>OZ026626.1:17430761-17730380 GCA_964020975.1 Hermodice carunculata | reverse complement strand
TATAGCGGCATCCATTTTGAAACAAAGAAGCATGGAATCAAATGTAGGCCTAACAGATGATCAGATCATCATGAGCTATAAACAGTGAACGATATGACTATCTAAATAAGCACTAGGCCTACAGTATGAAGTGATGTGTTTCCTATACTCACATCAAACAGAAATAAATGAAGTATACCAGAATCCCATATCAGTTTTACAAATTTCTGATCATCATAACTTTACCGCGAGTTTGCAACGGTTGTGTACATCCGGGTACTTGTTGCAATTTATTGTTGGAGCTGCTGCAGCGAGCGTGTGCCGCTGTCAAGCACAACATTGAGTCTTGACATAGAACATTGTAGGCCTGTTCTGCAGACGTATCAGTCACTACATTGTAGGCCTGATCTGCAGACGTACCAGTCACTTATACGCCACAAAGTAAATTATTATGTTTTGACAACTATAAAGGTATTGAATAGGAAAATTTGATCCAAGTAACCAAAGGAAGCCCGAAAAGGTTAAATCAACCGAAAACCGGAAAAGGCCACAAATGTGACCAAATAAATGGTGATCACCACTGGCACTCAGGAACTTGAGAAGTTCAGAGTCTCTACAGCCAGGTAGCCTAGGGCTAGGCTTGCCGCCCAGCATTTGTGGTAGCCAACGTGTTATAATATTTGTAACACTACTACACTAGTTCCATCACAGAACAATCTGTAAACTTAGGCCTAAATATACACAGGCAATTTAGTAGGCCTAAAGTGAATCTTATCGTAACTATATCACTACGCCTATGACAGAAAGGTTCCTGCAGTTTACATGAGAAGAAAGAAAACAATTAAATATAATCTGACGAGAAAAGAAAAAAAATCTCTCGAAAGAGTTTTAACATATATATGTATATATATATATATATACATACATATATATATATATGTATGTATATATATATACATATATATATATATATGTATATATATATAATGAAAATGCAGAACATGGATGCAAAAAGACACAGCACTGGCAGTGTTGCACAAGTTTAGTCAGTGCATGGCAGGTTATAAAAAAATGCTTTTTAAAAAATGTCAAAATAGCAGAAAATAGCAAAAACTACAGATGAGCAATAACAAAAAACCTAGAGATTAAGGAGAAAAGAGAAATACGCCTAGGTCTATATAATACTACAGGCTTGTGCATCAGCTATACATTGTATGGAAAAATAAAGAAAGTGTAATTTGTAAAGGCATAAAAATCAAATCTAGACATGTTAAAAACACAAAAAAAAGGAGAGAGAGAGAGAGAGAGAGAGAGAGAGATGGTTACCAAACAAAACTTCTTATTTTCAGGATGGATTCAGTCAACACAGTTTTCAATGGTGAGAAAGGCATGAAGGCACGCATTGTTGAATTAGGGTTTCTACCAGAGGGTAAAAAAGGTAAAATTTTGTATCCTAAGATTTTCTGAGGGCATGCATGTACATGAGAGAGAGAGAGAGAGAGAGAGAGAGAGAGAGAGAGAGAGAGAGAGAGAGAGAGAGAGAGAGAGAGAGAGAGAGAGAGAGAGAGAGAGAGAGAGAGAGAGAGAGAGAGAGAGAGAGAGAGAGAGAGAGAGAGAGAGAGAGAGAGAGAGAGAGAGAGAGAGAGAGAGAGAGAGAGAGAGAGATGGTTACCAAACAAAACTTCTTATATTCAGGATGGATTCAGTCAACACAGTTTTCAATGGTGAGAAAGGCATGAAGGCACGTATTGTTGAATTAGGGTTTCTACCAGAGGGTAAAAAAGGTAAAATTTTGTATCCTAAGATTTTCTGAGGGCATGCATGTACATGTTACAAAAAAACTTCATGTAAAGTAGAATTATGTATTTATGTGTAAAGGTTGGTGATGCAAGCAAAATTTGCACAAATAACTGTATAATAACTTGGATATCTACAAAAAAAATTGGGGGGGGGGGGGGGATTCCATTTGAATCAAGTGAATTTATTTCAGTCATAGGGGCTGTTCATAATTGTCAATTTTTAAAAATTTTGAATGTTTTTCCAATTAGTGAGAGGGTGGGTTTAAGAAAAATATGATATTTCAATTTTTTCCCAATTCTGAGGCCTGTCTTTTTACAATCCTCCTCAAGCCGAAAATCACCAAACCAAAAAGGGCCGGAATACAAAAGAAAAAAAAATTCAAAAGTATATCTAGCAATTATAATATATTCAGTTTGTACATGTGTATACTGGAAAGCTGGGAAACATCCATCAAACCATTATGTGAGTGACCTTTTATGTGTAAAACTCCTCATGTATACATTTCTGTATTAATAAAAACACTCAACTCCAATAGTTGAGTTATGTTTTTGCTTTTTTATATTTAATGAACAGGTTCTCAGAATATCCATTGAAGTATAACAAAATGGTCAAGAGTTGGATTTTGGCTCAGGGAGATCAATTTTTTAAATTCCCAATTTTGGGTGGGTGGATGGGTAAGGTCAATTTGAAAAGTTATTTATGAATGGTCCCACGCTGCCTCATGAATAAGTACAATTAATTCAAACGGTGTGAAAGAAAAACAAAAATGACTTGCATATAGACATTTCAGCTGAGACTACCACCCTAGGGTGGCTGTACACATTTTGTCTCAGGAGCAAATCAAAGTTTAGCCCACATAACTTTAACTTTATAAAGAACAAGCAGACATTTTGTGAATAAGAGCATTTGCTATGGCATTTTCGTCCCTAGATTGTCTGGAAATGTGCTGCACTGCTGGAAAGGGTGGTATTGGCCCAATACGTACACATGTATTAAGAACTTTGTAACAGGTTGATCATGGCATATATTGTTGCAGAAAATATACTAAATTAGTCTACCATAAATAAATTTTATGGTAACTAATAATTAAAATAGAGCAGATCGATTTTTATTGTCCAACTGATGTTTTCTTTCTACAGGAGACCATCTCTGTTGCAGAGATTGGGGAAATTGCTTCACCTGAAACTCCCTGCATCATAGTTCAAGGTATGTGAAAAAAATCAGCATAAAAGGGACACATGTGGTATTTTTACAGCCACAGATGAGATATTTTGCAGAGTTTGAAAGCTGATTAATGTGATGTCTTTTGTGAACTGACATATTTGTTCTGTGAAAAAAAACTGAAATTTTATCAGGAATGAATGGGATATGAAGTTGCAAGCTTGAAATAAGTATTAAAGTAATGTTAATATGCATGTACACAATGATAATGAATGCCTGATGGTTATATTATTTTTAAAATGCTTGTCAATTATTTAAAATTTCCTTTCTGCAATATTTTATGCTGCAAACATAGTGAAGTTCTTGTTTAAATAGTCACTGAAGGTAATTTGCAGATGTAGAATTCCTCCAACTGGGCTATCTTATATTTCATGTGAATTAGAAAACATTTTTCTCAGTACTTTCAGTTCTGACATCTACTGAAATTGTGATTGCAGGGACAAGTTTCATTGAGGCAACCAACTTTGCCATCACAATAAACCACCAACTTTGCCATCACAATAGACCAATCACCTGTGATGACACATATCAACAGTCCGGTTTTGGCCTTACAAGTTGTGTTTGCATCATACTATATCCTGAACATTGCCTACCCAGTGGAAGCACCTGCCACTCTCGAGTTCACACAGAGGTACTAAAAGCATCATTACCAAGAACTATATTGATATTTTGCGGTAATTTTTGTGTGCCATAATTCATTTATCTAGGCTAAACACCTATTAATCATTTGTATACTTTACAGAAGGCTACATAAGAATGGGACATTTGCAGATCTCTTATCATTGTTCTTGGGCCAATGATGTAACAGATAAATTCATATACACTATAGGGAAGAGTGGCTGCCAAAGCAAGATATCAGGGTCTCACCATATAAATGTAATATGTATGAATAAAAATTTTTCTTCTAGACACGATGTCTTCAAGTGTAGGATGATCTAATACTATAAAATACCACTATTTGATTCTAAAGGCAATATACATATTTACAGCTACGTACCCTTCTTTTCTTTCTGATGCTTTACTCAGGTTTGCTATTTTTTCATTCAATTTTGCAGTAAAAATATAATGTAAATTAATATCTCCATTTTTTTGCAGGTGTTTTGCACAAATCAGTCCAACTGGTGGCACAAAGATTGCTAAAATAAAGGGCAAGAAGCAATGTACAGGTGTTCACCCCAAAGTGCTATCATTGGTCAATGAGCTGTCCCTCTTTGAATGGACTAAGTGAATGGACAAGTCAAAGTACATATGCATGTACTTCACTAACATTTTAACAATCATGGCAGTCCATACGACATTTTGTACCCTCAGAACTTCAGTAAATTTCATTTGGGGCATACATTTATATTGATCAGATAGCGTATCATTCATTGGCAAAATCAAAATATCAACTCCTGCTTCCATCTCATGAGTTTGCACCCTACTTACAGATCTCACAACAGAATTGGCATCCTCCTCTTTTCATCCCACTCATGAATCTGTATTTTATCTGAAACCTATTAGTTTCAGGGGCATGGGGAGGGAAAGATAATGATTGTAAGTATTGGTTCAACATTAAAACTGTCATTCAAGAGAATAAATACAAGTTCAGAATTTGAATTAAATGTTTGTTTTTATGTATACAGCTATCGCATACATATATGTATTTGATCAAAGTGTATATACCTACAAAATATCAATAATGTTTGTCCCCCATAGAGTTACATGTATCACTGTAACTGCAAGTATTTTAAGGCTACATCTGCTCTTTGAATCATAGTTTCACTCTATATATAGTATACAATACATATGGTATGTGTAATCATTGCTGGTATTATGTTTGACCACACTCACACACACATGTGCATGCATGTATTTGTGAGGTCCACTGAGTTAGCACTTTTTAATATTTTGCAGCTTTATATATGTATGCCTGTAAGGTGACATCCAAATTTCTATAGATTTTGACTAAAATTTGGTCTCAGTTCACGGATCGTTTCTGTAAAATGGCTAATTTTACAGATTTTTACTGTAAAATTAAAGTTGCATCACATATCTTTTCCATACTTGGCACATTTATACAGGCTTTGACTGTAATTTGGTCTCACTCCACTGACCTTTTCCATAATATGTCCAGTTTTTACAGATTTTGACTGTAAAATTCATCTTGCTGTACGGGCATTTTTCGTAAAACAGCTGATTTTTTCGGATTTTGTCTGTAGTAAATACGGAACAGCATTTGTATGTATTACAGAGAATTTCTGTTAAATTTACGGATTTTTGTAAAAAATACAGAAATTGGGAATTACGGAAACCGTAAATTTTACGGAAATTATCTGGTTACTCTGCTGCCAGATATTTTCCGTAAAATTTACAGACTTTTTTAACAGTGTACAGTGCTGGGATTGGGAAATGAACTGAATTTTATTTACTGTATCGCAAATGACACAATGTGACATTTTTTTAATACAAACACACACATACAGACAAATAAAGTACAAATAAAGTAAAAAGGTACCCTCCATATACGAGCATTAAGCACCTATGTGCGTTAATGCTCATACAAACTAAGTTTTTAAAAAAAACTATCAGAAATGCCTTCTGGTGGCGATAATGGAACCAAAACTTTTGCAGTGTAATATAACAAATGATTATCGTCCAGTTTAATGATAAACGTAATTTTGTCTGAGTCCAAAAGGGAAGAAAACAAGGGAAATATTTTAGAAAGTTGTTTAAAAAGGCTATCAGGTTGTCTTGAGAATGCAAGATATTAACATAGGTTTTTGTTGGTCTTTTGTGCCACCCAGTATCGATTATAAGATTATGGGCGCTGATCCGAAAACGAGTAATACCTTTTCTAATTTCATAATAGTTCACTAAATATAAGTATAGTTTTGGTCCGAAATCATGTTTTAATTTTACATGTGTCCTAGTTAATTTGTTACCGTATTTTTACATTTTTTTATCCTGTTTTTGCAACATCTAGTCAGAAAATCGTCCTTATTGCCAGCAACATTATTCCACATATAATTTCAAAATGAGTCGCATGAAAAACGTTTTGCAGAGTTTCCAAACATTAAAGTTTGAATGGTCCCAGACTTCACATGCATGAAGCAAATTTGGTGTAATGAGTCTTCCAAACAATGATAAAGCCACAAAGATGTCCAAATTAGTGTAACAAAGAATTCTTTTTAATTTTGATGTAGCTTTAGCACTTAAATTCTTTAACGTGGGGTTAAATGAGCCAGAAGCACTGATTTCGATACCTTAATAACAATAACCATTGACAGTTTCAAGTAGTTCCTTCCCTAATGTAAAATTTTCCGATTCAAAACTTTTTAAAAGAAATGGGTAAAAATGGGCAGCAGCTGCTTTTTCAAGACCTACCCTTTAAGACCAAGCATGCTGGTACTTGAAAAGAAGGTAGAATCTGAATGACGTTATCTTATACTGTTATAGACAGGCCTATAAGTCATCTTGAGACGAAGTCGCTTCAGGGAGTGAAAGGTCTACCATCTAGTCTATAGACCTGTAGGCACGTCATAAAACGAACTGCACGAAAAACATTTGGGCAAGTGCAGGTTTTGTTTATATTGAATTGTTGTCTCTGAATCTCAAAATCCTATTAAGTCTAAATATATAGACCTACCAATCGAGTGCCGGGATAACAGGTCATTCAGTATTTTCATTCTTCCAAAAATGCCCTATTCAGTGGGTATAGATCAGTTTGAAACTTAACCTTTTAGCAAACACAGGACAGCATTCAACTTGCCTCAAAAAGACAGCAGTGGCCAGCAGTTTTCCCTGTTTTCATTGTAAAGGACGTTTTTTCATTTTCAAAACGTGCATCTCAAATTAGTCAATCCTCGACTGCATTTAGGGTATAATCTTTGGTATGAATAAATTATACATAGAATATTAGTCTTTATAATTTGTTAATTGTTTTTTTAAGGAAAGGTTTAGAAGAAATAGGCCTACATTTGGTACTGTATGCAGGTCATGAAATGTGCCGCTGCGCTTGCACGATGTAGTTCTAGATTTACACGTAAAGAAGTGAAAAAAAGGCGCCGAACCACCTATAATTTGGTGCTCTTTAAGGTGTTTTTAAGTGACTGGATCTATATTTCCCTAAACTTATTTAATATTTTCTGCATACAAACAGAATTCATAGCACACTTTTCAGATGCCAAAGTAGGCCTTACTACAGTTTAATTAATATAGTAATATAGGCCTACTTTATAATAATGATTATGAGAGAGAGAGAGAGAGAGAGAGAGAGAGAGAGAGAGAGAGAGAGAGAGAGAGAGAGAGAGAGAGAGAGAATGAAGTCAATAGTTGAGCCAGTAAAAGATATTTTCAAATTGACATAGTTAAGAAGGAAATTTGACTGCATCGGTGAAACGAACACACACGCCAGTAAGCTACTTACGTCTGCTAAGGTTATCCTTTGCAAGTGTGATCGAATTACGAAAAAGTTTGCAGCGTCACCGTTATTTGTATTCGTGAGATTCTAAAATCTTCTGCTTTGTATGTGAGCAAAGTGTTTCAACGACCGTAACTGTAAACATTTGTGTGTGTGTGTTTTTCTTTAAAAATAGTAAACAACCACAAGGTCAGGTATTAGTGTAACAGCTCTGAATTTTCTTTCCGTAAAGGGTTTTATATAACACAGATGTTGCCTGACATTGACATTGTAAACAAAATTCCCGATTTTAAAGAAATTTGGCATGACAGTGTCACAAAATTTAGTTGTTTATTGTTTTAAAGATGGAGCAAGTGCTAGTTTGTGATACATTAAAATGACCCGTTAGAAAATCGATATATATATATAAATATATATATATATATTTACACATGTGTGTGTGTGTATGTGTGTCCGGATTCACTGCATATTTCAATGTGCCTATTCGCTTAATCTATGAATATTATTGGCTAATAAAGTAAAATGTTCACCTGTCATCAGGCCCTCTTCTTTTGCTATGGAAGCGGAGAAGTTCCCAGCAAGGTCCGTATTCTTATACTCGTCCAGAGCATAGTTGTACAAAGGTCTGTCTTGTCGAACTAATTTTATTAATTTCTCTACGACCAGACAACCTTCGCCATGATCCCCTTTTTAATTTTCATTTTTGCGCTTCCAATTATCATGACAACGGCAAAAATGTTACGTAACAATCGTCCATGGCAGCTGTCAGCATACGTAAACATCGCTTAATGAACAGAATTCACTGATTGCAGCGGAGACACTGACGCGGACATGGACAGGTGTGTTTACATAGAGAGATTTTAGATTGATATATTTTTACTGAGACCGATACAATCGCGGATGCTGATCACGGAAGACCGAAAACGGATAGGTATGTTCAGGACATTTAGGAGGTTAAGTAGTATATGGCCATCTGAGCTTTTGAAAAGAAGCAACATATGATCACATATTATACTCAAGTATGATAATAGAGGAAGCTTGCATTTCTGTAACCAAAATTTGTATGCCATATTACATTGTGCTCTCCAAATGTAGCGATAAACCTTACGTTGAATGGACGCAGGTCTATTTGCGGTTTTTTTAGACGTAACTATAGAAAAAAAATAGCAATATTCAATGTATACTGCCAAAATAAAAATGGTCTCAGCATGCAGCCATAACAGACTTCACAAAAGAATGGAAGCCAGTTGGAATTGACATTTTCTACTTGTACATGCTGTTGACAACATGTATGTGGTTATATTACTTTTTAAAAAAGACAGGTGAGGTGCTAACGAATCAGTTAATTCACCAATTATCCCTCCAAGAAAACTATCAGGGGTTGTTTCGGGAGTGTGCTTGTGAGTACCAAGCCTGAAATTGCATAATCACTAACCAGAGTGCCGTGTGAGTTGTGCAAGATAAATTGTCAGCAGGGGCAAATAGTAACTGATTATGGAGTAGACACATTAGTCCACTTGATGACCATCAAGTTTTAAATCTTTGATAACACACATATGAGGTACGGCGAACTGAGTGCACTCTGTGGTTCAGCACTTGGTTGAAATCTGATATCACTTTTATTCTTTGTGCAACAGCATTATATGTGTATGTATATATATATATATATATAGATAATGTTTCGGGCGGAAGAGAAATAAAATCATGATGCTCTGGTTGAATGAATCATCCCTCACAGCCGATGTTATATAGTTGCTGTTCTGTAACTAATTGTTTTCTTTTGGAATATATATGCATCACCCATTTTCACTGCAGATACAGCCCCTAAAATATGTTGACATGGTTACATAACAGGTGGAGGCCATTTAAAAAATTAAGTTGGCTCATACATGATAATGTCACAGATAATGAATGTTCCTGGGTTTTTTTCTATATTGTTTCCAGCTCACTTAAATTAAATAAATAAATAATAATAATAATAAAAGAAAAAAATACAAAACTGTACGGACACAGTTCTGATAAGATGGGCTATTCAGTTCAAAGGTTCAAAGGTTTCTCAGCTTACCATGCTTTGCCACTCAGTTGAGGTGCAATATTAATTGACCACTGTTGCCTTAGATATGCTGTGGTTTCCCAGGAACCATGTCTCCGGCTAATGCATTCCGCATGCTACCTGTCTGTTTTAAAGATATATACTAAAAAGCAGAGAAATGTGTTTTTGCGGACGTGAAACCCGTCACAGTTTAACCTTCAATTTTGAATTACAAACAGAAAGCAATTTTCTAGTAATTGGGCTTTTTCACATGTTAGTTGGCATGCTTTTAACTATTGTGGCCTCAAAAGTATCTGAATGGCTACATTGGCCTCGTTCTGTCTGTACTGTAATATGAAGGGAGAGTATCAGCCACTTGCCATACTGTCTTTTTATTTAGAAAACACGTTCAAAGCTAGATTACGTTCATAGAGCAGTGTGTGGTTGGAGCTCGAGAAACAATTTTGCCGATCCCATGTAGAACAGAAATCATTCAAACATCTAGATAGGTACACACACACACACACACACATATATATATATATATATAGAGAGAGAGAGAGAGAGAGAGAGAGAGAGAGAGAGAGAGAGAGAGAGAGAGAGAGAGAATGAAGTCAATAGTTGAGCCAGTAAAAGATATTTTCAAATTGACATAGTTAAGAAGGAAATTTGACTGCATCGGTGAAACGAACACACACGCCAGTAAGCTACTTACGTCTGCTAAGGTTATCCTTTGCAAGTGTGATCGAATTACGAAAAAGTTTGCAGCGTCACCGTTATTTGTATTCGTGAGATTCTAAAATCTTCTGCTTTGTATGTGAGCAAAGTGTTTCAACGACCGTAACTGTAAACATTTGTGTGTGTGTGTTTTTCTTTAAAAATAGTAAACAACCACAAGGTCAGGTATTAGTGTAACAGCTCTGAATTTTCTTTCCGTAAAGGGTTTTATATAACACAGATGTTGCCTGACATTGACATTGTAAACAAAATTCCCGATTTTAAAGAAATTTGGCATGACAGTGTCACAAAATTTAGTTGTTTATTGTTTTAAAGATGGAGCAAGTGCTAGTTTGTGATACATTAAAATGACCCGTTAGAAAATCGATATATATATATAAATATATATATATATATTTACACACGTGTGTGTGTGTATGTGTGTCCGGATTCACTGCATATTTCAATGTGCCTATTCGCTTAATCTATGAATATTATTGGCTAATAAAGTAAAATGTTCACCTGTCATCAGGCCCTCTTCTTTTGCTATGGAAGCGGAGAAGTTCCCAGCAAGGTCCGTATTCTTATACTCGTCCAGAGCATAGTTGTACAAAGGTCTGTCTTGTCGAACTAATTTTATTAATTTCTCTACGACCAGACAACCTTCGCCATGATCCCCTTTTTAATTTTCATTTTTGCGCTTTCAATTATCATGACAACGGCAAAAATGTTACGTAACAATCGTCCATGGCAGCTGTCAGCATACGTAAACATCGCTTAATGAACAGAATTCACTGATTGCAGCGGAGACACTGACGCGGACATGGACAGGTGTGTTTACATAGAGAGATTTTAGATTGATATATTTTTACTGAGACCGATACAATCGCGGATGCTGATCACGGAAGACCGAAAACGGATAGGTATGCTCAGGACATTTAGGAGGTTAAGTAGTATATGGCCATCTGAGCTTTTGAAAAGAAGCAACATATGATCACATATTATACTCAAGTATGATAATAGAGGAAGCTTGCATTTCTGTAACCAAAATTTGTATGCCATATTACATTGTGCTCTCCAAATGTAGCGATAAACCTTACGTTGAATGGACGCAGGTCTATTTGCGGTTTTTTTAGACGTAACTATAGAAAAAAAATAGCAATATTCAATGTATACTGCCAAAATAAAAATGGTCTCAGCATGCAGCCATAACAGACTTCACAAAAGAATGGAAGCCAGTTGGAATTGACATTTTCTACTTGTACATGCTGTTGACAACATGTATGTGGTTATATTACTTTTTAAAAAAGACAGGTGAGGTGCTAACGAATCAGTTAATTCACCAATTATCCCTCCAAGAAAACTATCAGGGGTTGTTTCGGGAGTGTGCTTGTGAGTACCAAGCCTGAAATTGCATAATCACTAACCAGAGTGCCGTGTGAGTTGTGCAAGATAAATTGTCAGCAGGGGCAAATAGTAACTGATTATGGAGTAGACACATTAGTCCACTTGATGACCATCAAGTTTTAAATCTTTGATAACACACATATGAGGTACGGCGAACTGAGTGCACTCTGTGGTTCAGCACTTGGTTGAAATCTGATATCACTTTTATTCTTTGTGCAACAGCATTATATGTGTATGTATATATATATATATATATAGATAATGTTTCGGGCGGAAGAGAAATAAAATCATGATGCTCTGGTTGAATGAATCATCCCTCACAGCCGATGTTATATAGTTGCTGTTCTGTAACTAATTGTTTTCTTTTGGAATATATATGCATCACCCATTTTCACTGCAGATACAGCCCCTAAAATATGTTGACATGGTTACATAACAGGTGGAGGCCATTTAAAAAATTAAGTTGGCTCATACATGATAATGTCACAGATAATGAATGTTCCTGGGTTTTTTTCTATATTGTTTCCAGCTCACTTAAATTAAATAAATAAATAATAATAATAATAAAAGAAAAAAATACAAAACTGTACGGACACAGTTCTGATAAGATGGGCTATTCAGTTCAAAGGTTCAAAGGTTTCTCAGCTTACCATGCTTTGCCACTCAGTTGAGGTGCAATATTAATTGACCACTGTTGCCTTAGATATGCTGTGGTTTCCCAGGAACCATGTCTCCGGCTAATGCATTCCGCATGCTACCTGTCTGTTTTAAAGATATATACTAAAAAGCAGAGAAATGTGTTTTTGCGGACGTGAAACCCGTCACAGTTTAACCTTCAATTTTGAATTACAAACAGAAAGCAATTTTCTAGTAATTGGGCTTTTTCACATGTTAGTTGGCATGCTTTTAACTATTGTGGCCTCAAAAGTATCTGAATGGCTACATTGGCCTCGTTCTGTCTGTACTGTAATATGAAGGGAGAGTATCAGCCACTTGCCATACTGTCTTTTTATTTAGAAAACACGTTCAAAGCTAGATTACGTTCATAGAGCAGTGTGTGGTTGGAGCTCGAGAAACAATTTTGCCGATCCCATGTAGAACAGAAATCATTCAAACATCTAGATAGGTACACACACACACACACACACATATAGAGAGAGAGAGAGAGAGAGAGAGAGAGAGAGAGAGAGAGAGAGAGAGAGAGAGAGAGAGAGAGAGAGAGAGAGAGAATGAAGTCAATAGTTGAGCCACTAAAAGATATTTTCAAATTGACATAGTTAAGAAGGAAATTTGACTGCATCGGTGAAACGAACACACACGCCAGTAAGCTACTTACGTCTGCTAAGGTTATCCTTTGCAAGTGTGATCGAATTACGAAAAAGTTTGCAGCGTCACCGTTATTTGTATTCGTGAGATTCTAAAATCTTCTGCTTTGTATGTGAGCAAAGTGTTTCAACGACCGTAACTGTAAACATTTGTGTGTGTGTGTTTTTCTTTAAAAATAGTAAACAACCACAAGGTCAGGTATTAGTGTAACAGCTCTGAATTTTCTTTCCGTAAAGGGTTTTATATAACACAGATGTTGCCTGACATTGACATTGTAAACAAAATTCCCGATTTTAAAGAAATTTGGCATGACAGTGTCACAAAATTTAGTTGTTTATTGTTTTAAAGATGGAGCAAGTGCTAGTTTGTGATACATTAAAATGACCCGTTAGAAAATCGATATATATATATAAATATATATATATATATTTACACATGTGTGTGTGTGTATGTGTGTCCGGATTCACTGCATATTTCAATGTGCCTATTCGCTTAATCTATGAATATTATTGGCTAATAAAGTAAAATGTTCACCTGTCATCAGGCCCTCTTCTTTTGCTATGGAAGCGGAGAAGTTCCCAGCAAGGTCCGTATTCTTATACTCGTCCAGAGCATAGTTGTACAAAGGTCTGTCTTGTCGAACTAATTTTATTAATTTCTCTACGACCAGACAACCTTCGCCATGATCCCCTTTTTAATTTTCATTTTTGCGCTTTCAATTATCATGACAACGGCAAAAATGTTACGTAACAATCGTCCATGGCAGCTGTCAGCATACGTAAACATCGCTTAATGAACAGAATTCACTGATTGCAGCGGAGACACTGACGCGGACATGGACAGGTGTGTTTACATAGAGAGATTTTAGATTGATATATTTTTACTGAGACCGATACAATCGCGGATGCTGATCACGGAAGACCGAAAACGGATAGGTATGCTCAGGACATTTAGGAGGTTAAGTAGTATATGGCCATCTGAGCTTTTGAAAAGAAGCAACATATGATCACATATTATACTCAAGTATGATAATAGAGGAAGCTTGCATTTCTGTAACCAAAATTTGTATGCCATATTACATTGTGCTCTCCAAATGTAGCGATAAACCTTACGTTGAATGGACGCAGGTCTATTTGCGGTTTTTTTAGACGTAACTATAGAAAAAAAATAGCAATATTCAATGTATACTGCCAAAATAAAAATGGTCTCAGCATGCAGCCATAACAGACTTCACAAAAGAATGGAAGCCAGTTGGAATTGACATTTTCTACTTGTACATGCTGTTGACAACATGTATGTGGTTATATTACTTTTTAAAAAAGACAGGTGAGGTGCTAACGAATCAGTTAATTCACCAATTATCCCTCCAAGAAAACTATCAGGGGTTGTTTCGGGAGTGTGCTTGTGAGTACCAAGCCTGAAATTGCATAATCACTAACCAGAGTGCCGTGTGAGTTGTGCAAGATAAATTGTCAGCAGGGGCAAATAGTAACTGATTATGGAGTAGACACATTAGTCCACTTGATGACCATCAAGTTTTAAATCTTTGATAACACACATATGAGGTACGGCGAACTGAGTGCACTCTGTGGTTCAGCACTTGGTTGAAATCTGATATCACTTTTATTCTTTGTGCAACAGCATTATATGTGTATGTATATATATATATATATATAGATAATGTTTCGGGCGGAAGAGAAATAAAATCATGATGCTCTGGTTGAATGAATCATCCCTCACAGCCGATGTTATATAGTTGCTGTTCTGTAACTAATTGTTTTCTTTTGGAATATATATGCATCACCCATTTTCACTGCAGATACAGCCCCTAAAATATGTTGACATGGTTACATAACAGGTGGAGGCCATTTAAAAAATTAAGTTGGCTCATACATGATAATGTCACAGATAATGAATGTTCCTGGGTTTTTTTCTATATTGTTTCCAGCTCACTTAAATTAAATAAATAAATAATAATAATAATAAAAGAAAAAAATACAAAACTGTACGGACACAGTTCTGATAAGATGGGCTATTCAGTTCAAAGGTTCAAAGGTTTCTCAGCTTACCATGCTTTGCCACTCAGTTGAGGTGCAATATTAATTGACCACTGTTGCCTTAGATATGCTGTGGTTTCCCAGGAACCATGTCTCCGGCTAATGCATTCCGCATGCTACCTGTCTGTTTTAAAGATATATACTAAAAAGCAGAGAAATGTGTTTTTGCGGACGTGAAACCCGTCACAGTTTAACCTTCAATTTTGAATTACAAACAGAAAGCAATTTTCTAGTAATTGGGCTTTTTCACATGTTAGTTGGCATGCTTTTAACTATTGTGGCCTCAAAAGTATCTGAATGGCTACATTGGCCTCGTTCTGTCTGTACTGTAATATGAAGGGAGAGTATCAGCCACTTGCCATACTGTCTTTTTATTTAGAAAACACGTTCAAAGCTAGATTACGTTCATAGAGCAGTGTGTGGTTGGAGCTCGAGAAACAATTTTGCCGATCCCATGTAGAACAGAAATCATTCAAACATCTAGATAGGTACACACACACACACACACACATATATAGAGAGAGAGAGAGAGAGAGAGAGAGAGAGAGAGAGAGAGAGAGAGAGAGAGAGAGAGAGAGAGAGAGAGAGAGAGAGAGAGAGAGAGATGAAGTCAATAGTTGAGCCAGTAAAAGATATTTTCAAATTGACATAGTTAAGAAGGAAATTTGACTGCATCGGTGAAACGAACACACACGCCAGTAAGCTACTTACGTCTGCTAAGGTTATCCTTTGCAAGTGTGATCGAATTACGAAAAAGTTTGCAGCGTCACCGTTATTTGTATTCGTGAGATTCTAAAATCTTCTGCTTTGTATGTGAGCAAAGTGTTTCAACGACCGTAACTGTAAACATTTGTGTGTGTGTGTTTTTCTTTAAAAATAGTAAACAACCACAAGGTCAGGTATTAGTGTAACAGCTCTGAATTTTCTTTCCGTAAAGGGTTTTATATAACACAGATGTTGCCTGACATTGACATTGTAAACAAAATTCCCGATTTTAAAGAAATTTGGCATGACAGTGTCACAAAATTTAGTTGTTTATTGTTTTAAAGATGGAGCAAGTGCTAGTTTGTGATACATTAAAATGACCCGTTAGAAAATCGATATATATATATAAATATATATATATATATTTACACATGTGTGTGTGTGTATGTGTGTCCGGATTCACTGCATATTTCAATGTGCCTATTCGCTTAATCTATGAATATTATTGGCTAATAAAGTAAAATGTTCACCTGTCATCAGGCCCTCTTCTTTTGCTATGGAAGCGGAGAAGTTCCCAGCAAGGTCCGTATTCTTATACTCGTCCAGAGCATAGTTGTACAAAGGTCTGTCTTGTCGAACTAATTTTATTAATTTCTCTACGACCAGACAACCTTCGCCATGATCCCCTTTTTAATTTTCATTTTTGCGCTTTCAATTATCATGACAACGGCAAAAATGTTACGTAACAATCGTCCATGGCAGCTGTCAGCATACGTAAACATCGCTTAATGAACAGAATTCACTGATTGCAGCGGAGACACTGACGCGGACATGGACAGGTGTGTTTACATAGAGAGATTTTAGATTGATATATTTTTACTGAGACCGATACAATCGCGGATGCTGATCACGGAAGACCGAAAACGGATAGGTATGCTCAGGACATTTAGGAGGTTAAGTAGTATATGGCCATCTGAGCTTTTGAAAAGAAGCAACATATGATCACATATTATACTCAAGTATGATAATAGAGGAAGCTTGCATTTCTGTAACCAAAATTTGTATGCCATATTACATTGTGCTCTCCAAATGTAGCGATAAACCTTACGTTGAATGGACGCAGGTCTATTTGCGGTTTTTTTAGACGTAACTATAGAAAAAAAATAGCAATATTCAATGTATACTGCCAAAATAAAAATGGTCTCAGCATGCAGCCATAACAGACTTCACAAAAGAATGGAAGCCAGTTGGAATTGACATTTTCTACTTGTACATGCTGTTGACAACATGTATGTGGTTATATTACTTTTTAAAAAAGACAGGTGAGGTGCTAACGAATCAGTTAATTCACCAATTATCCCTCCAAGAAAACTATCAGGGGTTGTTTCGGGAGTGTGCTTGTGAGTACCAAGCCTGAAATTGCATAATCACTAACCAGAGTGCCGTGTGAGTTGTGCAAGATAAATTGTCAGCAGGGGCAAATAGTAACTGATTATGGAGTAGACACATTAGTCCACTTGATGACCATCAAGTTTTAAATCTTTGATAACACACATATGAGGTACGGCGAACTGAGTGCACTCTGTGGTTCAGCACTTGGTTGAAATCTGATATCACTTTTATTCTTTGTGCAACAGCATTATATGTGTATGTATATATATATATATATATAGATAATGTTTCGGGCGGAAGAGAAATAAAATCATGATGCTCTGGTTGAATGAATCATCCCTCACAGCCGATGTTATATAGTTGCTGTTCTGTAACTAATTGTTTTCTTTTGGAATATATATGCATCACCCATTTTCACTGCAGATACAGCCCCTAAAATATGTTGACATGGTTACATAACAGGTGGAGGCCATTTAAAAAATTAAGTTGGCTCATACATGATAATGTCACAGATAATGAATGTTCCTGGGTTTTTTTCTATATTGTTTCCAGCTCACTTAAATTAAATAAATAAATAATAATAATAATAAAAGAAAAAAATACAAAACTGTACGGACACAGTTCTGATAAGATGGGCTATTCAGTTCAAAGGTTCAAAGGTTTCTCAGCTTACCATGCTTTGCCACTCAGTTGAGGTGCAATATTAATTGACCACTGTTGCCTTAGATATGCTGTGGTTTCCCAGGAACCATGTCTCCGGCTAATGCATTCCGCATGCTACCTGTCTGTTTTAAAGATATATACTAAAAAGCAGAGAAATGTGTTTTTGCGGACGTGAAACCCGTCACAGTTTAACCTTCAATTTTGAATTACAAACAGAAAGCAATTTTCTAGTAATTGGGCTTTTTCACATGTTAGTTGGCATGCTTTTAACTATTGTGGCCTCAAAAGTATCTGAATGGCTACATTGGCCTCGTTCTGTCTGTACTGTAATATGAAGGGAGAGTATCAGCCACTTGCCATACTGTCTTTTTATTTAGAAAACACGTTCAAAGCTAGATTACGTTCATAGAGCAGTGTGTGGTTGGAGCTCGAGAAACAATTTTGCCGATCCCATGTAGAACAGAAATCATTCAAACATCTAGATAGGTACACACACACACACACACACATATATATAGAGAGAGAGAGAGAGAGAGAGAGAGAGAGAGAGAGAGAGAGAGAGAGAGAGAGAGAGAGAGAGAGAGAGAGAGAGAGAGAGAGAGAGAGAGAGAGAGAGAGAGAGAGAGAGAGAGAGAGAGAGAGAGAGAGAGAGAGAGAGAGAGAGAGAGAGGTGTGCACGTGTAATTGCCCCTTTGATTTTCAACGTGATTTCTGTTTCAACAATAATATCGTGTGATTCGCTTATAATTCTCAATAACGATGTTTTTCCTTCAAACTGTATATATATATATATATATATATATATATATATATATATATATATATATATATATATATATAAATATATACATATATATATGCTTCTCTAGCATGGAGGGTGTTAAGGTGGACGTAACCACATCACAATGACAGACCGTAATGAAACTGTCCAATCAGAATGCTGAAGCAATGTTACCCTTGCAGTGTGCAGTAGTTCCAAATGGAAGGTACAACTTCTTAATTTAGAAAAAGCATTGGGCCTGAATATATCCTCTCTTTTATTCATTAGCCAATGTGAATGCCCCTTTTTGGTTACCCCGACGACCATCAGCCACACTGGCGTTCACAGGCCAGCAAATAATAGTGAGACCATTACATGTACTGACTTTAACTCCTACCATACCCCAAAGGCTACTGGAGGGAAAAGCCAGCTGAACATGCTAGCTGACAAAATATTGCACTTAACCATCAGGAGATTTGCCCCTTACTGGAAATTACTCCAGCATTAATAAACTAGGGGTACTGGTATTTAGAATACACAGATCATCCTATCACCAATTTAGTATCCCTGCTTACATGGATACTGAATTGGGCATAGGATTACCTCTAAAAATCGAAAGATGCCATGGGATTTGAAGGTTGAGGTTTGGGTGAATATGCCGCCCCGTTGCCTGTGCGAGTCCAGAAATAATTTGCCGGTTGCAAACCTGTCTGTCAGAGCATGTACCTTGCGTGTTTATAATGATGATGGTGATGATTATGATGACATTCTGTTTTTACGGCGTGAACTGCTCCTGTTTCGACATCACTAGCCCTGGTGGAGATGAATGATCTTGACAAACAGGCCATAACATAACACTTCATCTGGTACAATGTTGTCGAGGAAGCTAACATTTCAATCATCTGTGCTTTTTAGACATTTGCGTGTTCATATTTTTCATTCAAAAATATTCACCCCAATATTAAAACTCTGTATATTTATATTCTTATTCACTCATTTTAATTCATTAAACTTAGTATTTCTTACAACTATGTGTTGTAAAGTTGCATTACTTTTGTAGAAACTTTATGTGTGATGCAATATATGTCCAAACATATACTTCAGATACGGCTTCAGTTTTGCCAAATACCCCCATAATGACCCTCAATATAAAAATCCGGACTGAGGCAATCCTTTTTAGGAAACTAACTAGATAATTCATGACATGATATTTACAATAAATATTAAAAAATTGTTCAATGAAAAATCTTCAGTGTGGCATGTCAATATTATTACCCCAGTTATAAAATATATCAATATCGTTGTCTTTTTTGCCCACGGTTTTATAATTTCAAAAGGAGGAATGGTGTTTTATGAACGGATTATGACTTAATTTTTGTTATTGATTGAAAATGTAAGAAAATAAGATACAGATGGTCAATTTAATGGGGCAAAAACTACAAAGAACAGGTGCAGTGAAGCAAATTAAAAACAGCGTAAACATGGGATCTGAAACACGTTATTTCATTTTACCAGAGAGAGCATATTATTATTATTATTATTATTATTATTATTATTATTATTATTATTATTATTACTATTATTATTATTGTGCGAAACAGAAAAACATTGGTTCAAATATGTGATTACCAGACAATAAGGACACAATTGAATATATTCGAGATGAAAATGTAATTTGTTTGAAAAAATATTTTCCTATTCATGGTTTGTGTATTCCTCCATGTAGCAACTCTATTTCTAATATGTACATTGTGTCTAAAATAAATGTACCACCACCAAGGCAGAGCATGCTGAATAAGATCCATCATTTAAGGGATAAAAAAGATTTGGGGCTCAAATACAATTCGGCAATTCTTTGATATTCCAAACTATTTCCATCTGAAAAAAAAACATTATACCCCATGGAAGCTCATGTATTTGATTTTAATCATGCACATTTGCGTCTTATTTCGATTTTCTTGTTTTCTGCGGAATGAGATACTCTTGCTAAAAAAGGACAGAATGCTACTATTGATAGAGCATGTGGGCCTATTGTAGAGGGTGACCCTGTGGTCGTTGGCAACATTAAGTTGTAATGTTACCACTCTTTCATGATATTGTGTCAATCCTGGAACTATGCAATGTACTTTCAGCGATCCACACTTTGGGACGTGTTTGCTTTCACAGTGTATCACCCTGTTGCCAGAGGAGTCAGTCCAAAGCATAAGTGATGAATAAATTTGAACTTTATCCCTTTTTTAGGACAATAATTTATACAGCACTTGGTGAAACATGAACCTGTTTTCCTTGACATTGCAATATTAAAATACAGTTGTGCATCGAATTCCTCATATAACATGTACAGCATCGTATTTGTTACTCTGCGTGATAACCAAAGGAAGCACTCTCTCTCTCTACCTTCTTCACACAGTATGTGTGTGTGTGTGTGTGTGTGTGTGTGTGTGTGTGAGAGAGAGAGAGAGAGAGAGAGAGAGAGAGAGAGAGAGAGAGAGAGAGAGAGAGATATGGGTGTATTATTATATATATGGAATCTGTAGCTATGTTCCTGACCACATTTCTACAGTGAATGAATTTAGATGCAAGACATATTGTAATTTTGCTGCTCGTTTAATATAGCCAATAGCAATAACATATATGTTAAATTAAAAGAAGGAAATTCTGTCTCTGTAAGTTTCTCCGCCCGGCAATGACATTCTGTAGCTGATTTCCTTTATTCGTATTAGATTAAAATTTTAAAAAAGGAAAATAAGATGAGAATACTGTCTTTTGTGTCGCCAACCAATGTTTCGCACCTTTCAACACTAATAACAACCATTCCAAGGAAGAAATGCCTGAAATAGACATGTAAACATTGCTTGTTGAGTGCGACACGAACACAGAGAGCCACTCAATGTATAGGAATACACTGTAAGTGTCTTTCAACTAAAACGTTCGTAAAGTAATACGCTGGTTATGTTAAATTGCATAATATATATATATATATATATATATATATATATATATATATATATATATATATATATATATATATATATATATATAGAGAGAGAGAGAGAGAGAGAGAGAGAGAGAGAGAGAGAGAGAATTACTCCAAAACCTCGTGGTCATTGGTCTTGAAGATTTTGCTTGTGTTTAGCAGGTGGGTTTGTACACTAGTGTAATAGGTGATCTATTCCTTCAATTCATGCGCTATATTTACCGCAGAATTAATGGGAATATACCTCACATAAGCCTTCACTTGACAAGTAACTAGAAGTGACTTCTGATCCTTTTGGATTAACATCCATTTACAATGGGTTAATACACGTTTCCCTATGCAAGGGTATGAACATGAGCAGTGTATAACTTCTTTCAATTTGATGTAGTTTTATGCTACTTGAAGCATATGTGTAAAAGAACCTATGCATATGCAAGCTGAAAAAATGAAGCCATGAGTTATATATCTTGTACTATATACCCTCAAGCAATAATTTACTTTCCTTGGCTTTGTCACATGCAACCTGATATAGGTACATACCAGGACTTAAAAGATGTAAAGAAATGAACCTAAACACCAGATCGATCTTATGGGTCCTATGAACCCTTTCACCGTGGCAGGTCACTGCATTCGAATTGTCAGTAGGCTGCGGGAAGTGACTAGAGTCGTATTTCAGTGCAAAGTTCAAGAATTTTCAAAAATACCCATAGGTCCACCCAAGTTTGTAATTGTGTATATCCTCATAGCAAAGCAATGTTTAAGTGGCGATTTGTTGCTGGTACTATTTTCTTTACTTCCTGCTTTTAGAATTTCTAAAATCTCAGTAGTCAGTTGGCTTTTCTGTTGAATAATAAAACAGCGAACGAGTTAATATATGAATATTCTACATGTGCAGGTTATCACTCAATGCACTTGTACAACAGTGATATATTCATGAAGTGTTCATCTATGGGTTATAGCTTACCCGTGTTGTCTGCTTCATGTAAATCCATACAGCACGTAGATGGTAACACACAAGCTTTGGTGTAAAACTAAGTCAAAAGGTCAAGTATATGAATCTGTGATAGAAGTTGCTGCCTTTTTACTCACAAGTTTATAATTATATAGGCACGATCTTTTCCAAATACATGTGAAAGTATGACATTTTGCCCTAGGCTCGGCCTTGGTAAACAACGATATAGTCTTTTGGTTAAACTTTTACTTACTCAATATCGAAAAACGACATAAAAAAATAAAAGCGATAAATAAGCAATGTAGGGTCTGCTAACTGAGAGGTTCTTATATTACCTATAGGGCTAGGATTTTATAACATATACAGCTACGACACAATGTACTTTTCAACTAAATTGAACTTCGAGCAAGAAGTAGCTCGAGTATTCTGAATATCATTTTATTTGATTCAAATATCAATATTACGGCACAATGTACTTTTCAACTAAATTGAACTTCAAGCAAGAAGTGGCTCGAGTATTCTGAATATCATTTTATTTGATTCAAATATCAATATTCCATTGCTCACAATTTAAAACATCGGATGCGGGCGCTCTTATTAAGCGTACAAAAGGAAGCGAAACCAATTCATATCCATGGAAGAATGCAAAACAGTTTGAATCCAGTATTCTCATGTTCACCCCTTAGTGATGATGATGATGATGATGATGATGATGATGATGATGATGAAGATGATGATGATAAATTAATTTAATAATAATTTTCAATGTACTCAAAATAAAATTCTGTACTGCATTAGGTGATTCGTATTACGTCACTTGCAGGGTCTGGACTAAATCACGCAAGCGCCCCCTCCAGCTAAACTGTTTTCGGTGCTCTCTGTTGGAGGTGCTGTGAATATTACAGGTCGTACAAATTGAGCGGGGATGGGGCATTCTTTATATCTAATGCGTAGTTTTAAGGGTGGGACGGGAGTATGTTGTGGAAGAATTCCACAGAAGTGTAAAAGGGGAAATACACGTGCAACTTTTATCGCTTGTTGCATGTCACAGGTTCGAGTTGCACGTTGCAAGCGATAAAGTTGCATGTGTATTCAGGTGGTCGCTTGCAACACTGTCGCTTGCAACGAAATTGCATTTTGTTCTGCGAAATCTGGCATGTCAGACTTTTTGTCCGATGTCGCTTGTTGCACGATCAAAAATCGCTTGTTTCAGGTTCAAAATTGCATATGTATTTTCATTTCTCGCTTATTGCAGCTATTTCTCCAAATCTGAAATAATTTTGAATGTCTCATTACCCTTATTTCATCCAAAAAGATGGATGTAGATGACACTAGCAAAACAGTTATCTGAACAAGTTTAGCAGTAACTCTTATACTAAAACGTCGGAAGAGAAGGGAACACAAAAGGCGACTTCGAATATGGAGCGGAGCCATAAGTGGTTGCAGAGAAGAAAAACCCACGGGGTTTACAAAAATCTTCTGAAAGAGCTAAGATCGGAGGATGAAAAGACCCATAGAAATTTCTGGAGAATAGATAACTATGCATTGTAAAAACTGCTAACTATGGTTTAACCCCAAATAACCAGACGTGAAACTAACATGCGCAAGCTATTACAGCTGGTGAGAGGTTGGCTATCACCCTTCGTTTCCTGGCCACGGGTAAAGCTACTTTACTTGATTTTTTTGCCGTTTTGCGAATTTGTGTCTGCCTTTCTGATGTAACCATAATCTCAGGACCCGGCGACGTTTTATTGACATCTTCCGTTAATTTTGGTTCAGTTGATGGTCGAACAGAACGAGTTCTTCCTTTCCCCCTGCCACAAGGCATCTTGTCAGATCGAAATCTCACGTTCTCCTCTTTTATGACCAAGACACATGGTCACATGACAGACAAGAACACCCCCTGTATGCTAGTTTCTTAACTACAACAGACTGAAACACCAATCGGCTTGGACTCGCACCACAATGTCAAAAAAGTCCATACGACGTTGGTACGAGTTTCAAAACCGGCGCGATTTTCCAAAATCGGGCCGGCGGAGAGACACATTGAACAAACACCTGTACGGGGGACTTGGAACACTTGCACGGCGCTCGTACGAGCCCAAAATCGCCCGCCCGGCTGGTCAGTGTGTTAGGGCCCTTATCCCTGAATTCCATTTAGATTGCTTTATCCTTCCCTATCATAGTTGTAAATATGCATGCACATACACACATACATACATATACACACTCGTAGATGTACATGATATACATACATCATGTACAAAGTATGTATACATACATACATACATACATACATAAACATAATTACAGATATATACCTACATACACACGTAGATCTACATGATATGCGTACATCATGTACAAAGTATACACACATACATACGTATATATACATACAGAAGAGACACGGTATACATACATAGTGTGTGTATATATATATATATATATATATATATATATATATATATATATATATATATATATATATATATATATATATATATATATATATATATATATAGGGTAGACCGGGGCACGATGACGCATGGGGAAAGATGGCGCACTAGCAAGTACACGTTGCGTATGACGTCATGATCGTTCGTCAAGTGTTGGTTTGTACGGGTACTTGAAGAGTGGGTAAAGCCTGTTGCCTCTTTTTACGTTTCGACGTTTGGAAGCCGGGAATCGTTTTTATTCTTGACTTTTCCAGTAAGTATGCACTTTTAATTGACTTTCTTAACAAAAACACGTAAGAGACACTCTTAAATGTAATGTTTTGCTTTCATGTCAACTTCTGACACCTGGCAAACACTTGTATGTAGGCTGATTAATAGAAATATGGACCTGTTTGAAATTGGTTTCTTTCAGTACCCAGCTGTTCTGATAAAGGGGCCTGAGAGTCTTACTTCCAGGCACCCAGGTGCGTCATCTTACCCCATTTATGTCGAGGAAAGATGACGCACTAGTCTGTATGATAAGAATTAATTGTATGCATTATATCGAAATGAATTTTAGGTACATCTGTAGTACGTTCTCAGTTTTACATAAGCCTAAGATGATCACAAAGTTTCATCATGAAATATCACTGGAGGTTTGGGCATCTAAAATCCTAGGACGCCTTGGGTTGTAGGCTAGACAGGTCTTACTTCCCTATGACTTGTAGGCCTACATGTAGGCTCAGAATATTTTACACAATATGGGGTCCAACTTTTAGGGTATGCATATTCAAGTACATATTCATTCAAAACGAAAATACAGGAATGAAGCCCGGGCGTCACCAGCTTCTTATTCATTGGGGTGCAAATAGGCCTTTAGCTGTATTAATTCAATGTAGGCCTACCCCTACTGCATGCATTTAAAAACCTATATGTCTACTTGTGCTTGAAAACAGTCTTCAGTATGAATGTAAAAAATGTAAAACCACTAGTGGGCCTTTATCAATATTTTGTGAAATGTATAGGTTGTTGTATCCCTTGATCAGTATCAATGATCTGACAAAAATGGTCCTCACGAACCCTTCAAAATTTCTTGTATTAATTAGGCCTTCCAGACTGGCACACACATTCACACATTTGTTGCATATGCCTATGTCCATACTAGGCCTGTATGCTGTAACAGCTTTGATACAAAGATGTTTTTGCAATAGGCCTAATTTCTTTTAACAACACGTAAGATAAGCATGAGCTGAAATTTTGAATTAAAATTGATTTTCTTGATTATCCTTCATAATAGTTAGGAAAAAAATTTAATTAGGCATAAAGGTAAAGCTTGATACTATCACTGATAATTTAGCATTTAATAGGGCCCATGATATAATGATATTCAGATAATTATTGATTAAAGGCAAGCAAAGAGCCTGATATAATTTTGCTGTCTTGTATTATAAAATTTATATGCCCCCCGCCCCCCCCCCTTGCCTGTAGGCGTACTTTTAATATTGGAGAGAGCAGATTTAAACTTAGTGTACTTATTTTTCGTCTTGTCTAAATTACAGGCATGGTTCGCCACTATGTGCGAAAAACTCAGAGGGGGTCCTGGAGTGAAGAAAACATGGAAGCAGCTATAAATGCTGTTACTGTGAACAAGATGGCAATTCGTAAAGCTGCCAGATTGCACGGGTTCCCTGAAGCCACATTAAGAAGGCATCTACTACAAAAAGTCAAACGTCCGGGTGGTCAACATCTTGGTACATATTGCATATTAGGATCAGATGCTGAAAATGAACTGGTCTCCTATATATTAGAGATGGAGAACAGTGGATTCGGACTCTCAGCCAATGACGTTCTCGAGTTATACTATGAATATGTTGAACTAAAGAAAATACCACACCCCTTCAACAAGAAAAAGAAAATAGCTGGTTATGATTGGTTTCAGGGATTCTGTTTCCGGCGTCCCGAGCTGTCACTACGAAAGGCAGAAAATCTGTCAATGGCCTGTGCAAGAGGCATGACAGAGGAAAATATAGGTGCCTATTTTAAAATTCTTCAAAGGAAAGTTCATGAATTGTCTCTCGGTAGTAAACCACAGCATCTCTACAATGCTGATGAGACTGGGCTATCAACAGTGCCAGGAACCACAGTCATCCTTGGTCGTAAAGGGAAACGCAATGTGTACCAGATCAGTAGTGGTGAACATGGAACCAATACTACATTAATTGCTAGCTGTTCAGCTGCCGGCCAGTTTCTGCCACCCTTTCTGATATACAAAGGTAAACGTTTGCCAGATCAGCTGAAGAACAAGCTTCCCTATGGTTCAGCAGTAGCAGTTACAGAATCAAGTTATATAGACAAACCTACATTTTTTCTTTTTGTAAAGCACTTTCAACAATATCGGGTCCGAAATGCTGAAAACTGTATTCTGATCATAGATGGACATGCAGCCCATGTCAATGCTTGGAAGCATTGCTGTATGCAAAAAAGCACAAGATTACCCTCCTTTGCCTTCCTCCACATACATCCCACACGACCCAGCCCCTTGATTGTACATTTTTCAAGCCTTTGAAGCAAGCATACCGCCAGGCATGTAGAAAATTCATGAAAACTCAACCAGGCAGAGTTGTCACACGTGGAGACATTCCAGAGTTATTCAGCAATGCTTATAACTCTGTTGTGTGCCCTGCACTAGCTATCAACGGCTTTCAATCCACTGGCATCTGTCCATTAGATCCAAATGTGTTTGGCAAAGACATATTTGCCCCTGCCTCATGCATTGCCCAAACAAGTGACAGTACTGGTGAAACAGCAGATAACGAAGGAGGCCTACCTGATGACACTGACAGAGAGACTGGGGTCGGACCAGTCAATGGCCGACAATCTTCTCCCATTCAAAGTGCATCTAGTCCTCAGAGGGAGGATCCAGCAGTTCCTCAACCCAATCCTTTTGCTGATATTGCTAAAAAGGCTAATATCAGTAGTGTCAGTGGTGCGTGCAGCCGTAGAAGGACCAAGCGGGCAAGAAAGAGTACTGCACAGATTCTGACTGACAGTAGTCATATTGATGGTTTAAAAACAAATAAAAAACTGAAGAAATCAGAGGCTAAGCCATCAAGCTGTGTTACTGCCACTAACCAGTTGCGTCAATCTGTGCGATCTGCCACGAAACCCCAGCAGGTCCAAGTAAAGGAAAAGGCAAAAAAGAAAAAGAATGCACCGGCTCCAGTGGCAACAAAGCCTTCTACTTCAGGTGTTAGAACAGTGACAAAACAGAAAAGTGTAGGTACATATGGCCGAGCATATTTTGATTTTATCTGCGACGAATGTGCCAACTAGGTTTAAGTGCCTGTAGACTGATCATATGAACTTTTGACATTGTTAACACTTGTAATTCAGAGTGAGTTATGTGCTGACTTGTCATGGGGCAAGATGACGCATTTTGCCACACCATGTATTCAATTGAAATGTGAACTTATGTTGACGTTACATCGAAAATAGTTCCCTGCATGTTGTTGCATTGGTAATGCCAGTTTGTTTGCACAGAAAATGGGCTGTCATTGTACCCCACATAACGACTGTGAGAGGCAAGATGCCTCAAGTTGTTGAAAACTGAGTAGTTGACCTGGGCAGGCTTTTCTGATCTGCTCATGGAGGACAGATATATTTTCACATCTTTGCTGTACATTTGTATTATGTTGGTTAATACATGCCATGTTTCTCCGAAATACAAGTTTTATTTCTGTTTGCTGTATATTTTGTGAGTAGAGTGCTGACTTCGGTAATTAAATGACTGCGTCATCTTGCCCCGTTTCATTGGGGTAAGATGACGCAACAACATGTATGTTTACTGGGGCCCTCGATGGAAGATATTGGAAAATTAGACAGTAGCAAATGGCCAATTTATTTAAACAGGGCCTGAAAACCAGAATTGATACAATACTTTTGAAGGAGCTTGCATCTGAAAGCAGAATGCTTACAGTAAGGTTCTTAAGTGCGCCATCTTACCCCGGTCTACCTTATATATATATATATATATATATATATATATATATATATATATATATATATATATATATATATATATATATATATATATATTTACAATTCACCATTTAACCGATAAACATATCACTATAAAGATTAGAATTTTGATTCTGCGTTAGCCACCGTATAATTATAATATATCCAAAGATTTTTTGCATGAAGCGAACCTACTAATAAAAAAGGTCCTATAGAGGTCAGCATGTGTACATCCCTTTTGTTTTATATATATATATATATATATTTTTTTTTTTTTCAAAGATATATTGGCCGTGACTTTCTTTCTGATGGCATATGCACTAGTGACCTTACCGTGACAATACCCAATATGTTGGCCTATTCTGTGAAATGGGCCTTGGACGTCGACTTTAACGTGAACCGTTATTAGAAGGGGGTATTCCCTGCCCCCTATGTACATGTAGATGATCGGGCAGTAATCCAGACCTATAGACTATACGCCTGGCAGTAGGCCTACTGACTTTGGGATGGGCCACTTACCTGTTTTTCCCACTAAGTTGCCTATTTCTTCTATGACTTTTTGTTTGGTTTCACGTTTATAATATTTGGCACCCTTTATGTCATAGACATGGCATAGTTTGCCATATTTCCGCCAGTTTGGCTTCTTCTGAAGCCCACCATGTGCCTTTCGCCATCTTGAATGCCAAGAAAGAAGGGGTGTAATCACATGGTTGCTTTCCACCCGGGGCTGCTTACGCTTTTCAACCTTTTGACGCACGTGTATCTTGAAACGTTGCATGCAAGTCGCTTGTGATTTCTCCCTGAGATTGCGACATGCAACATACGACAAAAGTTGCTCCGTGTATTTCCGCCTTCAGGGAGGCACAGGACAGAGTTATCAATTTTTTTTCATAGGAAAACCCTCTGCCAAATTGTGCAAACGATGCTGTTGATGAAATAAACAGCGCCGTGACCGAAAGCCGTCAAGCAGCATGATCCTGCCTTAGGACCCACTTTGAGGCAACAGCACGGACTGGTGCCTGTTCATATCTTATTTATACAAAATTACCCTTGACACACCTCTCTCACCAGTTCTAACGTATTTTGCATCACCTTGGTTCATTGTTACAATTGCCGACTCAACATCTTAAACAGTCTGCAAAAACTGTAACTGACAACTTGCACGTCAGTGAACTGTCTTCATTTTATCGTTGAAGTTTAAGGCCAGTTTTGCCTGTTGGCCACGATAAATAGACTCTTTGTTAATTCACGATCCTGCATGGTGTAAAAGATTGAGCGTACTTAGTTAGCTCTTTCAATCCGGAGTCAAAATGGAGTGCCGTTGCCCATGGCCAGGCCTTATATTTATTAATTAGCTGCGTAACCGATCTTGTCTCGTTCATATCCATCGTAGCAAACAAGAGTTAATTTAAGATATCTTTTCACCGTTATGGCTTTAGGGTTTCTTTTTTCAGGAATAGGTAACTATTTGGAAGTACACGTGTTAATGAAGGCCTAATATTAGTGAATATTGTTGCAGATAATTGTACAATACATCATACCTACTTTAATAATGTTAAGCTAGATCTGCTTGCTGTTTTCTGTGCTAACATTCCGCCAACATCTATCTACGTATCATGATTAGGCCATCTTGCAATTATTTTTAACAAATGTATCTTCGAAAAAGGAATGTAAATTATAGGCCTACACTTCAGTGATATGAATCATCATGAATTTGCTAATGCTGCCCATTTTAATCTTTGGCACCAAAAAGGAACTCGACAAAGAAAAATATTTTTTGATTTAATATTTCTTAATTTTATGTTCAAATTTACCATAATGTTTCTATCATTCATATGAATGATAATAGCAGTATTAAACTTATCATATTAGTCCTAAAAATATTTCAATGTAATTAACGGCAATCTTTGAGTGGTTAATATACCTCTTTCAATAAATTGCAACTATGCCCCCACACATATATTGCATTTGATGAAGTTTCATTAGATCTACTTTCATTAGTCCAAATAAGCTTAAATCAATCTTGGTTGAATTCATTTCAACATTCATAATCATATTCATGCCTGTAGATTTCCTTCCCTTAAACTCCTGGTAATTTATATTATACCTACTTTGACGATGTTAAGGTAGATTAGCTTGCTGTTTTCCATTCCTACATTTAACCAGCCCCGACATCTATGTATTTTCTAAAATTATACCTTACATCTTTTAACTTCCCCTTTTTCTTTCTTCAGTTATAAGTTTTCTTATTTTCAGTATTGTTTCTTGGGCCTATTAATGTTGTAGGTCAAATGATAGAAAGGGTTTATAGCTGAGTCAGTCCCAATCATCAATGATCATCCTTACAAAATGTTTTCCATCCCAAACATACACAGGACTTTCGCCCCCCCCCCCCTCCTCGTCTGAAAAAAAGTATATATACAATATATATAAACTTTGTAACTATATATACACGTTTCTTGCCCTTGGTTTCACTAAAGGGTCATTCATAATTACATGTACATGTTTCACCATGTTCGTCTTTGCCTAAACTGGCAAGAACTTTCTCACAAAATGACAATTTTTTTCATAGCCCTTTCCCTCTGTTTATGGCCACTGTCGCCATTTATTCTGGATTCACTACATGCTTTAATTTACATGACACAAGTGTGACCAACATGCATAGACATCATGTTCTTTACTTTTCCTTGTCTAACCTTAAAGTATATTTGTATTTAAATACTTGAAATAATGTGAACAGTATTTCAAATTTATATTACAAGGATTATAGAAACTTTGCTACTAGTACTTTGTAGAATTTACTCGCAAACTGCAAACATAGGTGACAAGAAAGCAACATCTTTCACAGTTGTAAGTTTTGGTCATCTGGCTCTGACTGCCCCCCCCCCCCCCCCCCCCCCCTCCCGTAGTCCTAATGAGACAAATCCAAGTCAATTCCGACCAAAGGCAATGTTCCTTGGTATGTATAGCTGAAACACATAAATTTATTGTTCTGTATTGTATTTATTTACCTAAAAGAGACCAAAACGTATGTGCAAAGGTCCATAGGGTCAAAAAGCCCTGTCTTGTTTTAACATGACAGAATGCAAAAAGTTTTGTTTAAAATCATAGGCCTATTTCAGTAAATTGGCTTGAACAGGTGCATCATTCATGCGCAAACAGGAACGTGCAATTCATGAAAGGGGACCAAAATGTGCAGCACATCAGAGAATTTGCAAGCACATGTTCCTAATTTGTTGAAAATGTCAATAAAATTCAGCATTTGAAAAGGAACTAGTTGCAACCACCATCTCAACAATGAGAATTATCTATATAAGTCCAGAAAGTGACACAAACACCAACATCAATCCATCAGAAAAGCCCCCCTCCCCCAGGCCTTAAATAACCATGCATCAACAAGAATTCAAACAACATGATTATACAATTCGATGTGTTTTAGACATGTAGTGGAAGGCATGATGATGTTTTAAAGGAGATAAACTAAGAGTATTTAAAAAATAAAAGTGTTTGAATGCGCAAATATAGGGGAAGGTCGCCGGGATTGGACCCCTAACTTCATCAGCCTACTACTGGAAAACAAAGACACTTTATTGCGTGTTGAAGTATGAAATGAATCGGCATCCATAAGCAGATTACTATGGTACTATCAAAGACCAGTTTATGTAAAGAATAATTTAATTACGACAAAAAATAAGATTTGATGAAAGTGTCCCAATCGAGGATACCTCGTTTTCGATTGGACCACATGGTTTCCACAAATGGACCGCCGACCCATCAATGTAAAAATGGATTGAATTCTTGTATTCTGAGCTTAATATTGCAAGATAATATAAAAACTTCAACTATGATTTTTTAAATTTTGCCAATATGTCCACTTTTAGACCAAAAATAACATGTACCCTGAATTGGACCACCATCTCCTCGATAGGACCACCAAGGCACAAACGGTCCAATCAAGCAAGTTTTTTGGTTCCAATCGAGGCAACTGGACACTACTTTGAATAAATTGATATTGACCTTGACCCTGAATGTTTTTCTGAAACTATGTTTAGGCATTCTGAAGTGAACCTTTATTCCTACCATACAACTAACATTCTGTTTCAAAACGAGTTGTTAACTTGATTTTACACCCAATAATGTGCCACCCTAAAGTTAGATCAGACTTGACAGTTTCATCAATCTGCATAAATTTGCAGCAAAATGAGGAGACTGGTACCCCCACTTTCCATGGCGTTCTGGAAAGTTTCAAAGGAAGTAGTTACAATAACCAATCAGACTTCTCAACACAAAGGGGCTTCAGGAGAGAAGTGGTCCAATCGAGGCAGTGGTCCAATCCCAGCAACCTTCCCCTATTGGTGAATAATGATAAACTTTCCAACCGGTGATTAAGTTGAATTTCTTCCAGATGCCAGGTGTGTTAATGGTAAACTCCTCTCTGATCACACAAATTATTAATGTAATAATATAAAAATGATGATATGATGCCCTCATTCAAAACGCTTCTTTTTGTAAAACCAGTCACTAAGCGCACGCACAAGTGAAGTCTGTTTGGCTTTGAAACGAGCGGTTGTTGCAACACACCTAGATCGTAGAATGGGTCAACAGGGGATTTACTCTCTGTGCACTTTTACAAAAATATTTTTCGTGTCAACGTATCAGTATCCCATATAATCCCCATATATGCAGTAAATGTATATTTAAAGATTAAATTTGACATCAATTACATAATAAGGAGGAAGATAGGTTTGTTAGGATTTTGTGAAAGCTTTTCTTTTGGGAGCAAATGCCGCCACCCCCACCCCCACCCCTTCATGAAAATGTTCTCTTCACAATATTTTGCTGCCATCTCTTGGTAAATTTTAATAGCTATTATCAAATTAGTTAACAATTTCATACATGTTTGTAGAGATTACAATCATATATTTCCCAATTATTGGATTTTTATTTTATTACAGTATCTGAATTATAATTATAATAATGATAAAATTATTTTGTTGAAATCGGGGAGTGACTTTTTATAAGATAATGTAAGATGTGACTATATGCCGCACCTTTTACGATTTTGAAACCCTGGATTTTAGTTATTTTTCCCTCTAATGACAGACGACGTCGTCCTGTAGTGTGATAATAATCTTTCACGATATTTTACATAGCAAAAAAAAAATACCCACCCGTACTCGTTTTAGCTAAATATACATTATTTTCATAAATATGTCCTTTTCTATTACGCGTCTTCTGCTAACAAGAGCAGGGCAGAGGATAGGAATGTTTTGTTTTCATTTTTCAATTATTACCAGAAAGAAAAGAACTACAGGCCACATACCAGGCCAATAAGATTTATTCTTCCCTTCTAATCATGAAAATGTATATACAAAATTATAGGTCCTGTGTTGGATGTAAAAATTATAATACAAATGTTTTAATTTTTTATTTGCCTCTTTAAAGGAAAACTTTTTAATATTCCTCTGCGATGGACAATAAAAATAACGGGGATTATCGAATTTTTAGCTTTTTGTTTTTTTATATATATGAATGTATGTGGGGGCTGCCCAAATTTTTACGCGTACAGCCAGACGTGAGCATATAAATGGATACAGATGTATTGTGACCCCCTCTTCCCTTTCATTTTTCTGTTAAGGGCACCTGTTGTAACTTAACCCTCTGAAAGAATTTTTAATCAACAATACATACAAATAAGTTTACATAAAATGTCTAGCAAGTGAAAAAATTAACTTCATTCAAATAGACTTCAGACCTTGCGCGTGACTTTAAGGTTAACTGAAAACTTTCACCCATGATTATTAACAAGCATAGTGAAGAGTTTCCGATTTTCTCGCCATTTAATTAACATTTTTACACCGTTTCTCATATATATATATATATATATATATATATATATATATATATATATATATATATATATATATATATATATATATATATATATATATATGTAAAGTTGCGCATGTAGTACATAGGATCAAGCATTCCAGGGCGAATATACCCTTTTCATATGGATTAGGCCTTACTGTCCTCTGACGTTTACGATACGCACGCATTTAGTACTTCAGCCACCCCGATGCACGCATATTGCTTCATTCTGTTGATCGCTCCTTACCCTCCCCTGCCCTTTATCTGTCCCCTTATAGCATCAAAGCGAGTTTCCACTTCCTTTAAGAGCTTGGAGTGCTCCTCGATGGACCAGTTACTTCCTCGCTTGTTCCCTCCATGCTCACAAGTGAATCGCAATGCTTATTTTGCGCCCGAATCATATGGTTTGCAGACGATCTCTGTTTACATAAAGCTGCCAAGAGATGGCGCTAAAATAGTTTCGGATCTTACCGATACATTTAATACAAAGAGAAACTTAACAAACCTTAAGGAAGGTGTCACAGACAACAGGCTCGCACTAAATGGCGCGTATATTTTCGACTTGGCAAAAGTTCGACTTAAAGTCGCTTAGTGAATACCGATTTCGAGGTGTTTTCGGGGAGTTCCATTTTCGGATTTAAGATAGGCGTGGAACTTAAGCTTAAATCGGTTTTCGTGACTACGGTCCCAGGTTAAACCCGAAGCGGGACCAGACCCAATGGATTTAAAATTGAGGACACGGAATATAGCATATAACATCTCTTAACTTGACTTAAGAGCAGTGCCCTTGGCAGGAAAAAGTCTAGTGTATCAAGACTGGATCACATCGTCAACGTCAACGTGAAAAGCTTCCGAAACCCAAGGACCGACTTAAGGTTTATCAACATCTGTTTCTATCAGAGCAACTGTATTTGAACTCGCGCGCCAGATCCCTAGGAACAGATGCTATGTGTAGAAGTTACAATGCGTGTTCTGGGACACTTCCGGTTCATCTATATTTTATAATATTTACAGGGTAGTCCCTAGGGGTTGATGAGGACCCCAATGACGTCACAAGGATAGCACAGGCAGTATACGTGATAACAAGCTTCAGATTTGTGTAGTGTCAGCAAATTTTAATCTTTAAGATAAACATCGTCAGCTGAGCCTGTTTTAACGCGTTTGATTTTAATGTAATGTTAGCAAATCTTAATCAGGACACGTACTTTATCTTGATAAAAGAAGGGTTTACTCCATTGTGAGAAGTTGTTGCCTTTAGGGCATTTCATCTGGCCAGTTTCAATGCCAAGTAATATAAACATATTTCACCCCACCTAGCTTATACCTTCTTCCATACAAAAATATCTAGTCCATTCCAAACGTGAACCAAGATGTCTTCATATTTTACAGGTAACACGCAGATCATTGTTATGAATGATCCCAACATGTCTCAACAGATATGTGCATCTAACATAATCCATATGCAAATGAAATAGGGCTGTAACAACAGCACACATGTCCAAACAGAGCCACATATAATGACATAATAATCCATATACACAAAAAAAAGAAAATTTGTTCGCTCACTTGTGACGTCGGCAGACAGGTCTAACCGCCTTCAGATTTACTGCCTAATTGCAGAAATCATAGACTCTTGAACAGAACTATATGTGATGACATAAAATGCCATGCATCAACATTATTTGACTCTGCAGGCAAGACAAAACTTCTCTGTTTTACCAGGTCAACACATCAAATCTGCACAAGGTAAGGTTACCTAACAAGTATTTATTCCCGACGCAGATTCAATGTCAGCTAATTTCACATGCAAGCCAGTTGTACTGCTTCTGATTTGTAATCAAAAACCCTATCACCACAAATCTGAAAACAGGGCAGTATATAGTTTTACGAATAATTTGTCTTTGCTTCTCTACACCCTTCTTTTTTTTCTGAAAAAAATGTGTTTAGTATTATTTTGGATGGGTCTTGTGTGTGTCTATGTCCGTGTGGTGTAGTGTGTGCTATTTTGTGTGCTGTTTGGTGTGCTGTTTTGTATGAGGTTGTGGAGTTGCGTGTGCTATTTACGGACATCATAATTTCCATGCATGTTTTTTCCATATACAGTGATCATTTTGGTTTTGACGAACAGCTAAAAAAAAAAAAAAGAAACTTCCCAAATTTTGGGACACAAGCCCGTTTGACAGCGTTGATTTTTTTTCTTGCAGCCAAAGTTTCCTGACCACTGAAAGCACGTCCAAGCTCAAGGCGAATATGGCAAGGTGAGCGTACCACGTAGGTGTGCTTGGACTTTTATAACAATGTAGAAACAAAGGGCGGGGGAGGCAACTATCTTACTTCCTTGAGGGTCGCAAAACGTTGCAAAGGGCTCTGTTTGTCCAACGTAATCAGTAAAACAAGTGCCTTACACCATTCACTAAATATTAACAGTGCATGAAATAAAAATGGAAATCTTGTTTTCGCGCAGTAAGTATGACACTAAGAAACACTTGGTCCTGGCTAACTGTGTAAAGACATTCTGCCACTGACCAAGCTCTGCTTCTGTTTACACTCGTACTTTTAGCTGTGCACACTATTGGGTCAACCAGATGCATGGAAAACTTTACATGTATGATCATTGTTAGATGATATTGGATGACAAAAATGAGGATCCATTTTATACTTTTTTACACGAACAGAAATTGTAAAAACTTAAACTTCACAGATTTAACTCTGTTGCCATTGTACACTTTAAAGAAAAACGTCACAAAAAGGTGATTGCATCCGTCGCCACATTGTTAATAACATCAAAAGGCTTGAAATAAAAATAAAGACATGGTTCCATATTTCAATATTTGAAAGAAGAGCAACATGTCAAATTTATGCATATGAATTCTTCAAAAACAGGGACATATTTGATTGAGGTTGGGGTCTTTCTTATTCCTATTATACTGCCAAACTTTTGACTTCAGATTAAGAGATTAACACAAAATGCCTCTTGGCATATTATGGGCAGAAACTAAACATAGATGTTTACTTTGTTTACAGAGAGGTAGACACAGACGTTGTTTGGTTGGTATCACAATACCACTGTTTCTTGTTACAACGGTATGTATGTATGTATGTATGTATGTATGTATGTATGTATGTATGTCTATTAACATGGTAAATGGATATCATGTAAAAGAAACCGTAAGCCTTTGCTTTAATTTTACCATATGATGGGTATACTTCAAGTATAATGATTCCTGTGTGCCAGGTTTCATATAATAAAAAGCAGAAGGTAATCCCCCCCCCCTCAAAAGAAAGTCATGAACAAATGCCAGATAAATGTGGTACTGGTACCACATGACGCGTATTTTACGACTGCCAGTTGACCACATAAGACGCCATGACACATATTTAACTCTTTCAGTGTTAATCGCGTCTTAAGTTGTGCTACTTAATTGCCTGTATAATCCAAGTGGCATTTTTAGAGAAGTAAACAGTGACAAAAATTCACAAAAATGTAAGAAAAAAAATGCACTAAGCATTTCAGAACCATCAGGCGAGAAAATTAAATTTAATAAGGTATCGAAATATGTCATGGAATGGTTCTATGCAACCTCGAAACAACTAGTCCAGCATTTTCGGAGAAAAAGTTTTTATTGATACTTTGCCAACAAAAGAACTCCCATAAATGCAACATGTAATGGTATGAAAAATAATGCCTGACTATTGAAAAATGTAGACAAAAACAGCTTCAAGGCATTTCCCCACCACATGTGAAGATAGGAAATCCCCCGGTTGGAAGATTCAATTTAATTATGGTATAAGGTGCATCAACACCTTGGGGTAAAAGGTGTTGTGCCCCCTCCACAAGGCACAACTCCCCCAAGTGTTCACAGGAACCGTGTTGTGGAAGAAGTCAAATGAGAGGAAACACACACAATCTTCCAAAAAATCGCCAAAATAGACCCAACAGTCAATACCACAATACCATTCATCAAACAAATCTAGGCCTCTGTGTTCCAAAAATGTGTGCTATGTAATTTCAAAACAATTAGCTGCGTGCATTCGGACGAGAAGATGTTGTTAAGAGTTTGGCGTAAAATAATAAAAAAGATCGAATTTTCCAGAATCACTAGATCATTTGAACAAATTTGGAAGATAAAGAGATCCAACCAAGGTAGATTTCCATAATGTTTTCAGAGGATCTAGCCAATGATTTTCCAGAAGTAAAAATTTAAATGTAAACAGATGACAACACTTCAGCCCAAATGACAAGCGTAATGTCATGTTATTCCACATATGCATCTTTCATGATGCGCACAATTTTCATTTGCCTGATACATTTACTAAACAGATCACGCAAATACACATGTAAAACCAAATAACATGCGGATTGTCCAATGTATATAAAACAAGCATGTACATATCATTCCAGGGTTATACTGAAAACAAATCTACTTTATCGTCCTTTTTCATTTTTACGGAAATTAAAAAGTAACATCCAAACATTATGACCCTTTGGTTATTCGTTCAGTATTTTTGTCAATAAACACATCATTAGCAAAAAGGAAAAGCACCTAGCTCTTATACAGGGTAATGAATACACACCTTGTACCACATTGGTACAAAACTTGAAATGCCTTCAATAACATGAAAGTAGGACTTAACTGCATGATTTAAAGTCATTTAAAAGGTGCTGCGTTTTTTTCTACATTACACATATTTGCTTGAGTCAGAGATATTTTTTTTTAATTTCCTGTACTTGCATCGTCTTGACTCCGAAGTATAAAACACACTTTGAAAGTTTCCACCATGGAATACATTCTTTTTGGGTCATACAGATATTACTTTTGCACTATATATATATATATATATATATATATATACCGATCATGTGACACCACTTCCACCAAATAATTCTCAGCAAGAAGAAAGGAAGGTATATATATTCTGCATGGAAATTATTCGCCTCCTTTTGGTTTTAATAGTCCTTTTAATTTTCATCTTAATCGAATTATCAGAAATCATGTACTGTTTTTCAGCGGCACAAAACGAATATTCGACAGTCATTCTAACCAATATTGGTTACCATTTACTCTCTCAGATTGCCACAGCTCACCATTACTGGGGAGATGTCGGGACACTCATATACATTTCTTTTTACTGTTTTGGTCGTAGATGAAAACATTTAGTTGTTATTTTTGTGCCTATGCATTATTCTATTTTAAATGGTTGTCCTGCATCTCATGTGTCTTTTATTTCCTTTGATCCTCTGAAGGCATTGTCTTCGTTATCTTCGTTGTGGAGTCATATTTTCCACACACAGCGTTTGATTGTGTGTCCGTCATTTTCTGCCATTTGCAAAGTAAAATGGCTGCAAATGTCTTTCGAAACTTTCTGAAATTTAAAATGTCAGATAATTAAAATAATTTGTCAGATATATGCATCTGTCGCCTGTCATTGTGAAATACACAACATGACGATGCAAAGCAGGTTTTTTTGAGTATGCATATGACAGAAAGTCTGTGTGATCCCATCATCAGCTGATCATCAAACCAAAACCAGTCCCCCATTTTTGGGGGGGGGAGGGGGGGATTTTTGAGCCGTGAGAAAAATTGGTTAATTATATGAATCACACAAAATCATTTATATGAAAACAAAAAAAAAAAAAAAAAAAAAAACAAACAAACAAAAAAAAAAAAAAAAAAAAAATAGAGTCGACCATTTGTAATGCAAAAAGCATACAATGACTTCTGCTTAACAAATTAACATTTAAGGACAGCCAAAAGTGTTCATCTATAGTTTTGATTTGATTGTCCCAGCGTTCGTGGAGTTTTTTTTTTTTTTTTTTTTTTTTTAATAAATGTGCAGGTAAAAAAAATGTATAAATGTTGCATGTAAAGCCTCATCCAGGAAACCTCTGTGTCAATCTTGCTGTGAATCTAGTAAAATCCGCTGAAGTTATGACCATTGTCATATATATGTGAGTGCTATGGTTTCCTATTGGTGCTTTGATATGGATTATGTAGAATCATATCAATTCAATTCACATGGCGGTGCGCTGAATAAAAATTGCTTGTAAATGTACAAAATTTCAGTGTAAATGCTGAAGAAATTTACCCAAAAGATATTCCTTTGAAGGGTAACAATTCAGATTATTTTTAGAGCAGTGTTTTCGGACTTGGATATTCAGGTCACTAATGACAGGTTTTGTATTAATGTCTATCACAAAATAATTTTGTGATTGCGTCGTATTTGTTCCAAATTTCAAGACTTTGCATCTAGAACTAAATTAATTTATAATAAACATGAATCAAGAGGATTCAAAGATTTACTTCTGATCAAATATTTCTACAAATTTTGCTGTATATATCCCGAAATAGTTAGTAAGTTTGGCTTCAATAATTTTATAGATTTTAGACTTGCCTGTTTTGCTACTTAATTATATTTTTTGGCATCATTCTGTTTTAATGTTCACCTTTCAGACATCTTAGACAAGCGTGTTTTCTGTTAGATCAAACCCCTAGTGGCTATAGGTAGCAAGCAGCTGCCCACGACAGTGACAGGCTTGCTTAATGGTACTTGGATGTTTTCCATAAGAAATATTATATTTTTATTGCATCCTCTTGACTAAAAAACAAATGACTTTCATTCTTTTCTGACCTCCCCTATAATTTTGCTGTTAACTGCCAAAGATTATTAGAAAGTTTTGCTACAATTATTTATAGTTTTTTTACACTTGTCTGTTTTGCTACTTTACTTTATCTTTTGGCATCGTTCTGTTTTAATATTCACTTTCAGACATTTTAGGCTTGCATGTTTTCTGTCAGGTTAAAGCCCCCTGGGGCTATCGGCAGCAAGCGGCGGCCTACGACGGTTGCATGTTTGCCGAATTGTACTTAAAATCCTGTTAGGAAAAAATGTTTTGATATCGTTTTTGGCATAAATGCTAATGACTTTCATTCTTTTCTGACATGCCCAAATGCACATTTACTCACTATTTAAAAACAAAAAACAAAAACAAAAGAAGAAAAAAACAACAACTCAAGATCGACAGTATTTTCTCAAATGTGACAAACCTGACACATCACGTTGATACACTGACTCAGGGTTGAGAGTGAAATAGAGCTTAATTATTTGTCATCATGGAGTTTGTTTAACATTTGTGGTGCAGGATGTCCCTTGCTGCAGGCCTGGTTAGGATTTCCCTTGTTTATACAGGTGGTCCAGCTGCAACTGTTTATTTTACAATCACTTGGACTGAATATAATGCCCCAGCTTGTTTCCACTTCAGTTATACACTGGCGGCTGGTTTAACTTCAGTGTTCAGCGTATTGTGGTCCTTGAAATTTGTGTGCTTTTCTCGTAAAAGGAGAAAGGTACGCTACGAATGTATGTTCTAAGGAGTTGGAATTTTTTGTGATGACGACCTTCGGAAATTTTGTGATGAACAAATGCGTTGTGCTGATTTTGCTGGTAGTTAGATGTATGATACTTTGGGGGAACATAAGCACCAAGGCATGGAGTTAATAGGAACTATTGACTTCAGAGAAAAGATGTAAATGTAATAAAGTGGACATAATCATTTGGATACATTCATATATACACTAGCAAAATGTACCAATTTAAAAGCAGTAGAGTTAAAAACTGTTATATATGTTTATAAACTGAGATGATTCTCTGGACACTGAAGCTGTCCATTACCTTGAGCAGAGAGGGTATAGGTAAGGATTAATGGAGCTATTTGCCAACCCCAAAATGTAAAGGTTAAAGCGTATACCATATTGGCAGGCATATGTTCTTATGCAGTCTGTTAGAATCCACATATCAACAAGGAAATTGAAAATGATTGCAGGTGTCCAGCAAAGAAAAAAACACAAAACTACTAGAATCATCATCTTTATGACCTGTAACGGAAAAAAAGAAGATGTATCTGGAATCACAGTCAAAGCAATGGCGACATCTTAGAATCTATCAACTGTATCAGGCACCTACACCCTATATCCTTCTAACACATGTATGAAACCAAATGTAATAGTCACAAGAAAAGCGTTTCAAAAATAAACAAGGGGTTTGGTGTCGAAAATTTGGTCATTTGATACCTTACCATAAATTCGATTCTTGAACCTTTCAGTAACTTTGAAGTCATTATTCCTTAATTGTGCTAATGGTGACAAGGATAACATAACATGCACAGGGAACCAGTATTTTGTGAGTTTTGATAAGATGAAGACATTTGAATGACAAAGATTTGATAGAAATCGTTTCATGAGACCATTGCTCGTCCCTGAGCATTTGTTATCAGCTGCACTCATTAGCTTTATCTGAAGAAACAGAACCCCACTGAAAATGTAGCTGGGATACTGCATGTCAAATTAGAGAGGAAAATGATAATAGGCATTTGTCCGTTTCTATACAATTTCAGCAATATTAGCCTCAAAATTATACGTTTTACCTTTATTCTCCCCCGTATTACCACATTTTGTGCCATCGCAGACTGCTGTCCACATCGCGTACCTTGAATGCTGTAATAAACATAATTGGCACATTGTATGCTGTAATATATTAAGCTTGCACCTTCCATTCTTGTTCACAGTGTTTTCCTTGCATACTGCAATATATTAAGCTTGCACCTTCCATTCTTGTTCACAGTGTTTTCCTTGCATACTGCAATAAACACACCAAGGATCAGATTAAGAAGCTCTCACAAAAACATGTAAAATCTGTTTTTTGTGGGATAACTATCGAAGGGCTCAATTACAGTTGGTGAAACTTTGGTGGGGGAAATTATCAGGGTGTGAGCTATGGTGCGATGGTATCAAAAGGACCTAATCTCAAGGCCACATGGTTACTTGCATAGAATCACTTACTATGCAATAACTATTAAACAAACAAACAAAATTTAATGAAATTGCACGGTCATGTTTGAATGGGAAGCCTAGGATTGGGTTGTTTCTAGGTGAGCTTTTCAAAGTTAAAGGATAACATATGCGACTTTGATTTTTTGGCCAATGACATTATGAGTTATCTCCTTCAGCGAGAAGACGCTCCACATAAGATGTTCCATTTTCTATTTAACAAAATCTGCATCTTCTAGATTTAAATGGTTTGCATGTGCAAATGTACATAGCAGATGTGAATTATTCTTATTTGTTCTAAAATAATCCATAACCTGAAGACGAGAAATATTCGTCATGAGGTCAATAATGTATACTCTTTGTAACTGTCCGTTGCACGTATATTTGATTCAATATAAAAATTTGCGTTCAAAATTAATTTTTAGCAAAATTTTAATATTTTGCTGAGAAAATGTGGAACTTTTGTGTATTGAGAACAAAGCTCATACTACCGATGATTTTGCAGTGATATACCTCCTCCATTGCACACATGTCTGCTATGTGTGCTGATGCTGCATAAAACGTAGAGCTGTATTAAGCCATGCACGATAAACATTTTCAGTGTAGGCGAATACAAACCTATATCAGTTCAAAACTCATGCCATCATCTTGAGTCCTCCCTAGATTTCTTTTTTTTGGGGGGGGGGGCATACAGGTGGTTTTTATCTTGTTAGCAAGTGATGGTGCCAAAGTCAAGCATTGAAACTGACATAACATTGTGGTTTTTCATAATTTGACATTGGTTTCTTTGTACCGTTCCATATATTCATAAACTGTTGTGTCATCCACTGTTTCTAATTAATCATACGATACCTTTTACCGTCACTTGAGAGCGCAATGCATTGCTTCAAACTTCTAAAAATGACCAAACAAGATCTGATGTATGTGTATGCCATCACAGTAACTGGTATCGCCACTTGCACGATGACAGGATAAAAACCCTTCATCATCTTTACCACTGGCGACGTGTTGACCATATGTTGGATACAAAGGTGTGTTTTATATCCTGGATTAGCCACAAAGGAAAAGTTTACATATCCCTGAAAAGCGCAGATAAAATTACCGTCAACCTTGTTTAAACATTCAACAGGAAAATAACTATCATAATGGTGAAGCTTGCAACAAAATCAGTTGCTTATATATTTAAATCGGGATTTAAAGCAATCAAATCGTTTGTATCTTTCATGTTGACGTATTTAACAATTAATGCATCATGTCCATTGCCCGTATTTTGGTGCCATTACATTAACCCGGTCATATTTTACCCACATGCTGTGGATCAGTATTCTGTGGTATAAGGAGAATAGGCATTGTGCCTAAGCACAATGGTATAATCAAGATCTAGGTTTAATTATCTCTGGATGGGGAAAAATAAAGGAATTCCATTGGTTAATCGGACCTTGCATGTGTTCCCGCGGACCTGGCTTCAAAAGGGTGTATTTTTTGTAGCCCCTGAAGTACCCACGGGAATTCCTAGTGACGTCATTTTATCACCAAATAGCAAAAGATACACGAATTGCATTGGTTAGTTGTTCCTTGTATGTCTTCCCATAGAGCTGGCTTCACCAGGGTCCTATTTTCTGTTGCCACTGGAGCACCCAGAGGAATTCCTTGTGAACTCATTTCAGAGTCGTGTTTTACGTTGGACACAGAGGGCTTTTGACAAAGAGATTGTGCAGTAAAAGTTTCGCTTGTTGGGAACAAAAGACCAGAAAACTGCAAAATTAAGCGATTTGAAATGCCTTAACTTTTCACCATCGGCAGATACAATTGTCACACGGGGGTTGAGCCGGTGATAGAGCAATATTGATCACCCTGATGAAAATAAAGACCTTTTAGGCTTCACCTTCAGGGCTTACGTTTCCTTGGATAATATGGCTTTAGGGTCCACACAGTTTCACTAGGGCGCTTTATACAGTCAGGCCACGTTTATCTGGCACCATCTGTTTTTGGTCATTTTGCCGGATTAACAAGGCTGCCAGATTAACAAACCACAGTATAATTCACCAGGATAAATAGAGAATAAGAGACCAAATTTGCACCTAACAATGAGTATATAAAAACATAATCACATACACGTATTGCCAATCCTATGAATTTTTAATAACGAAACGTACAAATTATAGAAAAAAAAGAAAAAAAATATTCAGTGTATTCATATCCATATCCATATGTACAATTAATGTTATGTTCAATATTAATGGAGCGAGCGGGCATAAATGTGCCAACCCCAATGTTAATCTCACACATGTATTTGGACATATTTTGCCTTTGATAGCTTATTTTGGCGCAAAAAAATCCGAAATACTTTTTTGTTTACTGCGCTCACTTTTCAAATCTTTTAACTGTTCTTCGATGCGCCAAACTTGTGTTACGTCGTCACCACAAAAATCCCTCATCTGATTCTGGCCATTGCAATGAACTTTCGCCATTTTAGGCGGGAACAATACAACGTCTAATCAACTCGAAACTTGTTTGGAACACGTCAGGTAATTGTTGATTTTGCGGTACGGCGCAATCAGGTATGTTATTGCAAGGTATATGCTCCATTGAATATCAAGTGACGGATTAAAGAGGCAAATTACATTGAAAAAAGCTCTTTTGTTCTGCAATTAACATGCCGGTGACGAAATTCAAGGGTGCCGGATTATCATGTAGTAAATCAATGGGGGAAATCCGTTCACAGCTCATTGCTGCCGAATTTCAAGGGTGCCGAATTATCGAGTGACGGTTAAAGGCGGTCTGACTGTATTGTCATATTCGTCGCTCAACTCCAGTGTAACTGATAGTGTACATGTTTCTGTGAATTGAGACGACTTTTTACTCTCTAATTTTTTACTTTTAGTTGGTAAAATTCTATTAACAGACGTAAGACGCCATTAATTTACAATGTCAATTACTGTTTGATTCCTTTTTGGCTGCCTGGACAGGTCCCCACAATTATTTTGCATTGGAAGGAATAATACTTAAAGCACAACTGTCCCTTAGTAGAAGCGTCTAACAGCATGATGATGATGATGATGATGATGATGATGATGATGATGATGATGATGATGCAACTTCTGCTCTAGAAATACGTACCCAGAAATATACTTGTGGTAATGCAATAATTATTCCAGATAGCCACATCAGGGCACTCAATGTGAATATTCTACCCGAAACGCTCTTTCGTAGGGAGCTAACTGGATGACAAATGACTACGTATCTACAATTTTATACAAAAGTATTCAACAAATGCATTTTTCACCTTAGTACGCCAAAGTTATTACACAAGTCATTAAAAATATCAAACCATCAAAATTAGCCTAAACTTTCTGTTTATTGCAGTTTCATAATTTTAGGAAAGAAATGGTATATATAGGATGATTTATTTTTTTCTATTTTAATGCAGACTAAAATTTTGAAGCTATCCAACTTAAATCTAATATCCAATTTAGCTGAAAATATGGAGGATAGGTGTGTGGTGGAAAACTTAAATAATGTAAACACGTTAAAACACATGGTAATGTATCTGGCAGGAAAGGGATCATTGTTAGCAAATACAGAAAAACTCTGGACCTCGATGTCGAACACAATCAATCACCAAATTCTATACTTTTTTTTCTCATTTCAAGTTCAACCTTTTGTACGGCCCTTGATCAAATACAGACTTGTGCATAAAATAGCAGTGGTGAATCTAAGTCCATATAAAACATCTTTTCATCAATTTCCACAGTAAAGCAATGGAAGCATTTCCTATAACATTTTTCAGGAGTACGTAGTTAAGGTAATTTACCATTGGAAATGTATTGGAATCCTCCTGACCATGTGGTACATTATACAGCGAAGGTATACATCATAAATAGTGTGATTTAGCTGATCATAGATAGTGGAAAATAGCCTATAGCATAAATATATACTTGCATTTTAAATCTGAAGAAGACGGTTCGGTATCATCACTTTTTTTACAGTTTTGCAGAGCAAAGACATTCATGTGGACAATTTTGTTTAATCGTACAAAAATGTGGTATTTTGTGTCTTAAGCGAAAATTTACATTTCTCACCTTTCAATACTAATAGCCACCATTGCAGACATTGAAGAGCCTAGAGCAAAATATTCTAAAAAATGTATCAATTTGCATTCCAAAGATGAGCGAATGACATCATATGGGAAAAAATGATCCAAGACCTGAAAGGTACTCATTTTCATGTTGACTTGCAGATAAATTATATCACTGCAAGACGGAAAAGTTTCTTTCCAGACTGAAAAGATAAGCTACAAAATGTATGTATAAGCACATCTTATGAACCGTCAGCTATTCCTAAATGTCACCACATCCATGGCCTGGAGATATCTTTATTTTACTTTGTTTGTTTGTTTGTTTATATATTTATTCATTCATTCATTGTTAGTTTTATTGTTATTGCTACTGGCATTGCAAGTATTTTTTCATTTTAATTTGTTTTTATTTTCTTGTATGGTGGGATGGTGATGACATTATTTCTGAAATATGTCAAGTGGTTTTTGTAATCAATGAACTATTGTTTAAAACCGCTGGCTGGATTTATTTCATTATCAGTTGGAATATATCAAATGTGTATCTGTGCCAACTTTAGCTACTAGAAATTACTGCTGTCATTTCCTGGTTTTTATTTTCACTTGCTTCATGTTCAGTTGTCATTAATAAGCACACTTGCCAACTAACAAGCTAATGCTCGTGCGCATGGCCAGCCTACAACTTCTTTGAATCTGCAGTGCTTTAATAAATTTTGACATACCAATGTACGGAAACCCATGATTGCTCCTTTCAACTCTTTCGTTGTGAAATGCGACTTTGTTGAAATAGTTAAGGTGTACTTGTCTGAATTATCAAACACTATACTATATTAATATTCTCTGTAAAATATAGATCATTCCTGTACCGGCATGCCCATGGTCCGTAGAATATAGTGGTCCAGGTCAACAGCTTTCCTCTGTGCGTTTTGGGCATAGTGCGCACAAAGCGCCCTGATGATTGCCGTTGACCCCGTTGACAACTTGGCACCAGAAGAGTTAAGATCACTGAGTCAAATATCCTATAATTTTCACCCTTAATGTCAGTCAGCTGAGGTTTTCTTACGGCAAGGTACCTATGTTAGGTGTCTTTGAATAGGCACGGTCCAGTAATTTGTGGAACTTTTGGTTTTGTGTTCATATTTGTCAAAATCTTAAAAATCATCGCCAAAAATACTAGGCCAATTGCTTCCAAATTACATAAGGACAATTCTGGGGATCCCTATACCTCAATTGGTGCACCAGTCAGGGCTGCGGTTTTTTTTTTCTTTTCTTTTTTTAACTTTAAAAAAAATTCCAAAACTATCAAACCAATTGAGTTGGATAGAGACACTTCTGGTGACTTCAAGATGTTAATTTGTTCAACAGAATGTGTCTTGATTATTTCTCTGCTTTTGAAAAAATCAGTATTTTCACCACATTGGTGTCCTACATGGATGTGCTATCATTTTCTGATTTTTTGCTCAGCTGACCTGTCAGTCAGGTTAGCTTACAAAATGGTAATCTGTTCGTCCTACGTCCGTCCGCAACATAATTTTATGAGAATTTAACATCGTCTTTGCTAAATACGTCTAGGATCATGACAAGTCTGCCTGGGTTTTTGCCATACTTTGCAACTGTAACTAATCTCTCGCTCTCTCATTCAAATTATTTTCAGTATTCATATGTGAGTCTTTTTTTTTAATTCACTACCAATATTAAGAGTAGTAGGTAAGCATACTGAAAGATTGATACGTAAAAAATAATTACCTTATATGGGAATGCGACAAAAAGCACAATATAATCAGTGATTGCTAAATTCAACAAAAGGAAATTTGTTGGTGTCCTCATAAACGTAAACTTCATTACAGACAACATTACCAAGGTATTTCCTGCAATAATGAAATTGAGGGTACATTATAGTGAGGATAAGTTAAGAACATTTTGTTCAAAGTTTAATGTACTCAATATCCACAGAAAACATGAAGAGGTAAAGGTGATAAATATATGAGTAATTCAGCAAAGGTGGGTCTTGCTGGTGAAGAGGAATATACAGCACCTGCACAATTAACTATTGTAAAACTTCACATAAAATCGCAAAGTCTGCAAGCAGCTCAATTTTGCGCAAATTTGAAATATAAACGCAGAAAAATATTCCCCTGTATAACATTGGCAACACCGAACATGTATCGTCCCTCGGATATAAGTACGATGGCATTGTTTTCTTGTAGGCAGGGTGGCCTGCACGGTTGCCCTGGAGGGAGTAAGTTTTTGCAAGGATATAACCCATAGGAAATTCAAAGGGACAGAAGAAAGAAATCCTTTGATGTAGTTGCGTGCTGAAAACGGAGTAAAGTGTTCCACCGGAAGAATCATGCCTTTTCACTGTCTTGCACAATTTTTATTTTGAACTAATTATGTGAATCGACCTATTTTCTCCAGACCTGCTGTTATTCACATTATATATGATCCCATTGACGATAAAAGTGGCAAAGTTCTCACGATTTTATGGCGTATTTCCGAACTTCACTAAACTGCGTCATATAGAGACTTTTCCATTGCTTGGGAAAAAAAACGTTATTAAAGGCAAACTTACAACACTGGCTGGTGATGAAATCGCCAACAAAGTTCATGAAGCTGAAAAAGGATCAGTGTATTAGAGTTGCATTGAGGCGATGGGGTGGGTCCCAGATGATAGCAAGCAGTAGTCTCGCCAGACTTGCCTCATGATAAAAAAAAAATGGACGGAGTCTGACCACGAGATTGCAGATCTCATGTGCAATAAACTGTTTACTAATTCAATGGGTGTCGACCATACTGTATTTGCAAACCAGGGATCCAGCACACAATTTTATTATCTGCTTAGTAATATACAGGGCAAGGCAAAAGGCGCATGCAAGTCGATCAAAGCTGAAAGAAAGGGAACTATAACATCTATGTTAATGAGAACCTCACAAAAAATCATAAATCGCCGCTGTGCAGTGCCCATGTGTTGAAGCGAAATGGCCACATAAAAGACATTTGGGTCCATGATGGTAAAATCGTCGTCAACACGCTATGCTGACAACTGCTTCTTAATTTATAGACCCGGAGATTTAAAGAAGTTCAACCCAGTTGAGTCTTGAATTGGTGCCATAGCAAGCAGCCCACAGAGTTTCCCAAGAGTGCCGTGTCAATTCCACCGACAACAATGAGGACTACATCTGCCACTCCACACAAAATTGGAAATTGTTCAATTGGAAGCAACACTTATTGTCTTTGAAGCAATGCAAGGGATGAGCACTGCGAAATTCAATGAAAAAAACAGGACCGCATACTATAACCAGGCAACGGAGAAAAATCAAATAAACAACAATATAAAAATTGGTCAATGACCTCACTTTGGATCAGTTGTGCTCTGTTATCCTCCTGTGCTTGCTTTCAACAGCCCCACTTATGATACTCGTCAAATGTATCACCTCCCACATTACAATGCTTGCACTGACCTATAAAGCAATTTCTTTTTTCCTCCCACAGCCAGACTGTGGAATGAACAACCTCTAGATGTCCGGAATTCTCCTTCACTGTCCTTGTTTAAATCCAAGATATCTCAACCTATAATGCGACATATATAATTCACTGACGTACAATTTTTTTAACCAATTTACGGTTGTTCAGCATACAAGCCTCTGTTCAGGAGCTTGCCAACAGCTGAATAAGTAAATATATCTCCGTGCATAAAATTTCCCGTTTTGATTTAAAATAAACAAGAGGATAATGATGATCATGTGCTCAGCTGACATGCATCTGCTTATTTTTTAAAATTTACCCAAATTTTTATGCAAAAATCGATGCAGTGTGACCATTCGAATAAAATATGTAGAGACCTATCAAAGGTACACTTCTACAAAGTGTGACAAAAATATGGCGAAAATTATCTCAGCTGCGTCCATTACAAGAAATCTGCATGTTCAGGTTTCGTAATTTTTTTTTTTTGGTACTTTTTCAAAAAATGAATGAAAAAATGAACCGAGTCAAACTTTTGAAGAACTTTATTTGACCCTTCTACAAGGAACATATCCACCAAGTGTACAGCTTCATCCGAGTGACGGCTCTGCACAGGAGTCGAAAATAACAAAAACACAAAAAATCACTAAAAATGGGAAAAAAATGGAGCACCAGCTGGTGAACAACTTCTGAACTAAGAGTTCCCAGGAGTGTCCCTGTGAGATATCAAAGCAACTGGGTGAGCGGTTTCTGAGGAGATATTTCAAGATTTGCCCCCCCCCCAAAAAAAAATTCATAAAAAATCCAAAAATCACCGGAGCAGAGCCATTTTAAAAAGCTTGGTAGAAACTCACCCAGGGTACATCCCAACCAAGTTTGAAGTAAATCTGACTTACGGTTTTTCAGAAGAAGTTGTAAATGTAAATTGTGGACAATGACAGAGGGACAGACGACGGACCCTCAAAAAAGTTTAGCTAACTGACTAGTCAGCTGAGCTAAAAATGTGAATTAGCATTAGAATGCCCATTGACTTCCATAGTAATCAATAGGAAAGCTGCATTGACTGATAAGTACCTGAATTGAAAAAATCGTTAAAAATCAGGTATGTGCAGCATTCCCACAGAGTGAACAACTTTCTTTGACCCTTCTACAAAGAACATATCCACCATGTTTCAGCTTAATCTGAGTGACAGTTCAGGAGAAGAAGTCGAAAATAGCAAAAACAGACATAACATCATAAACAAATAGAAAAAAAAAACGCACCGCCACCTGGTGAACAAATTAAGAACTAGGAGTCCTTGGCAGTGTCCCTGTGGGATATCAAAGCAATTGGGTAGGCGGTTTCGGAGAAAAAGATTTTTTAAGATTTGCCACCCAAAAGAACAAAAAAATCCAAAAATCACTAGAGCGTGACCATTTGATCAAACTTGGTAGAGACTCACCCAGGGTACATCCCCACCAAGTTTGAAGTCAATCTGGATGACGATTTTGGAGAAAAAGTCAAAAATGTGAATCAGCATTAGAATGTCCATTGACTTCCATAGTAATCAATAGGAAAGATGCATTGACCGACAAGTACCTGAATTGAAAAAAAATGGTTAAAAAACAGTAATCCACAGCAGTGCCACGTAGTGAACCACTTTCTTTGACCCTTTTACAAGGAACATATCCACTACCTTTTAGCTTAATCTGAGTGATGGTTCTGGAGAAGAAGTCAAAACTAGAAAAACACCCCCAAAATCATAAAAAAATAGGAAAAAAATCGCAGCGCCACCTGGTGAACAAATTAAGAACTAAGAGTCCCCGGTAGGGTCCCTGTGAGATATCAAAGCAATTGGGTTGGTGGTTTCGGAGAAGATTTTTTTAAGATTTGCCCTAAAAAGAACAAAAAAAAAAAAAAAAAAAAATCATTAAAAATCCAAAAATCACTGGACCGTAATCATTTGAATAAACCGGGTAGAGACCCACCTAAGGCACATCCCCACCAAGACGGTTTTTGAGAAGTCGAAAATGTGATTGTGGACCGACGAACGGACGACAGACGACGGACCCTCACAAAAGCTCAGCTGACTGACAAGTCAGCTAAGCCTAAAAAACCGCGGTTTCAGTATTCTCGAATCACCAATCTGAAAAAAAATCACCCACATTCTCCTGGTAATAGTAAATGAATCCACAGAGAACTGAGCCTTAGGCTACCGTCACATGATTGTGCACAAGCCGAGTACAAAGTGTGTTAACACAGTTAATACATTGTTTGTTGTCTGTGGATTTTTTTCTTCTAAAATTCAGTTTATTCAAACATTATAGTTCTTACCATATTTCGTTTATTCAAACATTATAGCCATTACCATACTTTGGAACCCCTTTTAGTCAGAAGAGACCTAATGTAAGTTGCTTTTATGCCTTGGGAAAATTTCCCCGGTTTCATATTCACCAATTGTGTTCCTGTGGAAAATTCGGAAAATTAAATACCTCGGGAATATTTGTGCTCATGCAGTAATTTCTCTCCTGTTCAAAATTGGAGTAAAAGGTACAGCAAACTGCTCTGTGTCTAAGCAGCTGAATATCCACGAGGCTACCTTAAACGTGCCCCCATACCTCTTTTCACCTACGAAAGTACACATTGCGATATCTCAATATGCCCCCTTTGCTCTTCGTACAATTACATGTGCCTCCAAAGGTTGCTCACTTTCAGAAATTATTTATATATTCTCTGCAGTTTATGAATACATTTCTCGTGTGTGTGTGTGTGTAGGTGGGTGGGTGGGTATTAAAGTAGCGAGTGAAATCAGACACAAACTTCAGACTTCATATGCACATGCGTGCCTACTTATAAATGTTGAATGAGTACAATAAATGTTTCTCAACAAGTATTCAAGTAGTGCTATCAGAAATATCTATACTTCTTGTATATATATATATATATATATATATATATATATATATATATATATATATATATATATATATATATATATATTTATATATATATATATAGATGCAGTAAGTAGAGTCAATTTATCAAGTAACCACCCAAGATATATATACATATAGAGAGAGAGAGAGAGAGAGAGACAGAGAGACAAAGAGAGAGAGAGATGCAGTCAGTAGAGTTAATTTATCAAGTAACCACCCAAGATCACTAATACAATGGAATGTCAATCTTTCTGTCTCGTCCCTGTGCATATAACTTTCAGTATGTTTCCGCACGTGCGCGATCTTCGCGTGCTTTTCGTCCTTTTCACGCGAGAATAATTTAGATAGGACTAAGTCCTTTTCAAACATCAAAAAACAACTCTTAAGCAAAAACTTTTTATCTGTGTTTGAATAAAATATGTTTAAACCAATTACGGCCTGTGCTTACAGGCCACCCGTTGAACACAGAAACATCAAGTTCCTTGTAGTTTGGGGTCAGCAACCTTAATTCCTACATTTCAGACAGGTAAGTTTACTTACCTGTAATTCCTAGTAAGGACACAACAACCCACAGTGATATTGTTAATGAAAATACAATAACAGAATTTGAAGAGATACTGAATCGTTGATGCTTTGTAGTTTTTTGCATTTGAAGAATGTGTGAACGTGAATAATTTTTACACACAACATCTTTTGATATTCTTTTAGCACCTTCGACTTGTTTCATTCCTGGTAGAAATAAGCAGTGTTGAACCGTTTCATTTCCACTTTCATGAAGGAGTATCAGTGCAAGAGTATGATTATCATAGACATACCACCATTTCAATGAAGGAATGTACAATACAGTATGAAAGTTGACCCTAGTTTTCTCCATCACCAGACCGTTGATTCGCTGTTTGATTCTCTTTATTGTTGATGATGTTGTTACCGTCGTTATCTTAGATGCCGTAAGCCGTTGCGTAATTGAATATGAGGTGCCTGTTGTTCCTGGTTCACTTTGTCTATAAGCGTCAGTCTGTGTATTTATTGAAAACGTTTTATGTTTTTCAAATAATGCCAACTCTGAAACAAATTGTTAGCAATTGGCAGCTTCGATATAGATAAAAATTGTCATACCCGAAAAGAAAACCTTTAAAAATAAAACCATTCATTACAAACTAACATGTGATATTCGGGTATCTAAGCAAATTTTTTATCAAGACTCAGTAATCAATGCACGAAATCAGAAAAAAATATCCAAAGCACCTAATTCCCTCAAAAAACATGATAATTTGTACCTGCAAGTTTGACTGCAGATGGATTTAACGATAACATCGTCAAGCTGAACTCTCTTTTAAATTTGCAGCTGACGCGCCACTTCCTCCAGTTACAAATCACGTTGCTTCTAGCCAATACATCTTTACCTCAATCGAATGCCAATATGTTGGATCGCAATTACATTCTCTACCTAATTGCAGTCACTTGGACATAATTGGTAAGGATAGCAAGCTTTTGTAACTTGCTGCTGATGTAGTAGCGCCATTCTTAACTTGGATCTTTTGACCATCCTTAACAACTGGAGAAGTCCCAGCGGACTGGGAAATCGCGCGTGTTACGCCAATTTTTAAGGATAAACGTCGCACAAGCTATTCATGCTGTAGTCCAATTTCAGTACTGTTCCATGTAAGCAGAATCCTGGACAAATATATTCAATCTGACTACATGGATTTCTTAAGTAAACATAATTTGATCACTCCCGATCAATCAGCTTCCCTTCAATACCACTGTACACAAACTGCCTTACATTACATGGTCGATGACTGGCTTCATTCTTCCGATGAAGGTACTCCTACCGTAGCAGCTTTCCTTGATCTCCAGAACTGTTTTGACACTATAGATTACAACATTTTTTACATAAACTAAAGAGTTATGGTATATCTGGTAAAGAAAACGCTTGGTTCAAGTCTTACCTTAATGGTCGTTCTCAAGCTGTATTTTGTAATAGTCGTCTATCTAAATTACAATATATAAAGTTGGGAGTTTTCCAAGGCTCTTCCTTGGGACCTTTCCTGTTTTTAATCTACATTGACCACGTTTCATCTGCAACGGAATACTGTAAATGTAGATTGTTTGCTGATGACGCACTGTCTACTGTTCGCGTCCGACGGTAACAGAAGCAAAACTGCACGTCCTGACTGACTTCAGTGACGCGTCTTAGTGGCTTTTCATTAATAAACTAGCTCTAAATATACCAAAATCTGGTATCACGACATCAGGTCATCACAAACGCGTCGGTGATGATGAGACTTCTGTGACACTCAACGATAAATCACTGTCCATTGAAATCCATGAAATTAACCAGCAAAATACTAGAAGTCATACAAATCAAAATTTGTATGTACCTCGACCTCGCACCAAAGATTTAAACAGTTACTTTCTGTTATTGGTGCCAAGACTTGAAATATGCTACCGACAGAAGTCCGATCGGCGGCGTCCGTTCATGTTTTTAAAAATTAGATGCAATGGGTATATTTCGGATCCATGAAATAAGTGCAAATAGTTGTAATTGTGATCTTGTGGAAGGTTTTATCATTTGTTACTATGAATTGTATATTGTGTGTTGTGAGTACCTCTGTAACTTTTTATCAGTGCGTATTGTATATCTGTGTATCTTTTGTGGTGTAACTGGGCCCCAAGTAAGAACAGTATTGGCTGAATGAATGAATGAATGAATGAATAAATAAATAGGTAAGTAAATAAATAAATAAATAAATAAATAAATAAATAAATAAATAAATAAATAAATAAATAAATAAATAAATAAATAAAGTCGTAGATTTTCTTCCCGATATACGTATATAATCAATGGAAATATGCATGTTATTGTATGGTTTCTTTCCAGAGTTTTGAATTATGCAATATGTATTCTTATTCATTTTTTTTCTTCATTGACAAAAATAAACTCGATAGTCACATGTATATAAGTTAGACAGGGACAGGTTAGCTAATGGAGAGTAAAAAGTTCGGACTGCGGAATAGGGTAGTGACTACTAGGTATTGGTTTTGGACAAAAAGTCACAAATACATAACAACATCGCAAAAGGGACAAAAATATGTATACATCCACAGAGCTGGCGATGACCATTACATTGGCTAGAAATACTATAAGGGACAGCGTTTTAAATCCCGCAGGTTAAAGTCAACAATATGTCAAAACCTTAGTTATAGAAATAAAGTACTTCGACTGCTAAAATTATGGTACCACATTCTGTTTGTGCTTTTTGGCTCACTGGTGTAATATGAGAACATGGAAAATGTTCAGAAGCAATCGCAATTGTCATCAACATATGGTTGCCTTCATACTCAATGTTATCGCATGGCCTATGCGTATCTACTAGAAATGTACCAGCAGCAGAAAGGCTCAAACGAAAAGCGCTCAATAGCGCTAATGTCTGACATTGCGCCCACTTAGTTTTCAGCCCTTCTTTCTCGAGTGCAGAACTCTGGTTTCGCGCAGGTAACCATGTACCTTCCACCGAAAAGCAATATATGTATGCATACACCCCGTAAAGGATAGGCCTTTCGGCGTGACCAGGAACAAATATTTCACCTGCTGAAGGCTGCCTTGGAATGTAGCTAAATATTTGTAGACACCTGGCAATTTGACACGAATAGAACACTAAAAAAGTACACCCTTTTGCTGAAATTTGAATTGTCACATTTGTTTGGAAGTTTTTTTAAATAATAGGAAGCAATGTTTGAGCAATCATAGGAATATTTTACACATAAAAATGATGGCTGGTGTACCACAAGGATCATTTTCGGTTCACTGTGGTTTAAATTATACATCAATGACATAATAATGGCTTTAAATCAATGTACAATTTCTAGTTATAAAGACGATACCACCTCACATAGTACTACAAACCTTTTAATAAGCAAAATGAGACCTGCAACACTTCCCAGATTAAAAAACAAAAAGTAAGCAGAAGTTGGTCACTGGTTGAGTGTTTTGAATGTGAACAAGTTATCTTTCAGTATAATAATGTTACTTCATAAGCCCCTAAATACAGTATCTATTCCATCTCCCTCGAAATAGCTAAAAATGACTCTGTGGGTGAATTTAATTTCTTATAGGTCTAAATTAAGATAAAAATATGAACGGGAAAAAACATATACAGGCGAGTTCTAGCAACGTCTCACAGAAAGAAGGCATATCGAATAAACTTAAAAGGTTTCTTTTCAATTAATTTTTTTTATCCTACATACCTCATTAATATTACCACCTTTAAACTATTGCCTTCTACAATGGGGTCATAAACTGGCGAGACTTTCCACTGTTAAAAAATCGCGCTGTACGTAGCATAATAAATAGTTGTTTTAAATCACATTGAGAACCAATATTGAAATGATTAAAATGTGACAACTCGAAGATTATATATACATACATATATACATATATATATATATATATATATATATATATATATATATATATATATATATATATATATATATATATATATATATATATATGTATGTATAGGCTTACAGCCTGTAAAACTTAAATAAATATTAATAAGTGAAAAGTTGGCTATATATTTTTAGAGTCGTTCCTTATTTTTTCAAACAGAATCCTACATGATTATATAACCCAAGGAGAAGGGACAACATATCCATAGCTAAGGCTTGTTCCTTTCTACAAATCAATGTATAAGACATCAAACGGATTATATTTCGAATGATACGCCGACTATGATAACAGATAAAGGTCATACACATAGTATGCAATTCTGCCAGGTGAGTTTGTTTTTTTATTTTTAGTTTCTTATTTACTTTTGTTCATTGAGGGAACAAAAAACACGATGTTCTTATAGGCCAAGTAGGCCCCATACACTTTGTTAATTTCTAAATACTTGCAGTACCGTTAGTATTGGTACTTCAATTGGCTTTAAATTAATATCATTCACATAAATATAACATGGAAAAAAAATATATATCGCGGGTGCGTTCAATGATACCTGTCAAGTCTGACCTAAATACAGGTCTCTCTGATTAATATCAATATATTAATGGAATTATGAAACATTGTGTTGTCCCCTACTGATTGATTGTATGTATATGGTGATTCAATAAAAAAGTTTTTTGTCTTGGGTTGTTTTTATGCAGATGATGGTGACTCTCTGAAAGAACCAATCTGAATTTACACATGGGCGTCTTTTTTTAAGAATCCAAAGGCTGGAGAGCCACATGTGCATTTTACTGTTCATTTTATAACTTAACAATAGATTAAGCTAGGGCTTTGATATTACATACAATGGCGATACGTTCTAGGGGCTAGTTAACCGGTTAGCATGGGTAACCTTTGCGGAATTTTAAGGATCAGCTGGCCACTTTAACGAATTGCGTTGTTCATTTGATTAATCTTCCTTAACCTGTACTATTGAACACGAAGAAAAAATAAGACAGGTTTTATAAATAAATTCAGATCCACTTTACAATAGGCCAAATGTGAAACTTGAATCTGGATTTGATGCACTGGCCATTTGTTTTAAGACTTACAGAGTGCGGTCTGTTATGGTTTTCTTTTAAGGCTAAGCTACTATTATATAAAAGTAACCTTGACGTCGTTTGAATGTCAACAGAACAAGGCAACTTAACAAATTTAAATTAACCACATTCCGGCTCAATGCACATCCTCAATTCATATTTCTTGTTTGCTGTGGCCTTAAGTCCCATAATGGTCAAATCAAGACTTTATTCACATGTACACAAGATGTAAAGTACAATCTCATGCTTGTAATTGCCATGCTCTAAATGAACGATCAGTTGAGAACAGCAAATTGTACCTGAAATGCAAATGTACATTTTGACGGTGTCTCTATTATAGGGTAGCATGAACTAGTTTTTCATGAGGAGCTCATGATATAAACACTTGTGAACAACCTGCAGCCCTTTTCTTAATGCCGCCCTATACCTTACCAGGTGAAAGATACCACAGAGGTGTGTGATGGGCTCATTTTTAATTTTGATAGCCTGCCATGGCCTAAGCATGCTGCTACCTAATACTTAGATCCATTATAAACAAGCTGGAGCTGGTGTTTCAATTAAAAGGTGCTCTTTGAATTTCGTTTTGCCAAGCGATTTCTCACTTTGTTTGGAAACAAGATGTAAGCTGTCCTATCTGGTTTTCAGCAGCGCGAAGATCGTAAAAGAGGATCGTTACAGTCTGGTGTTCAACCGAACTTGGTTGCAATAACTGAAGTGATCCTGTGACCTTCATAGGAACATCAAAATCAACAGGCTTTAAGATTACCATCACAGTATGCAAAATCAAAGTCTTAAATAACATAGTTCTGGAGTCATCAATTTTGAAATGAAAAGTTACATGATCCTACTGACAAGATATAAGCAAATATGTCAGAGTGACTTTAAAGGCCACTCAGTCAAATTACCAACACCTAGGGAACTACAAATACACTTTTCAATTTATGTTTTATGTATATTTTTTTTTACATGCCTCCCTGAGATTAGTTCGTTAAAACCATTATTGATCAAGACAACAGATTCATATCCACGACTGTCTGTAGATTATGATGCCATTACCTTCTCAAAAACGCAAAATCATAACTTCCTAGCACAAATGTATACAAACATATTGACATTATCCTGGAATGATATCATGTAAGTACTTTGGTTTACCTTGTCTATATTATTCAGGTTGTTATTTTTAGTACGTTCACTGGATCAGGATAACATATAGATAGATGCACTTAGACACACAACCTTTTGAAGCACGCTAGACACAAGTTTGATACCAGGCATATGTCCTTTTGAATAGTGATAAGGAAAGGATACACACACAGATGCATTGACTAAGGAAACCCAAAGTGCGCATATTCATATACTGGTTAATAATTCTGTAAAGTTCATAACTGCAGTTTGGCAATGATGTCCCTTTATGGGCTGTGTAAACAGCTAAGATAAAGCCATATGTACATCGCGGACATAGTACCAATACCTCTACTTAATATGAAAGTGCCAAGAACAATGAAAGGAAATAAATACTTACGCATTCAACAGAGGTAGGTAGAAAGGTGTACGATAAATTTATTACCAGATTCTGTCTTGCAATTCAGGTTGAGAATGTTCTCCAGCAAAGTAAAATTCTCAGCATAGTATAGAGTTGTTAAGAGCGGGCAGGCAATGCACACGATGGACAAAGTGCGAAGTCTGCTATCATGTTTTGAACATTTGTGCACTATAACCTGGACCGTGAATCCCCTTGTGCATTTTTTTCACGAAGTTTGAGGGCCCTAGTCAGAATATTATATTGGTCTATCGTAAAGAAGACCAGGCTCCATCCAAATAACCCGCGAGATTAAAGGACCATTCTTTTCTATGATTTAAAAAAAAAGTGTAATATGGGCATGCGAATATGTGCATAGGAACAACTATGATTTTATTAGGGTACAGCTATGTTAGTGGAAGGAATGACGTAATTGACTCGTGTACTGGTTTCATTAAAAGGAGCGTTATTTTGGGGAAACTGGTCCATTCTATAAGTGTGTGGACATAACTATCGAGGATTGTAGTCGGCTTTTTGTATGATGTTGCTCAATGACAGAACAAAATATGGAAGACTGAGACAAGTGACACTAAAGATAGTACAGCAGATCTGGCTGTTGATAACCTCAGGTGTCTGACAATTCATTTCAATTCATTGAATAATAATAATAATAATAATAATAATAATAATAATAATAATAATAATAATAATAATAATAATAATAATAATAATAATAGAAGATAAGTATGAAAATATTAGAAAAATCTCTGCATAGTGACTACTAGAATATATTTGGTCTATTCCCGCCAGAGTTGAACTGGTCAACAGTTTTTCAGCAGAAATCAATAATGTGCATCGCGGGATATTGAAGGGCTTGTTTAACAACGGTAGATGGAGACGCACCGCTACATTCAGCTTACTGTTCAATCACCTCCCCCCCCCCCCAAAAGGCTTGACTGCTATGAACCTTTCTGCAGACAATGTTATTTAAGCCAAATATATATCCCACAAAAACTGTATCTGAGGACAAATCTTTTACATTTATTTGGAGGCACTGACAGGAAGGTACATCGCCGTATGAGGGAAGCTGACTGGAAAGCTCAAGCATTGCATCACATATGGTAATATGCCTTCCTTGGAATGCCTCTGAGCTACACAGCCAACACAGCAATCAGTCATTCTTCATTAGAACCTTATAATGTGATGTGCAGGTGCAGCATAATGGATACGAAAGGAGGTGAGTCGTTAGGAAAAAGGCCTGGGTCGATATACTTTATTATCAACCCTTTATTATCAGTATAAAAGTTAGTTTCAAGGCCACATTATGTTATTATGGAAATGAATGGGCTTTTCGTATAAATAATAGGCATACAGGAGTCACTGAGTCAAAGAACAGTACTAAGTACGAAGAGAGTCGAGCGTTTGATCAGGCCAGAATCTGTCATGTCCTACTTCATAATATATCTGATCAAATTTTTCAGACAGCAGATGCAAATACAGTAAAACCTGTCCTTGCGGACACCTGTCTACTGTGGACACCTGCTTAATGCGGACAGTTTTGGCCAGAACCGAATATTTTTAAGTCATTTTCATATTGGTGATACCTGTCTACAGTGGACATCTGTCTATTGTGTATTGCGGACACTTTTTGGGGTACCAAATGCAAAAACAACCTGTCTATTGTGGACACAATATATCAATGCATTTTGTGCAACTTGTTACATGTATGTTCCAAGCTGCAATGCCTGAACAATGCCGTGCATGTTCAGCTGGAATCAAAGACTAATTAACCCATTGTTCAGTGGCCTGTAACACATAATAAGCTCACTCAGCAAAGCAGTTAGGCTGCAATACCTCAACGAACATGCCAGGTGTCCCTGAGCACTGGTGCTCCTGTTGAGTGAGGTTGCTCACATTTTCTCTGTCTATCAAACAATTAAGCTCCATAGATCAATCATTAAGCCTAAAACAAAGGACCCATTGAGACTCATGTGAAGTTATTCACAATTTGTAACAATGGCACATACGGTTATACTGTACTCAAAGGATAGGATATCCCTGTGGTATGTTTGTTGTTTGTTTATTTTCTGTTAGTAAAATAAATTATGCAAACTTTCTTTAGCCTGGTAAGCCCATACATACACAGTTTTCTTGTTTTTTCATTATTATGATTAAATGGAATAAGATGGGTACACATGTGCATCTTTTATGACAGTCTATACAAGTTTATCTCCTTTGATACAAATGTACTCTGAGATCCTAAAATGTTCAGCCCCTGCCTATTGTGGACACCTGTCTATTGCGGACACTTTTGCCAGAACCACAGGTCTCCGCAATAGGCAGGTTTTACTGTATACCATATATATGCCAGGAGAACTATGAACAACATCATATGCGTTTGTGTGTGGAGGTAGAAAACAGATTTATAAAGACTAACCATAGTAATTTTCGGCAAACTATTTTGTACACAACGATGATGTTTTTAACAAAAATGCTTCTGGAAAAGCAAATGGCAATGCCATTTCATGATAATCATAACATTTTGAATATGATATTGAACCCATTTGCGTTTAGCTTTCCAGCAAGTATGTCAATAACAATCGACATGCTTGCAAGATAGGACTTCGCAAAGTAATGTCTATCCTTTGTTCGGACATTTTGCGCAAAAAGTGTGATTAAGTTACTTGTATGAGATGTTTTCAGCACAAGCGTCAGTTATACAATGTTTTTCGCGATCAGCAATTCGAAAGAAATACATACAATATTTTCTATCAAAACTAAGATTATCGAGGCATACACTTCTATTGTGGAATACTGAATTAAAAAAAAAGTTTGAATCCACAACTGGCATTTTTAGTATATGTAGAAATGACATACCCGGCAGTATGATCTCCTGTTTTACCATAGGTTCATGTTTGTTGGTGCAGTATTGAGGTTTCTAATTATGCCATGTGTAGTGCTGCACTGTTTGACAATGTGCTCTTGTGAAACCTGCATGCCTGTTCCTGTCCAGTTGGCTCTGGTATATTTACTGATGCTTTTCAACAATGATAGTATTCTTATTACAAATATATATATATATATATATATATATATATATATATATATATATATATATATATATATATATTTATATACATATATATATATATATATATGTGTGTGTGTATATATATACATATATATATATATATATATGTATAATCCAACTCAATCGGAAGGGCATTCCAAACTGGGGTTGAATTAGGAACTTCAGCATGGCAAGATGAAACTATTAATCTGATTTATGAACATGCATCTGGCGGGAAAAGAACCCAAACAAACCAAAATACTGTATAAGTACAAATTTTCCTGAATTGTCACGAGCTGCAAAATCAAAAAAAAAAAAAAAAAAAAAAAACTGGAAAAAGCACAAAGTATATGGAAGACAAAATGTGTACACAATACAGTATTTGTTATAATATTAATTGCCTGTTTCAAGATATTTTGCAGCCATTCGAAATACTTACAGAATAATTCTTTGCAGTTTTCAGTATTCCGGGTAATGACTAAATTGATTTTGGAATTAATCACTGTGTCTGATAGAGGTGGAAGTGCAGGCCGGATCTGTTATATGTTCGAACAAGTGTATGCACTTTATAGCAGAAGATAAATCTCTCTGTAGATTTATTTCACTGAATTTAACTTAATATTGTTGTGTATGTGCAACAAGAGGTACAACTTGCACTTTGTTCAGATTTACAAGGCAAGAAAGTGTCAAGGTCAGTGATATGTTTGCTTTTGATATATATGTATCTGCTGTATAACATTGACCCGGGGTTCTCAGTCATATACGTCAGAATAAAAAAGAGGCTAAACCATTTTTACCGTTGAACAACGTTAGAAAAGGGGCATACAAAACATGATGTGTTTCTCACTTTTACCCAACAGCCTGTATTTCTTTGAAAATCTCCATGGTCACAACGTGATATATAAGGGCACATACAAACTAAAAATCTAAAATTTAGTAACAATATTATGGTAATTGCAGGCTTAAATAAGAATGAGTAGACTTTTTCTATTTCTCCTATTGTTCGAGGCACCATCACGTGTCTAGCTCTAAACACGCGGATCCACTGCTTTTGCTGTTTCCGAGTCACTGGACATGGTCCAGATGTCGCGTGCGGCCAATTCATACTTATAAGACATTTATTAGGAAAAAAAAAGATTTCAGGCAAACTTTGAGTCTCAAAGTTTAATCAATCATTATGCAATGGTTCAATGATTCTGCTTTGTAACGTGGGCTTCCGATTGCACAGTTGGTCAAACTGGCCTATGAGCATTTTTGGGTCCTGTGCCATATAAGATTCGAAAAATGTCACAGAGGGAAATATATAGTAGGAAAAACCAATAGTTTGGATATCATGGCACATAAATAACCCTAGATAATATTTGATTAATTCCTTTTAATTCATAAAGGTTTGTTTATATACTTGAAGCTCATCAGTGGTAAGCATGTCATAAGCATGGGGAATTTAGTCCAGTGTGTTTTTTACACATGCGTACAGTTATCATGACAGTAAAAATCATAAACTTATACAGCTTGTTATATGTGGTACAGCAGCTCGTGGACCTTACAAAATCTGTGTGACAAACATAGTTACCATATCAATTGTTACCTTTGACCATGATTATACTATAAGAACTAAATAAGTGTGTTAACCCTTTCCCCCTTGAATTAAGACTGAGTCAACAGCTTTCCTTCACATGGGTTGGGCACTAAGTGCCCAACCCATGCCAAGGAAAGCTGTTGACCTGGGGCATGTGATCTTGATAAGTCTCATGTACATTTCTCAGTCACATTGTTTTTCATAACTGTTGAAATTAGTTGAAAACACTGAAGCAGACGACGTTTGACCACCAGCCGGTTTTGGCCGGTTTGAGAGGGAAAGGATTAAGAAGCTTGGATAGTGCCTGAAATACAGTCAATCGTTGGTTATCATTTTAGTCGCACTTTTTGTAACTCTGGTGTGGTTTACTAAGCAGAGAATTGTAGCAAAACATTCAGACCATGAAAATAGTTCAGAAACTAGGCATGAAAAACAATTTCACCATTCCTTCGACTTGGGTTGACAAAGCAGATCATTCAACTGTAACTTTTTGTCTACTGGTCAAACTATATGAATATTGGAACAGTTCCACTGTAGAATGACTCCAGTTGTCAATAGTATTCCATCATAGTTTATTGAGAGGTAGTTATGTGCGCATTTTATGTGTTTTGCGGCACTATCAAAATGGGGGGAACATTTGGTTGCTCAGACCGTATGATAAAGAGTAAGGTTTTAGAGTGGGACACATTGAATGGTCAGCGGGTTAGTTTTATTTACACCTGGTTTTTGGTAAACACCTCTTTAGCCCCAAAACAAATGCACTAGCACTGCTGCAAAAAAGGTTTATGAAAAGCTTTCAAATACTCCAGTAAAATCACTTGTTACTGACAGGTTCAAGCAACTCGCATCGTCTTGAAGAGTAGCAAAGAAAATGAACTTTCAACGGGTAATAAGGTTTAGCATTTTTAGAAGAAACCGCTGTTGCCATTAAACTGTTAATGATATCGAGAAACATGTGTATGCAAATATCTTAACCCACATATTTATATATGGACCCTTACTACATCATATCAAAGCAACAAAATCAAAATCGGAATAAATACTCAGGTCAGATTACATTATATCAGATCCTTATAATTAAACTCTTTCATTTTATCATTATTTATTTATTCATTTAATTTTTATTTTATTTGTCTATGTCAGTAGACTTGCTAGTCAGCTGGGGTTAGAGGATGGGCATTGACATTTTGTCAGTCTCTCTGCCCCTTTCGTTTGTACAATTACATTTCTGATTTTTCCGTAAGCATTGACCACAGCCCTTCCGATTTTGGCCTATGTTTGTTTTGAGTTTTGTTTTTAATGGCCATCTTCACTGATTTTTTTAACGACCGACAGTAGTGTGACAAGTTGCTGCACTCATTGAGAGGGACTGGCATCAAGGGATACTAGCATACGAGAGAAGTTATCTGTGCTGCTACTGCACTGCATAACATATGAAAACATCTCTTTCTGGGGAGGACTGTTCAGTATACCATCGAAACAAACAGAAGTCATTATTTTTGTCACTATCTAGCTGAAGTGATCTGGAAGTAAAAGGGTAAAATGTGGGTACTTTCGGAGGCTTTTTTTTAGGTGAATGAGTCCTCAGATAGTTTGCCTTTATCGATGAACCATTATGATTAGCATATCAAATTAGTATCAAATGTTGAGAAAGGTATGTTACTTTCAAGGCGACAACATTGAGACTTGTACATGCATAGCTTATTGCTGTCGAAAAATTAGTGGGAAAGAGAACTTTACTTGGAAAGACACACAAGGTTTTAATTACACAAGTGTCAACTGTGTTAAGTAACACTGCTTCATCGTGCACGTGATCAGATCAACAATATCAAAATATAGAACAAAGTATAACGTATATTGAGGTGGGAAACATGTAAAAACGTAGGTTCTTTTGCATATGGTAATCTCACAAAATATTTCTACAGTGCTAATGTTTCATGTTTCTTTCTAGGCTTCTTTGCATGCAACTTCATGACCGATTGACCGTATGTATAGCATAATGTTCGGCAAGCTAATTGGTAAAAATAAGAATAATTTTACAAGAATTCTTCCCGAAAAACAAATAAGAATGCCATTTTGTAACAATCATGACTTTTATGAGTTCAATATAATATACAAGTTGAAACTTAAGCAAGAAGCGCACTTTCGTCCCATTTTCTCAACCAAAATCATAATTCCTATTCATATGTTTTGCAATATAGAACGTAAAAGAGTAACATTAATTAAATGTCCAATATTTTGGTGCAAAATGTGTGTACGTTAGTTATATCAGAAGCTTCGTTAATATCATATTCTCTACATAAAATAATGGAAAGAAATTTGAACAATTTATCAAATTTTCTCTGAAAATTTGATATAAGCAGGTATAGATGCAAATTGGAAAACAGTAAGAAACCTTTAGAGCTACAGCTGGCATTGGCATTACATTACTACATTTAAAACCGGCAATTGAAACAGTAAGGTATCCTATCATACAATCACCTTATATTTGCAAATGTACTCTTATTTCCTATTATATCCCACATAGCGCTTCACTGTTTGACCACGTGGTCTTATCAACCAAGTGTAACCGTTCAGTTAGCCCTGTCACAGTTTATGTTATGGAAAGTCATTCTGATCCTATTTCAAATTGAAGAATAAAACTTGTCCTTAACGCAGGAGTATCGCGGAAAAGGGCTATCATGGGGGATAATAATAGATAACCAGAATGAAATAACAGAGAATATATGTTTGTGAATAAACATGCATGTGAGTAAATAATGTTTACTGCAATATACATTTAAGGATATCAATTGTTTGTACCTCTATATTTAAAATCCATTATATGCACAGAAATTTTGTTTTGCAGTTTTCAATATTACAGTATAAATTGGATTTATTTTGAAAATAACCATAATATGTAGAGTACCGTGGTGAGAACACGTGTGATGCAAGCATACATTTCAAATAGCCTGTGCACTTAATGCTTTAGTATTGATCTACATTTGCAAGTACCACACAGTATTTGGAAATTTATTTATGTACTTGTCAGTCTTGAGCCTTTATTTCTTTTCATTCACATTTGAACAGAAATAGGAAACTGCAAAAGTCAGTGTTATGTTGCGTTGAAGCTACCCTTATTACACAACATGTATACAGGGTGGTCAGTCAAGACAGTTGAATGAATGACGGTTGTCAAAGTTGTCAAAATCGGTTTTTACTCTAGCAAGGACAAGTAGTCTTGACACTAAGACATCATAACCTGGCCCAATGGTAGCATCAATATTCTTATCAGGGTAATCTACCATAGTATATTCTAAATTATAACATTCCTCATATAACATAAACGTCAATTCAGCGTTTTCATTATATATCTTTCAATATGCAAATGAGAATTCCATGTCATTTTGTGCAGTTTTGTTTATTTTCCAATTATCATGATATATTTTGCAAACATTTCTAGGGCGTACATATTGATTCTTAAGATATCAATACATTTAAATGCTAAAACGTTTGTCATGATATTTCGTCTTTTGTGGCAGCTTTACCAAAAACCTATCCTTATAGTAGAAAAGAGATAAAAAAGTTCAACAACTGGAGAAAGTGATCACATTCAAAATTCAGCCTGGCCATCCTTGAAATCATTATAAATAACCGTTAAAGCTATGATCATTCTGTACATATAATTTTTCTCATATGTTTTATATATAATTATAAACAGAACAAAGAGTAGCTTTATATAAGGTAGAACAGTTCCAATACGAAATCTGTTACAAAGTACACATGAATTAAATAAAAATTAAAACATGCTAATACCAGAAGATGTTTTTCACTGAGCAGAGCAATCGAACAAACAAATCTTGTGCCTTCTTTAAGCATTTAGACAACAAATCAAACAATCCTTTTGTAGAGCAAAAATGGGAACCTGGTATGAATTGGAACTTAATCGGATTTTTGTGTAGTGAGGTGAGTAGATACCGAGCAAATTGGCATATGCATCACATAATTGCAGGCCAAATGAAGACAAATTTGACAATTTGGAGAAAATAATTGTGAATGATTTGTTCCTTTTTTGGTTTGTATGCTGTAGAACGTGAGTTGCTCAACAGGGCTAATTCGTCAATGAGGGTTTTACAATGAAACTGTTTCCATATGACAATAATGTTATTGGGTGCTTTATTGACGGGTGCAAAATCACATTTATCATGCGTTGCTCGCAGGCAATGAACAACTTCTAACTTGTCAGAACTGGATCTTTTGGTTGTGCTGTTGCCTTCTGTAGTTTTTATTTTGCTTGTAATTGTGTTCCTAAGTTCACTTTATGTTTTCAACTAAGCTGGAAATACCATTCTTCTTTGTCCACATTCTAGCATATACAACAACAGATTATACAATTATTTTCCTGTCTTTACTCCAAGCGATGTTTTGTTGACCACGTCATTTTAGTCTTTTTCAAATTAGTGAAGGTAGCGCATCAGTTCTTTTAAAGGCAAGACCATAAGTTTTATATGACTATGGTGATTTGGAATGCAAGGAGAATTATGCCATGCACATGAGCATCTTTTTTCTTTTATAATTATCTAGGTTACATTCTTTAACAAATTTTGTATGGCTAAATAGACACTCATGAGACAGACACTGTCAGTGGAATATATTCTCTCATTACTGAACCATAGATTTCTTCGAAAAAATAACTGATTGTCGCCACCCCTGCACCCCCTCCCCATTTGTGCGTGCTTAGCAGCCCTCTCCTTCACTGAATAGAGATATCACGTCAACTGTAAGTGGTATCTCCTAGCTAATAGATCGGAGCACTACTTCTGTGCATAAGAAATGGTGTTAAGATGCAAAGGACATACTTGTGAATGCAGCATTTCATGACATAGGTCTTTCTTCAAAATTTGGTGAACTGCCTTTTAGAGGTGTAGATTGCATTTACATTCCAAAATTTATAAGCATTCCCTTCATGTTTACAAAATGGCCAGGTATGTTTGCCTCATACTATCTAACAAGAGTCTTGCTCTTGTTGCTTAACCAACTAGTGTTCAAATATCAGGATATAAATTCACATCACTGTCAGATATGACTGTCTAAATGTCAGAACAGTATCCAGCTAAGTAGTAGTGAGACCATTAGTTGCCAATATCGTAGTTAAAAATCAGTCCAAGTCCAAAACCGTCCAAATCTTGGCACGTCCATCAACATGAACATCAAGAGACACAACAAAAAGACGTTAAGAGCCATCAAAAAATGCATTATTAATTGAACATCCAAGGCGGGTAAGATTTGATATTGAAAACATAGAATAAATGAACATCATAATAAAAAGAAGTGAACAACAATTTCAACAATGTTAAAGAAGCACCGAAAATTCCTGTAAACAAAAAGCTATCAAAATCCATGTCCAACTCCAGTAGACAAACCAACAACTTCATGTTATTTTTTTATACATCAGTCACTGCATATGGAATGCTGTATGGAGGAAGATATCTCTCCTAACATTTGGCTAGTTTCAACAAAGGTTAATAATGGTTTCAATCAATTTGATGTCAGCAACTTTAAGAAATTAAGCCGAAGATTGCTTTTCATATGGGGTAATTATCTGTGCTTAATTCAAAACCATCACTTTTTTCCTATAATTAACACTTCAATTCACTCATAACGTTATATACATAATTATGAGTAGTTATAGTTTGTTTTTATTCCAAATGATCAAGTTATATTTGTGAAATATAGTCTGGAATGTTTTTAGTAGTGATGCTTAATAGCTCATCTAGATATCCAAGTGTCAGTTTCAAACATTTATCGTGCAATTTCTTTTTTTTTTCTTTTGACAGCTTTACAAGAAACTTATACTCATAGTTAAATAATTATAAATTGGCCAAAAGAAGCGCACGATTATTAATTCTTTGAATATCATTTTTTTTGGTCTGAAGATAGAGTATCCAAAATTGATATAAATGTTATTAATGAAAACGTTCAACAGCTCAACAAACTGATTGTATTGAAATGGCGGCAGGCCATCCTTCATATAATTGCCAAAATATGCACATTTAAAAGACATGACTATTTTGTGACAGTTTATAAGACATGATTATTTTTTTACTTTTGTTATTTTTCACAAAGGTTTTATATACGAGAGACTTGATACATTCTTTCAAGTCAGAAAGAAGATTAGTTGTATATCGGGTAGAAAAGTCCCAAGAAGAAATCTGTTTAAAAGGTAAACAACTAACTTTACTATTCAGCCGCTCCAACAGAATCTTCGAACTAGATAAAATCCAAAACCCTTTATTACCAGAAGATGCTTCTGCCTGACCACAGTATTTAAATCCAAATACTTGTACTTTATTGCAGCCTTTAAACATCAAAACTGCCAAGTATTCAGCAAAAGCAAAATATGGAACCACTTATGAATCAGAACTGATAAGGATTTTATGCCGTTTTTGAACTATGTAACTGTTAGGTTTAATGGACATACTTATCTGTAAATTTCAGGCCAAATAACGATAGAAATTGTTGATGTTTGAGCAAAATAATATCCGATGAAAGAGGCCTATAGTCAATAGCAGTCATATCATTGCTGTCCGTCCAGCACAAAAAGCGTTTTCTTTGTCAAAAGTCTGAGAACTTTCAATGCACTGTAACTACCCTTCATTGTATACGAAATGTCTGACTTTGTAGACTTTTCCATATATCTTATACATAGTATAAATTATATGGAAATGTCCTACTGTGTGAAGGTACAAGTCACAACGGCCAAACCATCACACTGAGTCCTCAGTAGACTATTTGCACGTGACATCCCGATAGCTCAGTGGTCAGGGTGTTGGATGTTACATAGGTATGCGAATATGTCAATAGTCCCAATTTCAAATTCTACAGGATAATGGCAAAAATGATCAAATCGTTTATTCTATACCATATGTACTTGCTTAATGGTAATATCCCTATGGCATTATCCATCACCATATGTCATACCCTAAAAAGTGTGCTTTTAAATTTTTGCAAAGTAATAAAGCGCGACACGGTTGCACCATACCACAGTGCAACAGTGCACTGGATATATATATATATATATATATATATATATATATATATATATATATATATATATATATAAATATATATATGTGAAGTTTGTAGTTTGGTAATATCCAGTCTACGTTAGGCGGCGATAATGTATGTTTGCATGTGCAACTGCCCTTGTAGTCTCGCATATGCAAAGAAGCATTACCTTACATTACAGGTAAAGCCCTTGCTTGTTTGTACACACTTTCTAACTATGCCCAATAGTGTTCAACCCAAAACGGTTTTTAAAACAAAATAGCACAGGCAGCACCACCCATGTTTGATTATTAATCAGTGCAATAAAAGCGACATTGTGATGTGTGAAACTTGGTGTATGTAGGAAGTTGCTGTAAACAACTTCCAACACCCCTGTGCTGGCATCTGCTGCAAGGAAAAGTCACCCAAACGATTAGCTTTCTGTGAGGTAAAAAGTACAAAGTAGGGTTTGATACTCAATACATTTGAATCGCTTAGACACCTCATTAATAAAACCATGGGGAAGTTGTAGGGTTCTCACTATGTTAAAATGTTATTTTCAGTTTTTTTTCAGGTACACTTGTATGTCGAATCAAAAGCTTTATTGAGTCAGGCTATATATCAACGTTGCATACTGACCAATACTTTAGTCAATATAGCACAATGCAGTTTAATTTTGTTCATATTTCTTCACAAGGACGCTACTTCATACATTTTTGTTGGCATGCTTCTTTTTAATTTTAGGGCATAAGACATGCTGAACTTGGCATAAGCATGCTCAACATGATGTGTATCCATGGTATTCCGAATAATATGAACATTTAATACAGCAAGAAAACTCAGCTGTAAGTTTTGATCATTTATGTGTGAAGAGACAAGTTAGGTGTGAAACAAAAGCTCACAACATAGCTTTTTGTCAGCTAATAGAACACGTCAGTAGTTTTTCATGAAATAAGAATATCTCTTAGGAAAAATCCAAACACTGTAAGTTTTATACAAATGTACAAGTTGCTACATAAGCTCCCTGCATAAAGTGGGAGCTTGCGTGAGATTCCTTTAAATGAGAAACGAATTTCCATCCTCGTGAACCACTACAAACTGCAGGGTAACAAATTCTAGACAATGGATTAAGCGTCTTTACGCGTATGTGGCCCACTTTCAAGATGAGCTTCAGAATGTGCGCATGTTTCCCTCTGTTCGGAGTGTGATTAATATCATCTTGAAATAATTATCAATTTTTCGTCTACTTATGTGACTTTTCAATATATATATATATATATATATATATATATATATATATATATATATATATATATATATATATATATATATATATACCTGCGTTAATTGGAATAAAATAGTTCCCAGGTGACGAATTTTTGCACATGAAATGTGAAATCAGAAAACTTCAGAGCTCAAGATTGCTCCTGATTGCAAGGCACCATTGTGTGCCTAAAATGGCACAAGTGACTCCATACATACATGTGTCTATCCAACTTAGGTAAGACGCTTATTGACTGTTCTGTTTTGTGATTCTACAAAGATACTGTACGCATTTGATGATTTCCCGGCCAGCAGATCACCAGAGGTTCATACTGATGGGTCTTGCGACCTGCCATTGCCAGTGACAAGAAGTTTGTCTGCCTGTGATGATCATTGTCCACCTTACTCTCCCTGGAGTTCCTCATGCGTGGCGTGCGTAGGTATCTTCCTTCAACCTGAGTAAATAAAACTTCTGAGCTAACACGATATATTTTCAAGGCCAGTATTACCATTATTTATAATCTGGTCACGTCCAAACTTATGCCTGCACCCATTGGACACATTAAACAAAACATGATGCTTTTGACGTCTGTCCCATTGCAGTACTCCAGCAAAATTAAAAATGTCGTTACATCCATGTTTCTGTAATATGACTTTAAAGATTAGGGCCCTTAGTTTTCCTCAGTAATACAGCACAAAAGTGGCACGTTTACGCATGGTCCGTCACGTGTGCACAAACCCAGGAATATGAATTGAAAACTGGAAGAATGCTGCACTCGCTTACTTCTAGTAAACGAAACTTTAAGTTGTGTTATATTTGCATGCTTCAAAGATAAGGTTGCTTATTTGTATGATATTGTTTTTGGGACAGCTCCCAAATTTATTTATTTATTTATTTATTTATTTATTTATTTATTTATTTATTTATTTATTTATTTATTTATGGAGACTGCCATCTCATTATAGTTGTGTGAATAATTATTCTGATGCTTTCATATGGCCCGTGCCCCCCAGTGCGTACTGAATTGTTTCATATTTCATAAACATTATGTATTTTGTGCTTAAAACTGTAAAGCACGCTAACGTGAGCTGTTCGAGTACAACAGAGAAGGGCAAACCTGGAGTTTGATTCTACCTCTGGTTTGGCCCCACCTACGGCCTTGATGTTTGGTAATAGATCCAAGCTGTGGGTGCTCCGATCTGTCCTTTAACAGGTAATCATGACAACCAAGAGCATATTCCCTTTACGGGCTTCAGACTTCCTTTCAAATGTCTTTTCTGAACAAGACCGTTGGCCTTATATCCGTCCAATATGTATTCAACAACATATATTATGTTTTATGTGTTCTAATGCTTTGCTTGGCTTGCAGTACCTGGGGTTTTTGTTTCCACATCTCATGCAAAATTATACTTGAAGTGCATTGTAAAAATATGAAATCCTTGTTGTCTCACCTACGCAGTGCACTGCACTCCTGTAGCTCATAGGTCACGTGTTTATTGACCACAGTTGACATACATGCTGCATGTATTCTGTTTCCGAATCGCTGTTATCAATATTTACCTGCCATTTTTATTTGTATTGCTTACTACTTGTATTGGCTTTCGACCGGAAACACAATTATTATATACAATATGCATTTATTCGAACTGAAGCCTGTTACATTTTAACGAATACCCCTAATGACCAAAGTTTTTAGTTATCATACTTACCATATTTAGATAATGTATTGGTGCACAAGTTGTAAAGTATGTACAATCAATTAAGTACCTAACTAGTATGAAATACGAATGCTTACAGTGTATGAAATATCAGTTTTCTTTGATGCCCTGTGTACTTAACATGCTATATTACGACTCCTGTTCTCGGGAATTCCATATTGAATGGTTGGCATACATGGCCTTACCCACTTTGTCTCATGCAAAATTTCATCAATGGTTATATTAAATGTAGTTCCATACTCAATTAAGAGATCTCTGCTCATGGTATGTGTAATATTCGACACAGAAATTTAAGAAATTTGGCATAAACTTTATTAATGAGTCCGTTACTGTTGCTTTTCTCCAGACACATCCATATAAATCTTGGTGCCCCCCCCCCCCCATCAGTTGGTGATACACCCTTCTGTCTCTCAAATGTTCGAAGCCCTTTTTCAGGAAAGTATTAAAGTATTTCTTTCGGACCTTGGACATAATTTTACTGATCTTTCAGAAACAATTCTATATGCAAATTCTTTTCCTGATAGTTTACACATAGCAGATTATCCCAGTATAATCCGACACGATCGCCTAAATGCAGTCAGCAGTGCTGTCGCAATTTATGAATCTTATTCTCAGTATGCATCTCAATGTGCTGATTTCGAATTAGCAAATCTTGAGCTTTAATGGAGCGAGATAGGAGTACATAATAATAAACGCTTGCTTGGTGTGGTCTGTAGACTCCCTACTTCTAGTGTTGATTTTTGGACCAATTCCAACACACTTTTGAATTGGTGGAAAGTACAGGAACGCAAAATATTATTCTAAATGGCCATTTTGATTCTGAGTTTCTTACTGAAGCCAGTCGTAAGCCAGATCACTTTACTAATACGAACTTCCTTACTTTACATGTCCGTGAGCCCACTCGTATCACTGAACAGTCAGCTACTTGTTTTGGCTCAAATTGTTTCAAATATCTAATGTTGCATTACTGAGACAAGAATATTACCTCCAATTTCAAATTGTGATCGCTGGGAATATTATTTTTGAAAAAGGATGCCAACACATAAAAGGAAGATTCTGGACAAAAAAAGGGAAACGATAATGTTTTTGGAGATTATTTGTATGAAATAGATTATTCTGCTTGCTATGCCCCAAGTGACATTGATTATTGTTGTGACTTGTAGGCCCATATGTTCATCAACGCTGCCTCGCATGGAATTCAAATAAAGATAAAACAATAGACTTACTATGGCATTATTCATGGCTTCGTGCACTCCAACGTCAAGTTCCAATACAATAGTACATGGCAACAATTAGACAATTTGAACCAAAAGGATTGGCTTTATTTTGCCGAGCTGGTTATAATAACTTTGAAGAACAACTTAGGCTAGCCGAGCATGATAACAGCGATAAACCGAAAGCTAACCTAGCCAATCCCACTTGTAAAAATAAATGCTAGTGGCCTACCGTGAAACAGTTCCTTAATAGTAATCATTTGGGCTCTATTCCACCTCTTATTTATGACGATAAAATGGCATCTGATCACTTATCCAAAGCAGAAGTGTTAGTCCATATTTCTTCAAAAGTGTAATGTTGATGCCACTGCAGCTGTATTGCCTGATTTTGCTGACACTTGTGATTTTTGCCTTGATTATATAAATATAGCTGAAGCAGAAGTTCATAATATTCTCCACACGCTGGGCACAACTAAAGCTACGGGGTCTGATGGTATACGTTCCGAAAGAAGCAACACCTTATTTTACTGGATCATTGACTAAACTGTAAAATTAATCTCTAGTATTAAAGAAGTTCGCAATTTTATGGAAAGAAACAAAGTTTTCCTGTTACATTACAAGGGTTCTGATAATGGGTGTAATAATTATAGACCTGTCTCCTTGCTTAAATGTCTTGCGAATTTTTTGGATAAATATTGTCTGAATAGGTTTTAAATTTTGCCTCAACAACATAGTCATATCCACTCATAAGTCGGGCTTTATATCTGATGACTTGAATGTCAACTAACTCTTATTTCCCTATCATGAATAATGCATTGCTATTGGCTACCATGAGGAACTACGTGTTGCATTTTTGGATATTTTGAAGGCGTTGGATAAGGTTTGGCATCCAGGTTCATAATTCAAATTGAGAACAAAATGTTTTTTCGGGAAATTCCTTAGATTGGTTTACTGTTCGTTTTAGATGATCGTTATCGAACTGTAGTTTTGAGAGATCAGTTATCTAGTTCGGGTAACATTTATGCAGGTGTCACATGTGTACATTGTTAGGCGTAAAATGTAAAAGTTATTTACAGAGGATGCAACTTTCTATTTGCATATAAATAATGCGGATGTTGCAGCCAAAATGATCAATTCAAATAAATTGGTCAGTGGTAAGATAACCAGTTTATAACATTAATGCCTTGAAACCCGACACAATGCTTATGTCACGGAAATTGAACACTCCTAATCACCTCCTATTTCTTCCCGAGGTCACACCTTACAAGACGTACAAAAACATAAACATCACCGGTCTACATTACCGGCTAATATAAGGAGTGACCACATTACTCATAGTTAGTTAGCCAGCCAAAAATGGTAAGTATTATGGAAAGTTTAAAGTTTATTAGTTTAGATAGAGCCACCTTAGAAACTATATACATATCTTTCATAACACCTGGTCTCGAGTATGGCATCATATGTGCAATAGCTGTACAGCTGCCGACAAAGTTGGAAAGTATTCAGTTTTGAGCAGCACACGTTGTTACACGTGGAATGCAAGGGAAAGCAATGCTTCACTTTATGCGGCAACAGGGTGACAAACTCTGGCTAAATGGTGTAAAATTTTCTGAATTAACTTTAATATATACATTGCGGAATTATATGGTTCTAGATTTACATTGTTTTTTCCCCCATTAATATAGCTACATAGTCGAGAATGAACGTTTGAAACCGACCAGTGTCGGAAGCAAGAACAGACATTAAACTAATTTATTATTTATATTACATTTATTCGCACGTTTATTACTAGTTTGCTAGTTTTTACCTGAAAGCCCACCCTGTATTGTTGGTGCTCTTTGTGTGTCGTCTTTGCATTTGTCTCGTTCAGTATGTCTCTGTGTGTAAAGTACCATCCTCTGTTTTCATTTCGTCTGGCAAGAGGAACTTAGCTAGGCTTTTGTCCATTTTCCCAACGTCCCGCTTCATTATACTGGATGACATTCATGTTATGAAGAAATATAATATGTTTAAACCGATATGCTGAAGCATGTAGTGCATGCATATAGGTCAGCTGGGCACAGGACTGTCACAGTCCTTTTGTTGATAATGGAGAAATTACTCTTGCACCTTAAACAATAAATTTTTACATGGAAATTTCACTTATACACAGGGTGAATAACGTGGTGGCGAGTATGTATTGCGTTTATCACAAGGGGCGTAAATAAGGTACAACTGTGAACAGCTCACAAATGGCCGTACGCTAGCTTGGATACAAACAGTGGTTCCACCTCTTGCGATCAGTCCAATACATGGGGGCAAACTCATCCAGTATATGCAGCCAGACAAAAGCTTAAGACTGCACAGGCAGATGCACATTGTGGACAAGTCGCAGTGCATTATTTTACCTAGAAGAACTTTGTGGCAGCTCCCCAGTTTTCCACAATTGTTTTACTTTACTTCAAGTAGCTGCTCACTGCCTTGATTTTTCACGTTTATGATGTGCATTTTTGCTGCACATAGTTGGGGAAAGTGCAGAGCCTGCTTCAACGCATTTTGAATTTGCTCTTTTACAAAAAGTAGACATGTTAAAAATTTTTACCTAGCTTTACCTGGGAATGTTCATTTAGTACATAAAGATATGACCCATATTCATAAATTCCAAACCCAACAAGGACAACAAAGAGATTCCACAGTTACCAAACCATCAACTTTCATCTTCCAGTACTAACGTCAAGAAAACAATTTTCACTCCTGGCTTGAGACAGGCAGTCACCCATTAAAAGAACTTGTGGTTTTAAACCGATCCTCTCAACGTTTGAACTATTCTTCATTAATTACAGACTATAATGTTTCCAAAATGTATAGACCTTACCACTCAGAACCCAAATTTTATTACTTCGGCCAAAAATACAAAGAGACCTGGTAGGCCTATCACTTTTTAGTTTTCCTGACTTGTCAGTCAGCTGAGTTAACTGCAAACGAAGGAAATAGGCCTGCATCGTTTTTGTAATGTTAATGAATCTGGAACATTATAAACACACTCTACCTCCGTTATAACTGAGTTGAAGAAGACAGCGCTCCTGTGGGACACTAGAAATGGTGCTTCTCATATTGTGCATCAGAATGTTTTGTAACATGGAGAGATTTACCATTTCATTGAATGGTCACAATGATAGTAGTTGAAATAATGGTTAACTTGAAATCGCATGTCGTGGGTTTTTAGCTCAGCTGACTTGTCAGTCTCACTGTCGTATGTCCATCTGTCTGTCTTTCCGTTCCCTGTCCTCCATTGACCGTCGTCCATCATCAACACTCCACATTTTCGACTTCTCCAAAACTGTCAGCCAGATTCACTTCAAACTTAGTGGAGATGTGCCTTGGGTAGGCCTGCACCTGTTTTTTTTTTGGGGGGGGGGAATCTTAAAAAAATTCTTCTCCAAAACTGGTCACCGAAATTGCTTTGATATCACACAGGGACACTCAATTCTGAATTTGCTCTCCAGGTGGTGCTGCGATATTTTTAGTTCTTTAATGATCTTTTGTGTGTTTTTGCTTTTTCGACTCCAGCATCGTCACTCAGATTAAGCTGAGACTTGGGCAATATATTTTTTGTGGAAGAGTCAAACAAAGTTATTCAGTAGGTTGCACTACTATGGATTTCTGGTTTTGAACGATTTTTTCAAACCGTGTACTTATCGGTGAATGCAGCTTTCCTACCGATTACAATGCAAGTCAATGGGAATTGTAATGCTCATTCACATTTTCGAGTTCTCCAAAACTGTCAGTCAGATTGTCTTTAAACTTGGTGGCAATGCACTTTGGGTGGGTTCCTACCAGGTCTGTTCAAATGGTCACGCTCCAATGATTTTTGCATTTGTAATGAACTTTTTTGTTCTCTTTTGGACAAATCTTACAAAATCTTCTTCTCCACAACCACTCACCCAATTGCTTTAAAATTTCATAAAACTCTCCTAGGGACTCTTAGTTCTTAATCTATTCATCAGGTGGTGCTGCAATATTTTTCATTTTTTTATGAATTTTTGTGCATTTTCGTTACTTGTGACTTCGTCACCAGATTCCACTCTCAGATTTAGCTGAAACTTTGACGATATGTTCCTTATGAAAGGGTCAAGCACAGGTGTTCACTAGGTAGCACTGCTGTGGATTCCTGAATTTTAGCGTTTTTTTTTTTTTTTTTTTGATTTGGGTACTAATAGGTAAATGCACCTTTTCTATCACTTACTATGCAAGTCAATGGGCATTTTAATGCATCCTAGTGATAATTCACATGTTGGACTTCTTTGAAGACACTGTCAGTCAGATTTACTCTAAAGTTGGTGGCATTGTACGTTCTTGGGTGGCTCTCTACCCAATCTTTTTTCAAATGTTCATGCTTCAGTGCTTTTTGGACTTTTTATGATTTTTTTCAAAAATGTGTAAAAAAGTTGTAATAGGAAAGTTTGACATGGTAATTTCTTGTAGTGGTTATAACTTTAATAATTTTGGCCGAATTTGTAGCAAACTTGGTAGGGATGTACCTTTGATAAGTGGCTACCTATTTTGTGCAAATGGTCATGCTCCAGTGACGTTTGGACCTTGAACTCATTGCCAAGGTCACAGCACAGCTGCCACGGAATTTACTGTTTACTTGATAACTTGAAATCTGTTTGGAGTTAGGACTTTAATGTTGCACATGTTCAAGTTTCTCTATAAAGGTCATGCTTAGACAGTACATGAGTGACCTTGGCCTAGGCCTGGGGATTATAGTGCAACATACATGAATTTTACTCTTCACTATAACTTGAGAACTTGGGGTTTTATGGGCTGGTAATTATGAAAGGAATTTACCGTTTGGATGGTCACAATGGTACTAGGTAAAATAATGGCTCACTTGAGATCAAATGCTGTGGATTTCCTTTTCAATTGACCTGTAGCTGTGGCTTGATATTTGCAACGCCCCCTGGCTTTATAATTACCAATGCATGGGGTTTCACAAATACCAGGTCATGGCAAAGCATGCATGGTTTATTTTATCAGGATACATCAAAGAACAGACAGCATAACTGTAACATTAAGAACTTTACTTCGAGAATTGGTATTCCTACAGATAGGATATAGACTTTATTCATCCATTGCCTTTCAAATTGCCTGACTTTTTAAGAGTGCACATCCCCAGCCCTCAATACTGCAGCTAACTCTTCAGAACTTAAGAATGGATAAAAGAGCCTATCGTCCAAAAATAAGATGCAGATTCGTGTGTATATGTGCAGTATAGTTCGCCATGTTGAACAAGTATTCATGCTAGCGGTTGCCTTGTCGCCACGCAACAGGGCACACCGTCAGGGCAAGCTGTGGATCTTGGTGAAGTGTAGTTACAGGAAAAGCTAGACAAACAAACATTTCTATGATCAACCAAATAATAGCTTCTTTGCCACCCAGGCGACCTTTCACGTTTCATTGTGAATTTGGAAGAAATAAATAGCCCGTTTTACAAAATTCAACGAAGTAATGGGCCTTTTAGGGCAGCGTGAACATTTGTGAATTATATTGTTAGCCAGTGTTACAAAGTACTAAGCAAGGCAAGGCTTACAAGACAAACTCAAAACCGCTGCACATGCAATTCCAAGTCGTTCAGAATGTTATCTTGTTCTGATGGTTTCCAATTGATGTAGTCTATAAGTTACAATATTAATACAGAACACACGCTTTGGAATCAATCAGTGCATATGCTGCTGATGCCTGTGTCAAAACGAGTATGAGTGTTTACCAAACGCTGCCATGGACTGCTAAAAGTGGTAAATGCTGCCACAATGTCTTTTCATGTGAACAAGTTTTTTTTCTCATAGAAGCATTGCCTAATGCGTAAATAAAAAAGGTGGTCTGTGTATTTTTTTATGATTGTTGCACTCAGTTCCTTCATTTCAGCGACTGTCTACTTTTTTTAGGATTTGGCAATGCTATCAACTAATTGTTAAAGAGATAGTGCACAAATCGCTGCATTTGTATAGATACTGATAAAAAATGCTATCGTGCAGTGAAAAAAAAGGTAAAAAAGAAGCAGTGTGAATGCTACGTCACCCAAACCAGGGCATCATATCCACCAGTCGTCCCAGTTCAAAATTTAAATCTTGTTAGTTCAAGTGCCACACACACTTCTTTTTTTATCAAGATCAATTACAATTTTGAGTATGTATTGTATACAAAATTTTGGCAAAAATGCTGTGCATTTGAATAAACAGAGGGAGGAAAGTATGGATAACTACCTTTAGAGGCAAACATAAAAGAGTATAACTTATTGCCAGTGATGATATTCATTATGATACAAAGGAGAGATAATTAGATTCGCATGGGGTTGCTTCTCGATTGAAGATAAAAAACAAAGGAAACCTGCTTTCTTTACAGATAAAATACAGTGTTGGTTTCATTTTTATGAAGTTTTGATAATATACTTAACAATCATGGTCTATTCAACATGGGGCTTTTTGTATAGGATGTTGGATTAGTTACGTTTGTTTTTTGTTTTTAAGCTCACACTGTGTATTTCTGCCACAGAGAAACAAGATCTATGTCAAATATACGAGGTAGAAGTTGGTATGTATTGGATAATAAGCTTCATATAGTGATACATAGACCAGAGCCTTATGTCTTGAACTGCATCCTGGTTGACTTTACCCGTTTTTTTCGAGATATTGATTTACATATCCAATAAAATCAATCGTGCTTATGAGATATAAATGGACAAGAGATAACACTTCAAACACATACAAAAAAGGTAGCACATAAACAAGATAATAAGAGGTAATCCTATGCCAAATTCAATATCTTTGCCTGATTGGATCCCTGGGAGCTTTTATCCTCCCAAGACCCTTCGTGTTTTGGGAGAATGCAGGCTCTGTGGTGATCCACGCATGCAAGGATGCACCCATAACGTGATTTTAAAAGTAAAAAAATGAAGAGTGATATATTTTGTGTCTCAATAATCCTGGTGGTCTTATTTGCACAAACAGGGACAACTCTCCTCTAAGTGCCTCACATTGCAGAATTTACCAGCAGAATGTCAAGCTACCTTCCCCTTCTCAGGCGTCCTGGTAGGTGAATGGAAGGTTTTATCATAAGGAATATCCTCTTTATAATTGAGAGCAGTTCACTTTACGTACTTCGACCATAGTCGTAGTTGGCATTGAAAGAGTGAAGGATAATTCTTGTGTCCAGACAACCGGTAAGCCGTCACATAATAACAACAGTTCTCTCCTTTACAACATATATGAAGCCAATATGGCTTGAAGATCATTTTCATAATGGTTGCGTGGGCATTGGCTACGTAATGGACGTATGTCAATGTAACATTCGATTCGTATAATTGTATGTGAAATGGGCATAATTTAAGTATCTTATCTTTCAAAAACAATCAAAGCACGCCAAAAAGTCTATATGCATGGACAAGCAAGCAAGGGTTCATTTTGTAATACACGCACGCACACACACACATGTATATATATATATATATATATATATATATATATATATATATATATATATATATATATATATATATATATATATATATATATATATATATATATATAGGCGAGTGGTGCCAAAGGTTGCAGGTTCGAGTCCCGCTCGTTCCGAACATTATATATATATATGTATATATATATATATATATATATATATATATATATATATATATATATATATGTACATATATATATATGTACATATATATATGTACATATATATATATATATGTATGTACATATATATATATATATATATATATATATATATATATATATTTATATATATATATATATATATATCAGTCTCATGTACTACCTCACCTTTTTTGTACATGTGCAAGATTTGGCATCTTATGTTCACTAGTCATGCATTTATTAGGTATATGCATACACGAGCAGAAGACTAGACACATCTGTTTATTAAACTCAGAGGGGCAGGCACCAAAGTTTCTTTGAATAGAATAGAACAGCCCCAGCTTGCTGTTGCAACTATATGTATGCGTGTAAAGAAACACATGGTAATGGATGTCAAGGAAGAGAAATCATACCGTATTGCTCTTGTTTTACCATATGATAGGTTTAGATTCCTGTGTTCTAGGTTTCAAGAAATAAAAAGCAAATTTTTCTTATGCCTAAAAATAAGAAGTTCATGCACAAGTGTCAATGAGCCAGATACAAGGCATACTTATGCTACATGGCATGTATTTTAGGTATTTCGCGTGCCCACCTAGGACGCCATGACGCATATTTAAAGTACAGGTAAACCGCAGCAGGTATATATTAACGTTGCTTTTCCAGTGGAAAATAAACATATATTGTAATCTATGGTCATGTTTATGCTTATGGAACATGGGACAGATGGTATTGATGCGGAAATGGTAACTCTTGTTTAGGCAAACTTTGGCTGACATGCACGCATAATCAAAACAGATATAAAAAGGTTGAAGAAAATGCAGCCACAATTTTGGAATAGTTTTTAATCGTTTCCGAAAATTTACATGAAGTAGTCAGCAATACAGCAAAAGTCGACAAGTTCCATTTCGTGAAATTTCCCTGAGTCACCTCAAAGCAAATACTAATGTACTTCAACAAATATTTTTTTTTCACAATTTCCGTCAAAATTCAAGGCAAATAACATATATAATATTAGAATTACACATTTACAAAAAGAAAAATAAAGGTTTTGCCAAAAATAGAAACGAAATTAGATCACTGTGACATTCCTAAGGTGACCTTGGAAGCACAGACTAACGTGGCTCTCTGACCTTCGTAACACAGCAGGGCCACCTATTTTCAGGTCGTTATTGCCTGTTGCAATATCAAAGTTCTTCACCCCTCCATTTCAGAAATCACCATTTGACAATAAAAAGGGATAGGGTCCACCGGTGGCAACAAATAAGCCACAATGTTAGCCCAAGACGTACTTAAACAAAGGAAACTGCAAAAGGTACTTTCCCTTTAGCGTTTAATTATAGCAAGGTGTCTAAAATCCGCCATTGCCAATATACAAAGCCAAAATGCTTATTTTGTTTTTTTTAAGTCCATCGGACATTAGACTTAAAACTCCAACATTAAAAAACAAGAACAAAACATAGCATAAAACAACCACATACGTACTTTTGTATTTACGTGAATTAGTAACCACGTTACACGATCCGCCGTTACCAACAAATAAGCCAAAATGTCAGACTTGCTGCTGTCCCTGCAAAGAAAAAAAATAAATAATGTCTGCACACGCATGCTTACCAACTTTCCTAAATTAGACAATTCTTTAACATGTTTAAGGAGCAGGGAAATTCGATAAGGCACAACGCAGTGACCAACTTTGGCAAGGTTGGATTCCAGGCAAAATCTCCACAGACTACAATACAATTCAATCTGCGGATTGAAAAAAGGGAAGTCTGATCAGGCAAAAAAAATTTCATTATGTATGAAGAAAAAAAAAGACACCGCAACATGGCAATTGTGACAATTCAGTGAAAACCTACCCACTGTATACCACCACCAGGTTTGAAGCAAATGTGCCACATGGTTTTGGACAAGTTAACCAATAAGTTACCATTGCAATCAGGAATCACTTCCATATCAATAAATAGGTATGTATGTATTTAGATTAATAACCTGGTCAATCGTAGTGATATCTAGTCACCAAATTGCTTGACCTTCCACACAGATATTACAATATAATATCAGCATAATCTCAATGGCACCTTCAGATAAATAAAAATGTAAAGAAATGCAACGAACTTTGTAGAACCATCTGGTGAAAAACTGAAGTTTTATGAGCCATCAGAATCAGCCATTGAATGATCCAATCTAAATTCGAAATATTTGGTAAAGAATTTTAGAGATACAAGGATCATTAAAAAAATTTTCCACCAAAGCACAAAAACTCCTACAAAAGTACTTAAGATGCAAAATGTAAAGATTTGTGAATGATGTCTGAGCATTTAATCTAGGAAGAACGTTTCTAAGGTAAATCCCGAGCAACATTGAAGTGAATCTGGCTTATGGTTTAGGGAAAAACCCTGAAAATATGAACACTAATTTCAATTCCCATACTCAGAGCTCAATACGAATGTATGTTATGGACATTACTTCCCTGAATTGTCAGATTCAATTTAACTGTGACAAAAGGTGCATAATCAGCTTTGATACAAGATTTTTCTGACACTTTCACACAATGTATACCCCCTGCCCCCCCCCCCCCAAAATAATAACACAATCAAGGGGATGGTATTGTGAAAGAATTCAAATGGCAAACCAAAAAAAGGCCTCAAAATGGAACTAAAGTACAGTGCCAAAGTGCCGCTTGTCAAACACTATGTGTTTGCTATTTTGACGGAAATTTTGTAGGATTACAATGAAAGAAATAAAAACAAATTCTTGATCTGTAAGTTTTGCATCATGCAACACCACTTCCATTAAGCAACTTTCAGCAACGAGAGAAGAGAAGAAGGTCTAAAACTTGTGCATAGGAATTACCCCCCCCCCCTTTTTTTGGGGGGGTTTAATTAGTCCACTAATTTTTCTGCTTACCCAAAGCATTGCAAAAAATGTGGAGTTTTCCTTTGACACAATGTGAAGACTTGACAACCATCCTGATACCTTTGATGACCACCATTTGCTGTCACAGAGGTATTCTTCACAAACACGCTGAAATGTGTGGACAAACAAATACATTTTTTTTACTGTTTGGCATAGTTTGAACACATTTGGTACATCAGTAAATTTCCATCCCAAGCAGTTTTCCTGTATCTCATTCATCTTTTATTTCGTTTTACTTTCTGAAAGCATTACCCTTGTTATTCTTGTTGCCAAGGTAGAGTCACCGTTTCCAGACACTGCATCCGATTGTGATGTGGTCCTTTTCTGCCATCTACAGAGTAAAATGGCTGCAAATGTCTTTCGAAACTTCCTGAAATTTCAAATATACATGAGATAAGTAATATGATAGCTTGTTTTCATATTTTTTTTTCTGTCATTTGTCGTTGTGTAATGCTCGAGGTGACAATCCAAAGCAGGTGTTTCAGTGTATGAACATAACAGGAGGTTGTGTGAGCCCATGTTCAGTTGAATGGTCAATCATATAAACTCAAAACTCAGGCGGTGTTTTTCTTCTATTTGAAAGCAGAAAGTGGTTGTACAGAAGATTTTCGCTAATATCCCCCCCCCATGATATAAAAATACAATCATCGATAGCGCCAATCATGTGATAATATTCCATTGGCGTTTCTTCAAAGTACCCCCCCCCCCTTTAGTTTGAAGATGATCTAGTATCGATCCCTGGGGAATATATACATATACGTGTCTGTATATCAGTAAACCTGAAGCTGGGGTGCTAGTATACACTTTTTTATTTTCAAAGTTTATGTTAATGCAATGTCCGAGGAGGTTGCACGTTTCTTTCCAAATGCAGTTATTCATTTTTGCAATCACCCACAATGGCGGCGGCTTAAGGACAAGTAATGCATCAAAAACTTTTGCATGGGAGATTTTGAGATTTAAAGGGTTTTCACAAGATAAGTGCCCTTTCTATAAATTGGAAAAAATTCAAGGTCTTTACCAGAGTAGAAATATGAGAAAAACGAAAAAAAAAAAAAAAACAAAAACAAAAAAACACAGAGGCACGGGGGCAAACTGAACGTCCATGTGTCACTCTTTCGGTTCTGAGGCCGGTCGCGGAACAATGCCACCCGTCAATCAACTTAACGTCTGTCACGTGGATACAGGTAGCAACGGCCCACGGCAAAACAAGAGTGGTATCACGGTGGTGCCACAAAATCAGGCGACATACCAAAAGAGTGTTTGTGGACAAGGAAATTGTGCAAACATGCGAATATATCACAACCTTAGTGGATGACTTTACAGTTGTCTTGCTTATTTTGGGTTCATACGAAAGAAGACATCAAATGTTCAGGAGGAGCGGGGATCGTCAAACAATGTCTCTTCAAAGGCCGTGCCGCAATGGGTTTCCCCAGGTGGCCCTGACCACAAAAAACAGGCATGAAAAACATAAACAAAAACAAAAAATATCCCGAAAATGGCACTTTAACCAACAATGCCCATATGCATACTAATGTTTTATCGAAACCATAGGGCGAGGTAATAAAGGTACAAATAAATGCATCGAAATAAGCATAAACAGGAACATGAGGGAAAACACAAAACAGCGACACCAAACTGAGTCAGAAATAGAAATGGAACTCATTGAGAAAGTAACTACAAAATAATGACTCGCCAATTAAGTAAAGTGTACAGGCAAGTGTAACAAGCTAACTACATAAAGAATACAGACTGGAGTAAATAAAATAAAACACTACCTCTAAAAAACTGAATGAAGAGGTAGGGAGTGGAAGACGAAACCCTCCACCCGTTCACTGGCCACGAGCGAGCAGCCGTAGGCCGCCCCACTGAAGCAAGGCAACACAATTTCCGTTGCCGGGCTTGAGGTCACGGGGTCCGAAGGCCCGCTCCATGACATCATGTCTTGAAATCAGATTGTCGCTGTTGTCGTTTGAATGACCGCTGAAAATTGTTTTCTGTACTCCAAAGGCTCTTTTATCCATGTGATTGGCCACTTACAGAGGAAACATCGTCCCTCACCAAATGTTGAGGGACGATGTTGAAAATAAAATGAATATTCAAAACGGGAATGATGATGATAGTCAAGTCGACTCTACTTAATGCCTTTGGAATGACCACTTGTTTACTCGGGCGATAAAGATCTAATGTTTGCATTGAAATTCACGGAAGAAGAACATAAACACCCACATCCCCCGTCCCACCCCACCCCCAATAATAAATGAAAAAATATAATTAGGACTTAATGAATAAATTCAAAGGGGAGTTACCATTTGAACAAATTTGCAAACATGTATCTGAAGGCCAACCCTTTCAAGATTGAAGTGGTCGTTGGTAATGGTTTTGAGGAGCAGTTCTAGATACCATGTGCCAATAAAACAGATAAAAGACACTCAACAGATGAAGGCCGACACAAGTTCAGCTGATTTGACAGTTGAGTCAAGAAATATTAACGCTTGGTGCTTGTCAATCGTACCAATCACACCAACAGAACTTGTAATTTGATGGCATGAAGGCTAGTGGTCTTACTTTGTTGGACCTAAAACCTAGTTTATCTAGCAGATTATAATACAATGTTTAAATTAAATCTTAGCTCTTTCTGTAGTGAGTGACATGATTTACCAGATATTTAAGCTGTCTCAGAGATAAAGCCTTGGTGTTCAGAAATTGTCCTTTTTATCAGTCACAAATATCTTTGCGATGGGATGGAATGATAAATTACATTTCTACAAACTAATTTATTATTTCACTTTTATCAAACGGACTGAGCATTAGAAACTGTTTGGATTTACTTAAACTACCACAGATTTTATGTCAAAGTTTTGCACACACATTAAGTTTACTGTCCCCCGCCACTGAAGGTGGCATAGGGGGACATAGAGTTAGTGAGGATAGGGGGCCTGCCGTCCGTCCGTGCATCTGTCCGTCGATGCGTCCGTCCGGGAGCATATCTTTATAACCCTAAGATATAGAATAATGAAATTTATACCAGAGATGCATCATACCATGGGCATGTGCACTGTGTATTGTTTTTGACCTTGACATATTTTCAAGGTCACAGAGCCCAAGAACATATCTATTTTCGTGTAGAGCCTAAGAGCATATCCATTTACGTGTGTCTGGCAGCACATCTCTAGAACCCTTAGAGATGGAAAAATGAAATTTATACCAGAGATGCATCATACCAAGGACATGTGTGCGATATATTGTTTTTGACTTTGACCTATTTTCAAGGTCACAGGGCCCAAGAACATATCAATTTTTCGTGCATCCAGACATGCTTTTTTTATGGTATAGATTACTTCTGTATTCTCATGCTTTGAATGCTTGCTTGTAGTGGCACACACCCTATATGTAGTGACACCTATCCCTGTGTGTATAATGGCACAATCAAGCAGCCCTAGCCGAAATGGACAGAATGCAAACCCATAGTGCTTTCCACTGGCATCACCCACTACAACTTGTACAAGATGACACCTATATCCATATTGGCTTCCTCAACATACGCTCACTCCACTAGCATGCTCCAGACTCACATGCTCATACTTCACTGCATAAGCTATCAGTGCTGTGTTTGTCAGAGACACATATCAGGAATGTAGTTGAAACCCAGGACTACCAAATTGATGGTTTCATCTCCTTTCACAACCACATTCAGCACAGACTAGCTATGTACATCAAAGGCAATTCTAAGGAATATTTGTTGAGTCACTCAGCAGAATTACAACTGATGAAACGGTTATTCTATCCTCCAAAAGGAAAGCCCCTACTCCTTGTTCTTATCTACAAACCTCCTGCAATATGCAAGACACAATTCATGACTTTGTCACTTTACATTAAACCGCAAGTATGTATTCAAGCAAGTAGTTTAAGAACCATTATATTGCCTTGACAATCCTATTTGAAACATGATTTTCACTATGTATGATTGTGATATATTTTTCATGTCCCAATGTTATAGCTATATCATTTTCTCCATGTTCTTTGTACATACCATATCATATATTAAGGAACAAACTTGGTATATGATATCATACATATAAGTTTATGCCTAGGTGGTGCATCCTTTCAACAAGTGCAACCACTTTTGCAACTGTTTGCCCCACTTGATGTTATATTGTATAGGCCCTATGTGTGGCATTAAAAAATACTGTGGCGGGGGACATGGATCCTTTGGATCACTGTGCACTTGTATACTTTGAGTTTTGTGTGCGAGTGCATAGCCAGAATAGCAATACGGAGCGCTACAGACAGAAATCATTGCTAGCCGTGGCACAATATTTTCAGATAAGGTATCTGTGGCGCATGAGCAGCAACATATACGTACAACTAATACAATAACAAACTATGATCAGTGGAGATGTTTAGGGGCCATCTGATGCTGTGGATAATACGTTTACAATATTTATCCATAGGCCTTGCCTGCTCTGGAGAGGAAAGGGCGTCCATTTTCACGCCTAGCTATTAGAGGCGAGTGATCACTTCCATCCATATCCACATGCACCACCTGAAACACCTCAAGTGTGCTGTAGATCTCTCATCAATGCAAGAGACTTTTTAAGGAGATACTATAGGCAGCTCCCCTGATAGCCTACCTGAACAGATTTTAGGTGCGCTATCAGCAGCTAACCAGTGATTTTCTCATGGCAAGACCTGACTTTTGCACTGGGACCCTTGGTCCAGTTACCTCACAGGCCGCTCGCTCCAATCACAGCGATTGGCAGTGGCTGTCACTCAGCCAGCTTTATGAGCCAGAAAAAGAAATGGCCAATTAGTGAATTGATGTGCATAAAAAAAAATGTAATTCCGTTAAAAGAAATTATTACAGATGGTTGGATTCAGGCCCGTAACCAGCCTTTTGAAAAGGGGGGTTCGTTTTGCAATGATACAGTGACATTGGCGAGCGCCGAAGGCGCGAAGCTCTGCTAGGGGGGTCCGGGGGCATGCTCCCCCGGGACATTTTTCAAAAAAGAACCCCTAAAAACAGCATTTCCTGCAATCTAAGGGGGTTTTGCCCTTACTTTCTGTCTTTCATATATGCTTATTTCACGGCAAAAAATATTGAAGTGATTTACTTCAGCGATATCTATATATAAATTATAATACACAGCTTTGTATAGAAAAACTTTAAAACTACTGGATGAAATGCCTTGAAATTCGGGCCACGTGTTACCCTGGGCCCCCTGAGCGTGGTTTTCTCACCGTTTTTCATTTCGTTGGGCAATCGATAAATATCGGCAATTAATCGATTTTTTAGGGCAAACTTTTGTATTTTGAATGACGTCATTATATAAGGACAAGCAACGTGGATAGAGAGCCACCTAGCGTTCATCGCTGCGAGTTGTTTCTGACTTCTACATGTAAGCCTAGGCCTACATAGGCACTAGGCCCTGGAGCTTTACAAGTCTACTGAATTTGCGTGCATAGCCGATCATTGTCCACATAATATACATTTTCTTGCATAAAGTTAGTTTTTTTAAGTGCAACATTAATAACTATCTTTCATTACTTGGTTTCATTGACAAATTCAATTTATTTGCATTTTGTTTGATGAAAATGTAGGACCTATGTAAAGGTCAGTTGTAGGGCCTACATGCAGGTCTATGTTATATATAGGCCTATGCTTCTAAATAATTTTTGAAATTCCACTTGAAAACCGTAAACGTGAACACTAGCCGAAAACGCATTTTTAGCCGTCTGACGTGCAGGCCTTGGCCCGACATAACAGAAAGACCCCCCCCCCCCCCCACGCAATCTGACTTTGGTAAAAAATGCGGGAAAACACAACTTTCAGCTTTCCATTTTCCATGTAGGCCTACAGTGGGAGCGATTACAAGGACTTAATATTAAAAGTAATCAAAACCAATATTATTTGGTTGCACAACTTTGAAATACAGTCTTCCATGAAATCTTGAAATGAGTGATTCTTAATATAGATCTACCTGTAGGCCCATATGTAATTTTGTATTTGTTTGAACGCTATAATAATGATTACCCCTACTACTATCAAAGATTTTATTTTTTGTCTTTATTTCCCAGTGAATCAGCCTACATTACAATGTATGTTATCAAAACGGTTGATCTTTCTTTCAAAAAACCCGTGATTTTCACGGGTATACCGCTAGTTCATTATAATTCTGATGAGATAGACTATCCCTTTAGATTAATAAAGTATAAAACTATATATATTATCAATATGAATATGTACTTTTGTGTGTCCTAGACTGCCTTGTGAATTTTGAGATACATTTCACACTCAGTGACAATCACATTGCTGTCACATGTACCGAGGACAGCTTTTGAAGAGAATTTTTTCCTAAGTTTTTCTCAAATTAACACAGTAGTTGTGGCTTCCACCATGAAGAAATGAGTTATGGCTTCCATCATAAAGAAAAGAGGCTATGCCTTTCATCATGAAGAATCAAGTTAACACTTTGCAGTCTGAGTCCGTATATATACGGACCCTCAGTGATGATACAATATCAATATAACAATTTCATATTTGTATTCCTCGTGAAAAGACCTTTCCAACGAATACATCCAGTGATATTTGAGCATTTCAATGAGATCCATCATGTATATCTAATGGCTATATAAGACCAACATATTAAATAGGCACATATATCAAATCGTTCATAGAGCTAGTACTCTTTAATATGAATATGTATACTATGCTAGACCTATGTCTAGATTTAATTTTTGAAAAATAATATAGGCTAAGTCAACAGCTTTCCGCAGGGCTTTTAATCATGTAATGCACAACGAGACTGGATCAACAGTTTTCAAGTTTGTGTCATGCAAAGTGCACTATATAGCTGTTGACTCAGTCTTGAATACGGGGATGAACCTGAAAGAGTTAAACGTTTTACCATTCAAAAGGACAGCGTAGCTTCAAGTGAAAGCTCAGAAATTATTTAAAACATGAGAAACGAGCTCCACAATTGTGAGTATATTTTATTTTGAAGAATATGACGTTTTAAACGATAAACATCTATGAGGCAAAGCGGCGATATTAAAAGGGCGCCGATGATCAACATTCACTGCACCTCTGTACTAGGTGGCTGGCTTTAAATAAGTTTCACAATGTTACTGGGGGGGGGGGGTTCGTTTGACAAAAAGGGGGGTTCGTTTGAAAAGGGGGGTTCGATTTAACCCCTCGACCCCCCCCCCCTGGTTACGGGCATGGGATTAGGTTGTCATGCTGATGCATAAACATAAGTGATTAAGAACTGGTCTGGCTAGAGTAGTTGATCAGTATGGGGGACTGTGTTGACAAGAGAGGAATATGTATGTAAAGAAATATGCTTTAAATTCACAAGCCACTCCAGCCAAATGTGATCCGAAAGTAAGATACACGTAAGCAGGCATGGGGCCAACATTACCATGGAAAATGATTGTGTGCTGCTTTTAAGTAACTTTGCTCAAAACTCTACCCTGTCTAAAAGGTGGATGCAGTGCTCTGCACACTCTTTGTTGGTATTGCCTCCATGCCTTATGGTATATTCAGACAGTGGAAGCGCACTGTTCTGTCCAGCAATTTTTATTCGTTTGTAACAGCAAAAATGCACAAAACGAAGGGGTACTTTAAATCAGTCAGACGAGTGTTACTGTCAGTATGATAATGAGTTCACTTACGTTTTATATGTTGGGTCAATAATCGTAGATCTGAAGTGTTCTGGTCATTCAGTTCTCAGATCAATCATTCAAGTTCATTACTATTGTATGATTTCTAAAAGAATTGAAGAGAGTCTCTACAAGAACTGTAGAGATTATTTGATGGCAACAGCTAAAATGGAAATAAACAGCTCACTCTAAGCCTACAATGACCTGACGAATGTGTGGAAAACGCGAAGGAAAAAACAGTATTGCCCTATATCAGTGTTGCACCTCATATGCACGAACAGTTATGTAAATCCCGTCCTATTACGTCAATGAAGCAACTGTTTACAAGGAATTCATTTACTCATGTAAGTCCCATTCGGTGCCCAAAAAAAGGACTGTATAAAAGTTGACACTTCAGACAATTTAAATTTTACAAGGGGGTATTATATATTCTGCAAAGTAACTAGATTAATGTCAAAACGCGATGGGACGGAATATTTGCATTGACAGTAATACCAAAATTGGAAATACAGAATGAATATTCAGCAGTGTAAGTTTTACACACAACTATTTTAGGTGAGCTTATATTTTGACTTTAAATTCTCAAATAGAAAAAATAGTTAAAAACCCAAAAAGGATTCCTGTCCCGTTACGTCGAATAATCGTTTTAGTCTGTATCTTCAGCTCTGTCTCAAAAGAAACGTATTGCTTACTGGTAATCGTATATGTTTAATACGAACTAATGTATCCGTACCAAAATACATTTGGAATGAGAAAAAAAATAACAATAAAATGTCTGCAGTATGTCTTGACTTTTTTTTTTCGATCTGACCCATGTATATATATATATATATATATATATATATATATATATATATATATATATATATATATATATATATATATATATATACAAATAATGAATAAAAAATACGTGAATAGATTAAAATATATATAGGTTAATATAGATACAGTTTTGGTTACGGTAGAGATGAAAACTGGCAGATCTACTTTGTATACTGAGATTACTGCTTGGACACTGCCCTTACCTTGAGCTTAGGGGGTATAGGTAAGGATTAATGGAGCTGTTTGCCAACCCTAGAATGTAAAGGTTAAACTGTATACCAGATTCGATTGCAGATTGTTTTACGCTGCCTCTTAGTATCCACATATCTACAAGGAAATTGAACGTGATCGCAGGTGCCCAACAAAGGAAAAAGCACAAAACTATCAGAAGCATCATCTTTATGACCTACAATAGGAAAAAGAGATCATATCAGGTATCACAATCATTGCAAATTACGGGATCTTAGAATCTTCAGTAGTATACCAGGCATCCCCACATACACGAGACCAATATCAAAAATCACTTACAAAGCAATTTCAAAATAAAGAAAGAGATTTGTGTCTCACATTTGGTAACTTGATTCTTTATCGGAAATTGGGATCTCGCGCCTTTAAGTAACTTTTGATTAACAATTTCGTACTTCAAATACATTGGTTTGCTTATGCTAACTAGAATCATCTGACATGCACAAGAAATCGCTATTTTGTATTGCAGGCGCTTTGTGGCAACCGCTCATTCCGGACCATTTGTTATCAGTTGGATTAGTTGGCAATATCCTGAGTTATAGCACCGCACTAAACGTGTGGCTAGATAAATGAGTGTTCAATTAGAGTTGAAAAGGTAGTAGAAATGTGTTTGCTCTGTACAAATGTGTCCGTTTTGCGTTTTAGTTGAGTAATATAAGCCTTGAGACCATGCATATTACCTTCATTCTCCCCCGTATTACCGACTTTGGCGCTGTCGAAGCCTGCTGTCCACACTGCATACCTTGTATACTGTAATAAACAGATTTTGCACCCTGCATGCTGAATTCAACACAGGGTGTACCTTGCATACTACAGTACAGACCTTGGAAGTTATAACAAACACAATGATCACATTTCCAAACTCACACAGAGACGTGTGAACAGTTTTTTCCCATTTTGTGCGATAACTATCAAAGAACTTACTAACACTTGGTAAAACATGACAAGGGTATGTGTCAAGGTGAGAACCAAGGTATGGTGGTATCCTGGTGACTTTGATGTAATTTCAAGCCCACAGCGCTACTTGTGTGCTATCAGTTTCGATAATTTCAAATGAAGCTTACAACATTTAATGGAACTCTGTAAGATTATGTATTTGGGGCGGAACTTTGGTATTATATCTGGGTAATATGACCTACTTCTCAACGCCACAATTCTCCTTATACGAATTTGATTTTAGTGCAATGATATAATAAGTTATCTTCGCCAGAGACAAAACATTCCACAAAAGACATTAGATTTTTTCCACAAAATCTACTAATTTAAAATGTTTTATGTCATGAGCGGGTGAATTATAGAATCCGTGTTTATTCTAGAACAACCCATAACCAGAAGGGGAGAACAAACAGTAATTTAAGCAATAATCTAGAAACGTCATAACTCTCCCTCGTATGACAACATTCATTACATATGATACATAACGATCCGAATTAAATTTTTACGGTATCTATATACCAATCAGCGATTGTGTGGAAATTTGTGTATGGGCTACAAGCGCATTTCGAGGATGATTTTGCAGTGAAACGTACCTCTTCTAATGCATAAAACTTTATTATGTCTGCTGATACTGAAAACGTAGAGCTGTGTTAAGTCATTCTTGATAAATCTTTTTAGCGTAAGTAAATACAGGACTTCGTCAACCTGAAAATCACGGCCATTATAAAATCAGATGAGCCCCCGCTGATATGTATGTATGTATGTATGTATGTATGCATATATATATTATATATATACATACATATATATATATATATATATATATATATATATATATATATATATATATATATATTGTATTTGTGTCTTTTTGCCCAGAACCACTTCCTAGTAGTCAATATCCTATTCCGCAGTTCGAACTCTTACTCTCTTTATATATATATATATATATATTAAAATCCCATACCGGCTGACACAGCATAAAGGCTAAATAGATTTAAGCATTACAAAATAGGAATTTTACCATTTGGTAACCATTATGAAATATATGTTAAAAAGTATGTTGCTTATAAAATCTGGATTTTATACGGCAAACAGGAAGGCACTGCCACTCTTTCGTCTATTCATAAACCGTTGGCCTATCGAGTGTTTGGAAAAGCACATACCATACCTTTCGCTATTACTTGAGAGTGCAATGCATTGCTTCAAACTTCTAAAAATGACCAAACAAGATCTGGTGTATGTGTATGTCATCACAATAACCGGTAAAGCCACTTGCACGACGAGAGGATAAACACCTTTTATCAGCATTTCCACTGGTGACGTGTTGACCATATGTTGGATACAATGATGTGATCCATAATACTCCAGAAAGGAAACATTCACCATGCTCTAAAAAAAAAAAAAACAGCCGATACTACCTTTATTGAACAAATCAGCGGCAAATTAACAACTCTTATGCTGTAAGCTGAAAACGAAATCAGTCGCTTTTTTTCAGCAATGAATAAAGCAATCATATCTTTTGATTCTATCATGCTTATGTATTTAGCAAATACTGTCTTATGTTTATGGCCCATTAGATCATATGCATGTGTAAAAGACATTAAAACAGATTCACCACACGTCTACACACCAATTTAAATATAGTGTCTAGCTACTTTTAACTGGTAGCTCTGTTAAGCAAAATAGAACATGGAAGAAATTATTTTTAAAAAGTATATAATGCTATTGTGAAAGTCGATACTATAAAAACGTTGAAAGGGCTACTAGGGTCAGCTTATGATAGCAATTTACCAATAAATGAACATTTGTCAATTGAGACAATTCATATTTATCATGCACACATCTCTGTTCTGTATTTTGTGACACAGAAAGAATGTATGGTTGGTAACATATGAGGTAGTGGAAGGGTGCATGGCTATCCATTTAAGACATGTTTAATATGAAGTATACCTAACATATAACTGCTAAAGTTGTTAAAACTTCAGGTATTAAAGTTGAACCTGGCGTGGGTTGTGGTTTCACAGATACGATCTGCATGTCGAATACTTAGATTGCACCAATGAGCAGGTATTGCTATTTATATACCAGTTAAAATGTGTCCATTGTGATGCTTTTGCACCAGATGATTTATTGGTGGTGACACATTCTTTGACATCATCTTCACGTATGTGCTTATATGTGGGCACTTGAAAGCTACGTTGCAATGGCTATAATATGCTGACTGGTCTGTCTTTAGTGCATCTAAGGTTACTGGTCGGCATTTATGCATGAAACAGATCTGGTTGGTTAATATGGCAATTAAAGTTTGTCTTTGTTAAAATGTCTTAATGTGGGCGTTCATCCAAAAGGTGAGATTACTTCAAGACCTCCGTCATTTTCAGATGAGGCATTGGCTTGATGCAGTATTACATACTGTATAATAAAATATAACAGTGTTTCCAATACCAAATACTATCAGAATATTTCACTGAGACAAAGAGAAGTGTATTTTTCTTTCTTGGTCTATGAGTTCAGTTTGTGAATATATTCCTGCGGACGTACAGCATCACAAGGAAACGTAACAATTTTTCAGTCACCATCAAATAAAAACATGATAATACCATAGTACTAGACAATAAAGTGCCTATTTGCTCTCATGAATTGCAACAATAAAATGTTTCAGCATGTAGCCATGATGGACGCCACATATAAATGATACCGATTCCAGAAAGCCCCTTCATTGGTGCCCGTTGTTTAGGGCATGCCAAATGATTAAACAATCATTTCGATAAATCACTGTTAATGTCAAATCCCTTTTACATGTATGACAACAGATCATGAGGATTATTGCTTTCAACAAGAGAATCATGATGATCCTGTGCTGTGCTGACTGAAATCTGCTTTTATAGTATAGCAACACATGCACTATTGTCTGCATGAACAGTGGTACCAAAGTTTGACATATCATAACAGAAGTCGATAATGGCCTTAACACATAAACATTCATAGAAAATAAAGGTTCATATAAAACCTGGTTGAACAACTACCTCTGGAGATTTGAAAAATAATTATTAAACATAAACCTCAAAAAAAAAGGATGTCTCTGTCGTTTTAAACAGAAAAAGGCAGCAACAACAACAACGACAATAAAAAATAAATGATGATGACGACAATGATGATAATGATAATTTTTGCTTTGGATTCTGGGTACAGATGTTATAGTGGCTTCATTTAACTTCCTATGCAAATTTCTTTTATAATGATTCAAAAGAAATTGGCAGTAATGAGCATTAGCATTTACACATTCCCTGATAATCCACCCCATCATCTCAAGAGGGGGTGTTACATTATATCCAAAAACCTTTAAAGTGACTCATATCAAATCATATGCATGTTGCGGTTTGTTGTAATTTGAAAAGTAAATATGCAAGTTAGATGGTATATATATATATATATATATATATATATATATATATATATATATATATATATATATATATATATATATATAAATATATATATACATATATGTATATATATATGTATATATGTATATACATGTATATATGTATATATATATACATATATATATATATATATATATATATATATATATATATATATATATATATATATATATATATATATATGTGTGTGTGTGTGTGTGTGTGTGTGTTTGACCACAGAAATGTTTTAATGACAGCTTCTGGTGCTGTAAAATCATTCCAAATATATTTGGTGGGTATGACATGAATCAGTATTCTGTGGTAGCAGGAGAATAGGCATTGTGTATTAGCACAATGCCAAGATCAAGATCTAGGCTCATGTGTACGTGGTTTTATGAATTGAGAAGACTCTGTAAATTCTTTCCTACTGTCTACGCATGTCCAGTAATAAAAAATATGCTGCAGTGGGCAGCACTTGTACTTGCGAAGCTGTCCTTTAGTATACTGGTCTTACTTGATGATGATGATGATGATGATGATGATGATGATGATGATGATGATGCAGCTGCAATACGTACCCAGAAATATACTTGAGGTAATGCTACAATTATGCCAGATACCCACATAAAGGCACTCAATCTGGCTATTCGATCTGAGACACTCTTTTGTAGAGAGCTAACTGGATGACAAATGACAAGGTATCTACAATAATAGATAGAAAGTATTTAACAAAATCATATACCTTTTAGCCCAAAGTTAGTACATCAGTTATTAAGAAATAACAAACTATTAAAATTAGTCTTAAACTTTGTTTCTTGTGGTTTATTTATTTTTTTCAAACGGTGCAATGCCATATCAAGAATATATTTTTGAACTTCAGTATGGATTAAAAATTTGGAGCAATTAAAATTACGTACTATACCTAAGGTAATTGATAGTGCGGGGGAGGGGGTGGAGTGTAGCAAAATGTAGCCAATGTGAACACGTGATCTAAAATATAGCGATATATCATCAACACATGAGATCATTGTGAGCAAAAACAAAAACACAACCCTAAAGGCAAGGAGGGGACTTAACAATGTAATTTGCTTAAACTATACTACTTTTAGTTCATCAAGTGCATTCCACTACATTGTAATCATATATGTAATATGCTTACTCAGCACATATTCAATTCGGTGCCACGTAGGGTCAACAAGCTAAATGCGATAGTATTTCCTATATTTTGCAATATGAAAAGCTTGCGTTACGACATAATACTAGGATTGTGAATTGTTCTGGACAATGTTCAAATACACTTTTGTGGGTTTTTTTTTTCATATTCGAAATATTTTTCATATCTTTCTTAAATGTATTGTCTATGTAAACTGAGATTCTACTATTGACTTTTACACGCATATTTATGTCCTATGTAAATTTTGTTCCTCATTTGTTGCAATATAACCGCACTACTTACACTTGAAGGGGGAGAGAAAAAGAGAAAGAAAGAAAGAGAGACACCATGAATATGCATTTAAGGCATTTTGGTTATGTTTACTTGGTAATGCTATTGTGATCCAAACTCTCTGGGACAGCATAATGACCCTGAAGCTGTGACCTGTGCATCCGGTGATCTACATGTTAAAGCATGGTGGCTCGGTGCTCACCGCAAATGTGCTCATTGGCTTATTTTAAAACCCTGATGAACCTTCGTTGTCGAGCATAATCAATCACTAACTTCTGAACTTTGTAATTTTAAGGACAGCCCTATGTATTCCACTTGGTTAAGTATGAAACAGTGCAATACAGTGATTAATTCAACTCCATATAAATCATCGTAACTATCAATCTCATTTGCTAAACCAATGAAAGCATTCCCTCTGACTTTTTCAGGGGTACATGTGTAAGGCGATTGTACCAATCGGAATGTTTTGAAATTCCACCAACTATGTCGTACATTATACAGCAATGGTAGATACCAGAAGAACTGTGATTTTGCTGATCAGCGGACTACAGCGTAAATAATATGCTTACCTACTAAATCTCAAGATGAAAAGTCATTCTTGAACGTTTCTTTGCAAATCAATGACACCCATGTGTTTATATCCCTTTATTCATACGAAAAAGTAGTTCTTTGTGTTGCAAACGGAAATTAAGATATCTCACCTTTCGATACTTATGACAACCATTCCAGACATTGAAGACCCAAGTGCAAAATATTCTATAAAGTGTATTAATTTGCATTCCAAGGATGACCGAATGACATCATATGGGAAAAAATAATCCATTATCTGAAAGATACTCATTCTCGTATTGACTGCTGCTTAGAATATATGACTGCTACACTTAAAATTTGCTTCTCATTTTTATCACAACCACCAAAACTACTACTACTACTACTACTACTACTACTACTACTACTACTACCATTATGTTTTCATTATTATTATTATTATTATTATTATTATTATGGTGTAGCAAAATTTTTAAACCCTCATCTCTGAAACCGCCAAGTCAATTACTTGGAAATTACAGAGGAAAATTTCTGTGGACCTCAAAGCTTAATTTGTTCAACAGCTGGCACGCTACTTTTTTCTATCTAATACAAATTTTTTTTTCTTCATTTTTCAGCTGTACAAAAAACGGCACTCAGATTGCTCTAAAACTTGCTAGAAGTGTATCCTGTGGGAGTATAAAGCAAAGTTGTTAACTAGGTATTGTTATTCTGGATCTTTGATTTTACGTGATATGTTTTTTTAAAATTTGGTTACTAGTCAGTAAATGCATGCATTTCTTCTGATTACCATGTTAGCCAGTGGGAAATGGAATGGACATTCACATTTTGTGCTTCCCTTCCATGGACACGTTTGTAAGGACCCCTATACTGACACTACAGGCTTTGTTTTGCTCTTTATTTTATTTATTTATTTATTTATTTATTTATTTATTTATTTATTTATTTATTTTATTTATTTTTTTTTTTTTTTGCGAATTTTTGTGCGTCTTCCTAGCTTTTGAACTCTTCTACACTTATTGTCCTGAACCATGGTAGTAATATTGCGTGTACTAAGATTAAACGAACTTATTTATCAGCTGGTTACACCTTAGATCTCTAATTTGTTGAATAATTGTTTTTTATCAAGAGGGTACCTGTCTCTTTATGCATACATACAATATGGGTACATGTCTGTTTATAGATGCATGCCCATTGGTTACCATCAAGTCAAAGGGGTTAACTCATCCCGCAGACTACAGTGGGACTTATTTTGGGTAACATGTTGTATGAACAGTTCTTTTGTTTCTAACTTGCTCATGGAACTTCACATTTGCATGTATCAGGACTCTATATGCGGTAAATTTAAACTAGGGCACTAGGTCAAAAATTGATGCCTAAAATCCCATTAAGCCTGCTACACTCCAATTTACTGGACATGTTAGACTAATGTACAGAGCCTAGTCGGTGTCAAGAACTATTCACTAAATGCCTAATGATATTATGGGTCAAACTGATGTTTTACCTTTTTTCATCTCCAGAATACAAAGAAAGTGCTTGGGTAATTATGAGTCTCGCTGCAGTGTCTATCAGTGGGCGTCATATTTCCTGTGCTATCAATGTCATGAAATCTAGGCCGGTAGGTCAATTATGAGGATCTCCTATATACTTACTTTGTGTCGTTCAGTTCATCTCCACTCGGCTCTCGTTTTGTTTTTCTTTCTTTCTTTCTTTCTTTCTTTCTTTCTTTCTTTCTTTCTTTCTTTCTTTCTTTCTTTCTTTCTTTCTTTCTGTCTCTCTTTCTCCTCTCTCTCTCTCTCTCTCTCTCTCTCTCTCTCTCTCTCTCTCTCTCTCTCTGTGTTTTTGTTAGCTACGTGAAATAATAAATGAAGGCGAAATTATGACCAGCTCACGACATAATACTAATATTAGGAGAATATATACCTTCATATATAACTTGTACACCACTGCATTTTTTCCATAGCCTGAGCTCTTCACCACTGATTTATATACAATTGTGCAATAACGAGACAAAAGCAGGTACATTTCTACAAATTCATTGTTGCTTTTGTCCACAAAATGCTGTAGTATTTCTTCTGATTAAAAGACGATGTTTCTTTACACACAACTTTACTGCAAATATACCACAACTTGTAACATTGTGCCAGCTTAAACAGGAATGACTCACAATTATGTAATGATATTTTAACATCATGTCCAACTATATATTTATCTTAATCTCTCTCACAAGGATTCAGTATTTAAACATCAGCCCTTTTAAATTCTCAAAGATTACAAATTATAAGAGAGCAAAACTAGTGTTCTAACTTATATTTGTAAAGCAAGTGTTACATTATCACATCCATCCACCCCCACCCCACTCTTTACACACATGTATATCTTCCAATGTAGAAGGTAACATATTCAAACATTAGAAAATGAAAAAACAATTACCTTATATGGGAAGGCAAGAAAAAGCACAATATAATCAGTGATCGTTAAATTCAACAAAAGGAAATTTGTTGGCGTTCTCATGAACGTAAACTTCATTACAGACAAGATCACCATGGTGTTTCCTGGAATAATGAAATTGAGGGTACATTATATCGAGGATAACTTTCCAGAATTTTGGTCAAAGTTTTATGTGCTGAATATCTATAGGTGAGAATAAAAGGTAACGATGACGCAAATATGTGTAGTTCAACAAAGTTTGCTACCTCTACTAAAGAGGAAGTTGTAGCACCTGTAAAACTTGGTTTTGTAACATATAACGCAATGTCACGAAGTATCTTTTAACAAACTTAATTTTAAGCACAACTGAACATTTGCAATGGAAAATATTTCCCTGGGCAACATAGCGGTGCAGCACATGTATCATTGCTTGGTTATCAGCATGATGACATTCTCACGTGTAGGGGGCGCTGCACTTGTTCCCATGGCACTCAGTTTTGGGGTGCATGTAAGCCAAATCAAAAGTAATGGGAAAAGAAACAAATCATTATATCAAATTGCGTAACGCATTGTGCTTGCATGGCTCTGGCGGAACACAAAAGGTGATTTCTGTCTTGATGAAGATCCTTTGACTGACGCCTTTTCAACGAATGAACATTTCTATAATTACTAATACTGGAGCACCTGTTCTTTTCGGTACTCAGAGGATTGTGTTTGCATGTAACCCTAGATTATTTGTTCAAAATATGTGAAAGATGAAAACAGAAGTGCTGACTTTTGTGACATTAGATTCCTGTGTTGCGAAAATCATTAATTTTATCAATGTATAAATATTTCCAAAGCAGCTGGCTGTATTTGAAATGAAAATGATCTGCTGCCAATTGTTGCAGCTTTTTTTTTGACGTGAGAGCAAATAACAAGCTAACTAACTAAACTAACTAAAGGAAATAAATAATGAAGTTTTAGCTCAGTATATCATAATTAAAGAATTTGTATTTACCACAGATATATATGTTTTCTGTACCTACAAGAATCCCATCACAAAGGTGATAATTACGTTCTTATGGGCATTGTGTTCACATTGAATTACACAAACGTTAGAGTGTCTGACAGGAAATTTGATCATGAGCATTATTACAGTTATAGTTATTGTTATAGTCAGATCTGAAAATACAGACGTGGTGCTTTGACCCAACTGTTGCCATTTCCAGTCATGGATTTTTGTTTCAGCCACGAACATATACATGTTCTATTAACTCACAATCACTTACTTTTTCTCCATGATTACCAAATGCATTTTATATTTGAAGACATGTATACCTTATAGTTTGGAGACAAAAGAATTTTAACTGCAACAGATGGTCACAATTCTTGCATTCATTCCTCGAGTAAGTGGCCCTAATTCTCACGTTAACCAAGTTTACTTACCAATAATTCCTAGCAAGGTTACAACAATCCATAGAAATAGTGTTAATGAAAATGCCACAACATTTGAAGGGATGGCAAATGGTTGATGCTTTAAGGATTTTTGCATGTGAAGAACATGTGACCGTGAATAAAGTTTGCACACGACATTTTTTGATACTCTTTTAGCACCATGAATTTGCTGGTGAATTCCTGGTAGAAATAAGCAATATTGAACCGTTTCATTGCCACTTTGATTGAGGAGCATCATTGCAAGGGTATAATTATCATAGACTTGCCACAATTTCAATGAAGGAACGTAAAATACATAATGAAAGTTGACTCTCATTTTCTCCACCACCAAACCGTTGATTATGTGTTTGATTCTTTTTAATGTTGATGTTGTTACGGTTGTTAGTTTAGGTGCCGCAATTTTTTGCGTAATAAAATATGAGTTTTCGTCTGATCCTGTTTGATTTAGTTCAATCGTTTCAGTCCGAATATACGTCGGAAATGTTTTAAGTTCTTTAAGAGATAATACCAAATCTGAAACAAATTGTCAGGAATCAACAGTCTCCTAATACACACACAATGCCATAAACAAAAATGATAAAATCATGATGCCACATTATTTTTATGCATTTTAACTCACAGATACAATATTGTGATTATCTAAACGTATTTCAAGAAGTATCGCAATTGTCAGCGAATTATAGCTGGTTTATACTCAATTTAAGTCTTTAGCAATACATCACAAGCAAAAGGGCTCAAAACAATTGCAATTAACTGCAATGAAATTTGACTTTGCACCCACGATGCCGCCAGAATTTCACTGTAAAATAAAATATGTATATCTGTACATCTTGTAAAAACTGGCTTGCTCAATGAAACCGTCATTCACACTTTGTAGCACAACTGATTTCAGCTGTTGCAGGCTGTCATGAAATGTGACTAGTTATTTATACACATGTGGGCCATTTGGCATGAACAAACCCTAAGGGAGCACACCCAGCCTGGAATTTGGATTGCCACGTATGGTTTGGCGGATGATGGTGTTACCTCGAAACGGCCAATCTTAAGCTAGACTTTGGTGACCTTGTCAGCAATCCCCAAATTAGAGGGACACATGTCCGGTTTGCTGTTAACTTGCTTACGCCAGATATGATTAAAGTCAGGCTTTGATATGATACTCTGTGGCGATGCTTTTTAAATGCTTATTAAACGTTGAGCATGAGCAACCTTATCCTAACGTTTCAAGATCAGCTGGGACCTTTAACGAATTGCGTTGTTCATGGGACAATCCTTCCGAAGCATGTGCTTTTCAACACAAAGGCAACAGGGACAGATCATAAATGAAGTCAGATCACTTTGGAAAAATGGTCAAGGGGCCAAATTTTGAATTTTGAATCTGGATGTTGACCCAGGCACCACTGATGTTAAGATAGATAATGCAGCTCATTGTGGTTATCTTTAAAGACTGCTTTACGATTATATAAAAATGACTTTTTACTTCATTTCTATGTCACGAGGCAACGTGCAAAATTTTAATCAACCACCTAGTGGCTTCCTGCACACTCTAAATATTGTATTGCAGTTTTTGTTTCGATTTTAAGTATCAAACAAACGTGTAGGCCAAGGCCATATTAACATGTTCACAAGATGCAAAGTGAAATCATCTATATTAATAATTGCCGTGCTCCACATAAAAGATTAGTTGGTAAGAAGCTATGCTTGAAACAGCTGTACAGTTTGCCGTTGTCTTTACCATAGGGCAGCTCAAAATGTATTGGTTTTGCTGAAGCGTTCATGATATACACATTTGAGGAATTTGCTTTTGGGGGTTTCTTGGAACAACCTGCAGGCGTTCTTTAATTCTTCCTAAAGCTCTGCCAGGAAAATAAAAACAAAACATAAAAAAACAAAAAACAGGTGTATAGGACTATGATTTTTAATTATGATCCTGCATACCACGCTTTAGTGTATGATCAACATGTTGGTGTTTCATGTTCAAGGTGCTCTTTGGCTTTCCGTTACGACAAACGATCTTTTTCATTTGTTTTGAAACCAGATGTAGATTATGCTATCTTGTTTTCAAAATGACATAAAATATTCAAGTGGGCTGTTACAGTGCTGCGTTCAGTTGACCTAGGTCCATAGACTGAAGAGATCCTGTGAACTTCAGAACACCACTATGGTCAACTATCTTAAAAACTATCTTGCTATTATATGCTCTTTGCAAAATCAAGGTCTTACTTCCCATAATTCAGTAGTCGTCATTGTTGAAATGATACATGACATGATCCTCCATTAGTTAGATATAAGCCAATATGTCACAGTGACTTTGAATGCCACCAAAACTAATAACACCAAAAGGAACCCCAAAATATACATTTCCATTATTGCTTAATACAACTTTTTATTTGGCTCTTTGGGATTATGTCGCTGCAACCGTTTATGATCAACTTCACATGTACGTTTACAGGACTGTCGATATATTGGGACGCTTACCTTCTTTACAGGTACAATCTTACAATAAAAAGTATGCAAACATCTTGACATCCTTCAACATTGATACCAAGTAGGTAATATCGTTGAGATTGTCCATATTAGTCAAATTGTAATTTCAGTAAGTCCACAGGGTAGGCCAAACATAAAGCTAGACTCACTCAGACACTAAACCTTTTGAAAGTATGCCAGACAACACAAATTTGACATTGGACATTGATCATATTTACTGCGTCAACTGCAAGGAACGGATACACACACGGATACATGGACAAAAGGGAACTGAAGGTTCAGATTCATATGCTGGCTACTAATCCTGTACAGGTTCAAACGGTAGTTTTGCAACTAGATGCCTCAAGGGGCTGTGTACACAGCCAAAATACGTTAAGTGTACACTGTGGAGACAGCATGAATATTTCCTCGTCATTGATATGAAAATCCGAACAACAATAGAATAAAATAGATGCTTCTGTGCTGAACTTTTGCAGAAGCGGATGTAATATAACTGGATATGACAATAATTAATGTGACTGTATTAAGATTGGATGGCTTACTTTTACTACCGTCTCCCCGACCATGTACACATTGATTTTGTGTTTTTGCAAATGACACTTTGTACTTCGATGTATCTTATATGAATTAATTTTGCCCTCTTAAAGTGGCACTGACGTTCCTTTTGTGGGTGCATCCTTCTTCCCAATTAAGGGTCGGTTATTAGTTATGCCTCCATGAAGCTTTCTTTGAATAAGGACATTTGTATGCCTATATATGTGGCAAGTGGTAATCATTCACTCAACAATGGGTCGCACCTGCAAGCACAGAAACAAAACAAAAAAAAAAAAAAAAAAAAAAAAAACGTTGTGTTTGCTTCAGGGACATCAATTATATACCAAAGCAAAAAAGAACGAGTTTGCACAAACACACTGAACCGTCTATAAATTGAAAAAAAGGGAATATGTGACCAGAAAAACATTTTAATGAACATAAAGCCTTACTTTGGAAATGTTAACCTACTAATTGTGTTCAGAATGTGTATGATAAATTGATTATCCGGAGATGCAGGTTAAGTATTAACACTGTATAGTGTCAGTAAGAATTGTGTAGCATGCCTCACCCTGACTGTGAACAATGGCTTAAGTCCTTCAGTTTCTTCCACCTCATACTAAGGTTGAATAGTGTTCACCATCATCTGTGAAATGGAGAAAGATCTTTAATGGTAAGAGTTGCTTTGCAATCTATATATCATGTTCGCAACGAGTGGGACTCGAACCTGCAACCTTTGGCACCAGTCGCCTGGCTGAAATGGGAAACGCACATATTCACTCAACCAAATCCCCATTCCTAAAAAGAATGGTTCAATGGAGGTAGTTGTGTGCGAGTGCCATATCAACACGGTAATGCAGTATATTTACTGAGTCGGCATTTATTTCCAGAATCGGGGACTTAAATCCACCAGTATCAAGGAAATGCCGAAAATGTATATTTCATGTTCGGAACGAACGGGACTCGAACCTGCAACCTTTGGCACCAGTCGCCTTGCTGAAATGGGAAATGCACATATCCACTCGACCAAATCCCCATTCCTAAAAAGAATGGTTCAATGGAGGTAGTTATGTGCGAGTGCCATATGTAACACATATTGGTCTATTCTTCAGTTTGAGAATGCCTTGCTTTAATAGCGCAGGTATGGCGCCGTCAAGGACTTTTGTATTTACCTTGGTACTGTCATTGCACAGAGGCAAATCCGAAAATGTGATCTGTTGTTGCAGCTTACTCGGGCATATCATTTGCAGAATGGGAGGTAAAGCACAAGATAAACAAAGTGTGGAGTTTACAGTCATATTTGCAACATTTGTGTATTATAACTAGGCCCATGAATTCCTTTGTGGGTTGTTTAGCCAATTTTTGGTGTCCATGTCGGAATGCTAAACTGATATGTAATAAAACGGGTAGATCCCATCACAATAAAATGCAGGACTGCAGGATTATTTTCCTCTATGATGTATATTCGAACTATTTAAAGTAAGAAGATGTAAAAAGCAATACATGTTTAAGCAAACTTTGATTTGATTTTGACACCACTATTTATGTAAAAGAAACATATTATCAAGCACGTATTAGTTTCGGGAATTTCACATTGCTAACATCTGTCGACATGAACATTCAGTATTTTGGTCTGCCTGTTGTATGATTTTGCCCAATAAAAGTAGAAAACTGTGGAAAACTGAGACAAGTTGCATTGATCATCGCACGGTTTGTGTTGAAGGAGATCAAGCTGTTGGTAACCTGAGGTGTCTGACCTTTCTGGTTAGCTGAGTGATGATGATGATGATGATGATAATGATGAAGATAAATAAATAAATAAATAATCAACAGTTTGCAGCGGTTCAACTGCTTGAACACATTCTAATAATGTGAATTACGACACATGGGGATGCATTCCCAAACCCAGCTGGCTGATAAGTCAGAATACCCCCCCCCCAACCTTAAAAGAAAGCTTGATTGCCCTAGGCTTTCCTGCAGACAATGTTAATTTGGCGAAATATGTATTCCACAAAAGACTGCTGTTGGTTGCAAATGTTTTGCAATTATTTGGAGGCACTGACAGGAAGGCCCATTGCCGTATGGGGAAAGTTGACTGTATTCGTGCTGCATTTCATGACATATGGTAAAAAGCCTTCCTTGGAGTGCTTCTAAACTATACAGTCAACACAAGATGAACCACTCTTCATTGGCAAGCTATAATGTGATGTGCAATCGAAGGAATGAAACATGTTTTATGCGGAAGGAATCGATTTGGAAGAAAAAGTCATTAAGGGCTAAATTTGTTTTAGGCCTACTTTAAATGAATGAGTGTGTTTTCCAAAGTGGGAGGATTGGGATCCCGTAAAACTGGTTTAACCCACTGCCAATATGTTGGTAACCTGTTCCAAGTCAGGTAGAAGATACTCTCATTCGTTTTAATCTCATTACTGTTGGTCATGGATCCTTCTGACGACGAACACTACCATGTCTTACTATTTCGTAAATGATCCTGAATCTGACAAGGTTAAACTGGTATTTGGTTTGGTCTCATCACTATCATTGAAAACTGTTATCCACTTCTCTTTTCATGGAACCCTTATATATTTGGTAACAATTTGAACATTCAGGCATTTTCTGCACATATTGCAGTGCAGTAAGTGTTCCAAGTGTAGTGAAACTGATGTTGTTTTTTATAATTGTCTGATGAATATAGTTTGTTATTATGAAGGTCATGTCAGGTTGGCTCAAAGTGTTTAATGTACTCTTTCTCTGTCTCTCTTTTGTATAAATAATTAACATCTAAATCAACTGACTGACAAGTTGAACTACGTCTTATTATAAATGAAAAAATTTAAAACTGTTACAGGAAAACAGTTATACTTACAGTTACCTTTAGGAACATTTCAATCTTGAACATTTAAATGTCCTTTCAAAAATACTTTTGGAAACCAACTTGAAATGTGACTGCTATCCTTACAAATTTTGACTATTGTAATGCATTTTTGACTACGTTTTAATGATTTGAAGCCTAATGTCACTTGCTTCTGGCTGATGTTTAACATTTGAACCAATGTACTTACTATATTTGGAAATTCAAACACTTTCCGTTTTGAAATACTCTTAGTTTATCTCCTTTAAAACAACATCATATCTTTAACTACATGCCTAAAACACATTGAATTATATAATCATGTTGTTTAGATTCTTATTGATGGTCATTTTAGGCCTAGAGGGCTTTTCTGATGGATTGATGTTGGTGTTGGTGTCAGTGTGTGGACTTATATAGATGATGATCATTGTTGAGATGGTGGTTGCAAGTAGTACCTTTTTAAATACTGAATTTTATAGACATTTTCAACAAGTTAAGAACCTCTGCTTACAAATTCTTTGATGTGATGCAAATTTTGGTCCCTTTTCATAAATTGTATGGTCCTGTATGTGCATGAATGATACAACTGTTCAAGCCAATTTACTGAAATAGGCCTATAATTTCAAACAAAACTTTTTGCGTTCTGTCATGTGAAAACTAGATAAGGTTTTTTTCCCCCCTATGGACCTTTGCACTTACGTTTTGGTCTCTTTTGGGTAAATACGAACCATATATGTTTCAGCTATACATACCAAGGAACATTGCCTTTGGTCGGAATTGACTTGGATTTGTTTCATTAGGACTACGGTTTGGATATGGTAATCACACTGTCTAATTTGGTCAGTATACATTATTATTCACCCATTTTTATCAGCACATCAATGAGTAATGAATGCGGAGTGCGAAAAGTTACTTTGATGGCCACATTGTTTTATTATGTACGCGTATGCTATGTACGTATAGTTAAAAAGCATATGAGTCACTGCGTCAGGAATCAATACTACGAAAGAGAGTCGAGTTTTTGACAAGGTATGAATTTATCATGTTATGTAGACCTACTTCGTAGTGCATCTGATCATATATTTCAGACTGCAGATTGAAATTTGAGGTATATATGGAAGGAGAACTGTAGAAAATATTCTTTGTCATTTTGTTTGTGGGTAGAAACTAGATTTACATCATCAGGCGATCATAACTTTTGTATTTTTACCAATCTACTATGTATACAATAATGGTGTTTTTATCAAAAATATTTCCTGAGAACCGAATGCCAGTGTCGTTTTATAAGAATTACAGCATTTGTCAACTTGATATAGATCCCACTTTCATCTAATTTTCACGCAACAAATGCAATAACCATACACATATTTGCAAGATAGGACCTCATAAAGCAATACGTGTAATCATTTCAGATGTTTCTTCAAAAGAATGTATACGTACGGTAGTTTTACCAGACTTTTTCGCCATAAACGTCAGAAACACTATGTTGTATGGACAACCAGTCAACAAGAAATACCCAATTTAAACTTTTTTTATCAAAATTATATTTTCTAGGTGTGCATACTAATTGTAAAACATTGAACTAAGGAATAAATGTTTGGATCCTGAACTGACATTATACATTTCATATGTCCAAATGATGACTACAACATGATATCCCACTATACAGTTAGCTTTATGTTTGATAGTGCTGCGTTATGGTTTCTAATTATGTCTTGCATGGTACGCTACTGTTTAGCAATATGGTGTTATGAAACGTGATCATATTCAGTTAGCTCTATCACATTTACTTCACGTTTACGACAGAGCTACTACTCTTATTTTAAATTGATAAATGATACTTGTGTGTAATCCAATGGACATCAGAGTGGAAGTACACTCTGATGTAAAATATGATCTCCAGCATGGCAGGAAGAAAATATCCCTCTGGCACATGAACATGAATGTGATGAAAAAAATGCCTAAGCAGCATGTGTTTAATAATATCAATAGTTTGTTCGGGATATGTTTGAGGCCATTGTAGATGTAGATGGAATTATTTTTCTTTGCAGTTTTTAACACATCAACTTTTGGCTATTTTGGGGGTGGGTGGGTGGGTGGGTGGGTGGATTTATCATTATGTTGTGTAATAAAGTGGGGAGTCGAGGTGTGCTCTGCCATATGATCCAACTAGCGTACCTACTTCATACCATACTCTGAGTCTAGGTGTATATTTGTTTCACTGGAGTTACATTAATATTCAAGTATCTGTGCAACATGCAGGTTGACGTCATATTTATAATAATTTGTCAAGAAACAGGAAATTGTCAAGGTCACTGATATGTTGTTTTCAATGTATTGCTAATATAAAACTTTGACCCAGCCTGAGAGGGACTGGTCATGAACCTTAGAATATAAATGCAGCTGAAAATGATTTGACAGTTGAACGTCCTTAGGAAAGGAGTAGGCAAAACACGATGTGTTTCTTTCGGCCAAGGACCGGTATTTCCAGATATCCACTTGGTCACAAAGTGAACATGGAAGGAAAAAATTAGTAAAACTATTGTGATGGTTCAAGTTTATTTTTTTATTTTTTATTTTTTTTTTTGCTTAAAAACATTGTTTGTTTACTTAACAGAATGTTCCATAGAAACATCATGGAATAAATACAAACCATCATTAGTGTGTGTTTCTGGCTGGGCTCAATGGTTCTGCACAAGGAAACCACCTGCTGCTCCATGGCTTACGGTTTCATGCCCTGAATCATTTCGTCCCAAAATGAAGCGCCGCTCATGAGAGTTTGTATAATTCTTCACACATGGATAGAGCTATCATACAGGTTATTGTCGCTGCACACATCGGACAAAAATTCAAGCAACTCAAATATTCTTGAAGAAACAACCGGGAAAATATCATTTTAATGCGTATAAGAGAATAGCACTTTAGATTATAGACACCTCTGGACTGCAATAACCCTGGTGCCACTGAAATTTCAATACTATGTCTATGCATCTGCATTGACCCGCATATTTGACCATTCACAATTCATACATCGAGTTAAAGGAACCATGCCCTTCAAACATGGAAGCAATGCAAGGAAACATTACATGACATCAGATCATTGTGATTCATTTATTTAGATTCATCATTATATATATATATATATATATATATATATATATATATATATATATATATATATATATATATATATATATATATCTATGTGTGTGTGTGTGTGTGTGTGTGTGTGTGTGTGCTTGTGTGTATGCGTTTTGATTTATTCATGTCAGTGGACTTCTCAGTCAGCTGAGGTTTTACGATGGGTGGTTATCCCTAGTTGGTCTGTCTGCCCTTGTCTGTCCACAATTCCGTTTTTTTTAATTTGCTTCAAAAAGAAAAAAAATACATTGGCCATATACCTTTGCTGTTGTTGTTGTCCTTTTTCATTTTATATGACTTATATTTTCGCTTGTGCAAAACTTGGAGAAATTCCTGCACCTGATAAGCTTACAGCTTCACAATAGCATATGTACACCGCTTGATACCATAAGACCTTGTTTAACCGGTACCCACACAGGTTTGTACTGCAAACGCTTCACTCAGTTTTATTGAAATGTGGTGAAAACTTATCTCCTTGTAGATTCCTTTTTTTCTTCCTTTTTTCTTTCAAGTTTCATCGTGTTGCCCTTTAAAATTTTGGTTGGTGTGCACTTTTCCACATTTCTTTCATAATTACACTAGTAGACGACAGGACAGGTCTATTAAACAGACGACGGCATATGTCTGTAAGAGCATTCCAATGGTAACTCCTACTCCGACAATGTGTGTATAGAGAAAAAAAAGTGGAGTAAGGTTAAGATATCATGATTGAGTTTTTTCATAGGCATTTGACTGATCCTCCTTGGTATGAAAAGAGCACTCTGTGGCCTCCACGACGTCATTATGGTATGAATTTTACTACAAGTCGTCTGTGTTATGTTCTGCCAGTGACATGTGTATGGGGTGTCGTCTTTTCTTTCTGCCTGGCATGCCATAGAAACACTTTGCAAGTATATTATCATGCTGTTTGATTGTGTGTTACCAGTATGTTTTATATGTAAAAGAACTTCGGGTAAAATGATAAAGGGTAAATATTCGTAAAGCTGATTAGGCCACCTGGTCCAGTTTACTTGTATATGATCATGCAAAATCTTTAGGGAAAAATGGGAAAAAATTCATGACAAAAGTGTTTGCATTTGGTTACAAAAATGTATAATTGATCTCTAAGTCCTATCATATTAATAAAATGTTCAGGTCCTTTGAAGTCTCGTATTTATTTCTCGTAACAGTGGCTTTGGTTGTTCTGCACTTTTCCACATTTCTTTCATAGTAACAGTAGTAAACTATGGGACATATCTATTAAACCGAAGATGGCATATATCTATTTAAGCATACCAAGGGTAACTCGTACTCCAACCACGTGTGTGTAGAAAATAAAGTAGAGTAAGGTAAAGATATCATGGGGTCACATAAAGGATAAACATATGGATCTATAAATTTTGATAAATGTACTTGCTGTAGTTCGCGGTGAGCACGGCTGGTACCTATGCTGCTACTGTACACCCTAGCCCTATACACAGAGGATGCAGTTGGCAGGGCTACTGTACCATGCTAACAAGTCGCTAAAGATTACAACGACACACAAAAAGTGATAAAGGGAGACGAAAAAAGATCAGCAATACTTCGTGACAAACTTAGAGTTGGATCATTCAAGGTGGCTTTAGAAGCACATTTCCGATTGTTATTGGGCATATTTTAAGACAAACATACGTGATAGAGTCCAGTAAAAAGCGACGAGTGATCATATATATATATATATATATATATATATATATATATATATATATATATATATATATATATATATATGTATGTATATATATATATATATATATATATATATATATATATATATATATATATATATGGGAGAGTTTGTAGAGGTGACAGAATTTCATTTGACAAACAGTTGAAACATTAATATATGGGGTGCTAGAGGGCTCTGGATGCCGTCTTGATACTACGTATCATGAAGCTTTTCTTGGCTGACATGGAAAGCCAATGTTATGGACTGTGGAGACACACACACACCATCAACAACATATTATTACAAACACAAAAGTTCAGAAAAAGCATAATCCCCTCTCACAGATGTCATACACAAGGTAAGCAGAGTTCAAAATAGCAAAAGCAGAGATTGAAGTTACACTAGAATATCAACATTCAAATATAGGACTGGGGTGGGACTTGTATGAAAGTTACTCTCCTCTGTCTTGATAGCTCAAACAGGAATCACGCCACAAGTACGCGACAGAAAAAGGCGACGAGGGACACGGAATGAATTGAGGGAAATCCCTAAATATAGAGCCAAAGTTCATCGGGCTTGAAGTTACCAAGCCATCACACGTGCCATCGCATTTTTCATCAATTCCCCTAACCCTATATTGGATGTGAATCCAAGATTCATGATTGTAGCCTCTTTCTGAACACATTCTTTCACTAGATGTTGCTGCTAAGTTTTTTTTTTTTGGTTTATTTGTTTGTTTGTTTGTTTTTTTTTTTGTTTGTTTGGTTGTTTTTTTTTTAAGGAATTATTCGACGATACATAAGTATAAAGAAAAATAAAGAAAATATATGATATAATATATATTTTTTATTTATTTATCATTTTATTTATTTTTTTATGTATTTATTTATTTTGCAAAACAGTTGATTATAACTTCTTCAGACTTGCCAAGGATGGTCTTCACGGGTCTGTACTAAGCACATGTAAATGAACGTGGCTCAGTTCAAGTGATTCCATTACAAATTTACTGTTCGTTCATCGGGGATGTTAAAAAATGATCTCCTTCAATCAGCGACCTGGCCAATTGCTTTGAAATAACCAAGGTCAACTTTTTGTTATAGAAAACATGCATTTGACACAGGAGTGCATGAAAACGTACCGGCCAGAGGGTTATTTTAACATGTTTTATTGGAGCTGAGTTTGCCTTCAGGACAATTGCATATCTTAGTGTGCTCATTCTGATTATTTAGACCATGGAATAATAAGTTCCTCAAGCATCTCGAACTGAAATGGTATCACTAACATGGACAGAATAAGAAAAGCTATGTATCATTTTGTATATTAGAAATATGACGGAAATCCATGTGTTTATATGAGTAGTATATACAATTTGGGGTACTGAAACACAGGGGATTAAAACCACTAAAAGCCTTTGAAACCTGGGGACGTCCTCTCATCAGTTGCCTTAGGTTCTAATCCCAGTTCCTGCTTGTATATTTATATAGTAAAGTGGTTAATCTCTTGGAGCCCAAAATAAGTTCCCTTATCTGATGAATTTATAAAAGTATCACCACCAGTTATAAGGGAATTATGTGTGGCCTTCTTCGAGCGTGTCTTTAAGTGCTGCAGTACGCCTGCTTTCACGTGTGTGCGTGTTGCGACCCAATACTCAAGTCCGGGTCCCCCGGTATTTCATATCATTAGAAATAAGTCATATTAATAACAGAAAGGGCTTCCGTGTGTGAACCTATATAAACACTCAAGTCTGGATCCCGCAGTAATTTGTATCATGCAAACGAGTCGTTTGCTTTTCCTTTTACTAACCTGACAAGGTATAAGTTGGAAAAAGTGATCATTTCCACTACAGACTACCGCATTTATGTAAGATTTTCTCGATACATAAATCCAGGATCTTACATGGATGGTGTCAGTGGCTGCTACATTGTCAGTCCGTTTAGGTCGATTTCCTGGAAAAAAAATTTCACACTCCATCATGTGGTGACAGATAATGAAAAGTCAATGATGATGACATAAATATTCTGGAAATTCAAATCAGCTGAGCTGTTTTTCATTCGGGTCCAGTAAATATTGTATACATGTCGCGTACATATAAACACTGATATATAAAAACGTATAGTGGAACTCCAGATCAATATATTTAAACAGACTTAGAATATACACAGTGAAATGCATGACCTACAATCTAAAATAAACATCTCAAAGTACAGTTAAACAGAAGAACCATAAGCACACGGTGCATGACTGGTTGTTAAATCAGTATTAATTGATACACATGTAAGTTGTATACAGTTTCAGAAAGCATGAAGAAAAAACTCAAGAGTTGATAAATGAATTTACATGGGATAAAAATAATTGCAAATGTAAAACATAAAATGGCTTATCAAAGCATCGAAAGTGGCAGACTGAAATTTCCAAGTTTTGAAGTTCAATGCAGTTCTTTACTTCAATCATGGGTAAAGCGACTGCTGGCACATTACAGTTTAAAATGGACACAAGTTTCCTTCTAAGAAGTAACCAGACTTGACTGGTATAAAAGTGTCACTTAGTATGCCATTCACAGGGTCAATGTGATTATGGAGTATGGGACATGTGTGGGGATCGCATGTGTATGTTCTGCGCATGGTAAAAAAACATGGGTGCCGTACCTAACTTTTCGTGTAGTAATTGGCTGAGATTACTATAAATGTAAGAAAGATATGTGTTAAAACGATGTATTTTTATTAACAGTATATCGAAATATATACGATGGTGTACAAACTTTGCCTACAGTCTGGCAAAAAAGTAAGCAGTAAGTTTTTCAATAAGACTGATCTTACAGATTTCTTTAAAACAAGGGCAAATGATTATCCAGACAAAGATGTACCATAATTTCATATCGAATTAAGTGAATTAAAGGTGCTTAAAAGGTTCTCTTCACTCAAGACAAAAACGATAAATTGAGAGACTCCCTCTGGTATAATTAATATATGAAGGTGGATGGGAAGTCTGTATTTTACCAGGACTGGTATCAAAAAGGTTTAATGTTTATGCGAGATATAATCAATGAACCAAGAGAAAAAGTATCCCTTGGCAGCTTTCAACAGAAGTCAAATGGCTCAGAAACATGTTGAGTAGTTACCCGCTCAAGACCCTTCAATTTATTTGGGTTAATACTGTCTATTTCAAAATTTTACAGAGGAACGTGTGCACTGTGGACAATGGTACTTCTATGTATATAAGTTAGACAGGGACAGGTTAGCTTATGGAGAGTAAAGAGTTCGGACTGCGGAATATGGTAATGACTACCAGGAAGTGCTTTGGACAAAAAGACACAAATACAAATGTCAATTTTAAGTTTCTTCTTTATCATGCTTTTATTAGTGTGCTGCCGCATAACTGGAATCAAAAGTCAAAGGACAGATATATAAATCATGTCTCAACAGACCAGTGCAAAATACATGTATGGTGGGTAAATGGCCGCCAGTGAAATTTGTTACAAGTAAAATCTTATACTGCGAATTAGAAAACAACTGATTTATACTTCCAACTGCAGTGCAGAAATGAAATACCAAATATGAAATCTCTGATGAAAACAGAATGAAATATTTAAACCCCCATTTAAATGTTGTGTGGAAACTAAATTAAAACTTTCAATTGAAGCTTACACACAGAATAATCTAAAGCAACAAAACATTATGTTTGATGAATGTTAAAGAATTAGATAAATGCAATAAATTTATTGACATTGACATCATTGTACACCGATTTCATGCGTGTCAAAGTTCTCAACAAGACTGGCATTCCTTTCAGAATTCGTGGTTTCATATATCAAATGTTCAAATTAGTTTAAGTGAAAAAGGTGAACTTTTGGGACACTTGGGTTTACCTTTGCAATCAACTTTAAATTTCTGCGTATTATCGGCAAAATGTATCATCTGTAGTCAGTTACATAGATAAGATCACAATTTAATTTCACAACTTTCTGAAATGTGCGAAAAGAAATATTTAAGTATTCAGGTAATAATGCAGAACGATAATAAAATGCATGTTTTGAATAAAAATTGGGTAAATATAGCAAACAGCAGCGAAAATCAGTAATATTTTGTACCATTGTGGTATAACGTGTCCTTGGGGATGTATAGACACATGTAGGACCGATTATTGTAACTCTTGTGAATAAAGATTACTTTCAATAAATGCTGTATACAGCATAACGTATATTTCCTCGCTATAAAACACTTGTGAAAAGTTCAGTTTTGAATTTATGATCTATACATGAATGTACACACCAGGAGCTGCTGGTCTCACATTTAAGATGAGTCCACTGGTAAGACACAACTAAAATTATTGACCACAATTGTAGCAATAAAAACAGTTGTTCACTTCAATTTAAAGGTCTGAACTTCATCAGCATGACTTATACTATCATAGATATTATTCTAAATAACTGTACCATCTTAGGCCAATGAACATTTGACATTTCCCATTATTTTTTTTTTTTTTAAACAATGATCCACCTCAATTGAATTGTGGGAGCCCTACCGAGAGCCTCAATGCACAAAGCTAGACTTGAGAACCAGTTTAAACAGATTCTTAAGAATAATAAATATGCAAGGCAAAGAAAATGGGAGGGATACCGCACACCAAGAAATCGAGCAACACCAATTAGAAAACACTCTATAAGGACATATTTTTCTGAAAGGTGTAACGGTGGTGCCAAGAATACAGATTTCAGGAGAACAATTAAGCCTTTTTTTTTCAAAAAGACGAAAACAGCAACAAATTGTTCTCATGATTGAGAATGATAAACAAAAAATGAGTGACCCTGAGCAGATTTCAAATCATATGAACAATTTCTATATTAACATAGTGGGATCTATTGTTCCAAATGCCACTGCTCCTCGTTGTTCCGACTACGATAATCCTAAAGATTTTACCAAAGCATCTTGTGTTTTCCATCAACAGCATCCCAGCATTATCCAAATAAATTCAGATCAGCAACATAAAGTTGATTTTAGCTTCAAACAATGACGACGTTAACAATATCATTACTTCACTTGATGCAAGAAAGGCTGTTGGTAGCGATCTTATACATGCAAAATCCCTGAAAGATACTGTCCCCATCGTAACATCGACAATGAGTAAAATCTTCAACAAAATGATTGGCACTAATAAATTCCCAGACTCAGCAAAATCAGCTGACATTGTTCCAATCCACAAAAAGGGTGACTCACTGGAACCAAAAAGTTATCATCCAGTAGGCATCCTCAGAAGCTGCTCCAAAATATAGGAACGATTGCGTCTAGATTAACTTCATGACGCACTCAACACTATTAACCATGAAATGATCTCTGCTTTTTGGGCAGGCTATGGATGCCATCATGTGTTACGTCGCCTTGTGGAAGACAGGCGAGCTGCTCTAGAACAAGGTAGCTATGTGGGGGCCCTTCTCATTGACCTATCAAAGGCTTTTGATTGCCTACCCCATCATTTACTTGTGGAAAAGCTTAATGCATATGGGCTCTCTTACAATGCAACTACCTCTAAGTAGCAACCTGGCAGATAGATATCAACGGGTCAAAATTGGATCCACATATAGCACATGGTCAAAAATTATGAAGGGTGCACCGCAATGCTCTATTTTAGGCCCTGTACTCTTCAATATCTATCTGAATGACATCTACAGGGTAATAAAAAAACAGCAAACGTTTCAATTATGCCGATGATAACGCGTTATTGGCAACGGGTAAAGACAGGAAAACAGAGCAAGACAATCTTTCCTTGGACGGATTCAACATTACAAACTGGTGCTCCATAAATTTCATGGTGGCAAACACAGCAAAATTTCAAGCTATGGCAGCAAATGAATCACACCTGGAATTTGAAATTTACCTTGACGGCAACAGTATAAATGGAAAGCCCCAAGTAACTTTGCTTGGGGTATCACTGGACGTCAAGCTAAATTTTTCCACACATATTGCTAACCTTTGCAGGAAAGGAGCCCAGCAGTTAAATGTCCTGTGTAGAATGTTTAACTTTCTGGACATATCTGCTAAGCTTGCCATTTACAAAGCCTTTATCCTTAGTAATTTCAACTATTTTCCAGTAGTATGGCATCAATGATAGAAAAAAGGATAAGTCAAAACTCTAAAGGCTCCAAAAAAGAGCTTTGCATTTTATTTTCAAGGATTTTACTTCATTGTATGACGAACTTTTAACCAAGGGAAATCTAACATATCTTGAACTACGACACCTACAGGCAACTGCAATTGAAGCTTTCAAAATAGTCAACAACCTAAATCCATGCTATCTGTCAGACTCATGCCTATTCAAAAAGACCCCTTACAATTTAAGAAATATAAAATCACTAGTAGAGCACCATTTTAGAACCACATCATGGGAACCTTACTCCTTCAAACACTTAAGTGCCAAAATATGGAATAGTTTGCCTCGAAGTACAACCTCACTAACCGGCCTTAGTGTTGTTAAAAGGGCAATTAAATCGTGGTGTGGCTTCTTATGTAAATGTTCATATTGTCGGTTATAAGTTTTATCTGTATAAGAGGTCTTCTTTTAAACTGAAATGCCTTGGACTTTTTACAAGAGACCTCTTACTTTCAGTGCTTATGAACTTTTTTCCTTCCCGTTACATCCCATCTACACTTACTTGTCATTATTGTCGATTGGTTTTTTTTTTCCATTTGCTCGGTGATATTATCCTGAGCTGCTACTGTTGTATTGTTTTTTAAAACCGAGAATAAAGAAATATCGTGTGTATATAGATCAATTGCTAACTGATCCTTATTCTTCAACAGCCAAGATTTTTGTCCACCCATGAAAATGATGAAAATAATTTTACTAGAGAGTTGTTGACCCATCTCTCTTTCCCCTTTGTTCTGGTAAAAGGTAAAAACCAGAACGGAACTACCGTTTCCAGGGACTATATGTCGGAATGGAGATTCCCTTTGCCATCCCGCGTTTCTACACAATGACGGTATAAGATAAAGTGAAATATAAAAGTAAAAAAATCCAAACTGTTTTTGTGTTTGTGTATGTATTTTTTTTATTTATTTAATCATTCGTTCCTGTGTGGTTGTCTAGTACAGTACGTGAACGACTTTGCTCTGCAAATAAAGACATGATTTTGGCATATGGATTCGTCAACTCTGCCATTTCTGACAGTAGCATTTGCGTGTCAGCTGCTAAACCTTCAAGGCCAGATTCCTGAGACGTGAGTTGAAACTCAACCCCTGAGTTTGTACTCAGTGTCTGAGTTTTACTCACCTGAATTCAAATTCAGAATGTGCCTGAATACATTCCCAAAACGAAACTGGAAAAAGACTCCACCGAGTCAATTCTTGTATGTGCTCTTTATGAAAGGAGATAAAGATCACGTTGTTACACCTTGTTCCGGTGTAAACAATCTATTGTAGCAGCGTCTCCATTATTTCCAGTACCAAAAAATTGGGGTCATACATTGGCACTCAGCAAGGCAGGTGCGAGAAAAGGGGTGGCACAGAGGTCAGAAGGGCAGCTTTTTCAAGTCTGGAGGAGAAAACCATCATTGCATTTTATTTGGAGAACCGCCACATCCTCGAATCGCGGTTTCAAGGCCTCCAGTACAAGAAGAAGAAGAAGACGGAGTTGTGGGAAAAGTTGGTGGAGGAGGGAATATGTAAAATACCTGATCTATTGTAGGCTGCCGTTAGTAGGCCTAGGGAAATGAAAAGTGCAATGAATTAAACCCTCCAAAATTCAATGATTTATCTTGATTCTAAATTTATTTTTGATTGTAAACGTATATATGCTCTGTAGGCTGTAGGCCTCGCATAGTACTCAAGATATCAGGCCAGTAACGTAGTGTTAGCCCAAATTTTAATTTGTCCGTCCTGTACCTTCTGAACCCAAATTTTGCAGTCTAGTGAATATTCTCACACACTGTGACTAGTGGTGACACTGTATTGTACATAGTGTCATTTCTATTTTTTTTTTTTTTTATTATTTATCAAAGTGTTGTGAAGAGTATCTACACGCAGTGGGTCGAAATATATACCAAAAGCAACCACATATAAAGGCCTATAGTAGGCACTATTAAATTCAAGACAAAACCAGAGATTATTTTGAATTTATTGAAAATTGCGAAATTTGCCAGCAGAAGGTAATATAAAGGCCTATAGTATGCACTATTAACTTAAGGCCAGAAATCATTTTGAATTTATTGCAAACTTTCTTTTTGATAGATAGGCGTAATATAAAAGTTGAAATTATTATATAAAAATATTTGATTCATCATGTGTGGTTGATAATGCAAAAAGGTACATGATAAAATATGGAGCTTCAAGATTCAAGTAAGAAAATTCATGCAGCTATCTTGATTATTTTTGGATAATTCTTGAATTACATTATTTGGATCAATGATAATATTTAATGTTTGTGATTTCCATCACAAAGAAAATGAAATTTAATATTTATTAGAATTAAATTTTGTCTGAAGTATGTGTGACAGTTTCAACATTTTTTTAATTTCTTTGCAACATGAATCTCCCCCAAGATTTGTTTCCCCTCAAATATCCTACATTTTCCATCAATACCATCCACGTTTAATCTACCTAATTATCAATGTTGAAAATTTAATAGACTGTCTCACCAATTTTGACACAATACAATTGTACCAAAATCAATGTGAAATATGTCATGCCTGCTTACCATTTGGCAACAAATAGAGCAAACTTTGTTGCTATGAACAAATCAGGCTATATAAGATAAAGCCAGTCACAATGAGCACTTTCAGATTCAAGTGAAGCCATTTTTCAAAAATTCATTAGGAATTTTCTCAAAGTTTACAAATAACTACTCATGCAAAATTTCAAATGTATCTGAAAAAGGCAAGCGTGAAACCCTCCCTTCAGGGAATGATACAAGTGTTACTTGACAGGACTGTTATGCTGACACTTAGGGGACTGGCATGTGCGTTTCTATGGAAAATATGACATATCATTTCAGTGTTACTACATCTGGCAGAAGAGAAAAAGAATCAGTTCTAAAGAAATTACAAAACATAAAAACTAGAGGTACAAATGGAATTGAAACAGGTTTATCGTGTTGTATGTTCATGTCTTTCATATTTTATACATTTATGTGACAATAACATGATAGCAGCTATCTTATATGTAAGGTGAGCATTAATCAAAATGCAGTTTCCAGTTGTAAAACAAATGATGTATAGGATGTAGTACATTTTACGTAAATTTAACTTATAATTTGTCACTCCTGATAGTGGCATGATGAGTTTTTAATATTAATTGTATGAGGGAAGGTTTTCATTCGCTACCTCAAAAATATACTTTTTGATATTGGAGAAAAAGCTTTTTAGCAGATAGTACTGCATTTTCAATGACTGTGTAAATGTCAATATATTATTGTTATATTCTTATTATACTGTACCAATCATCTAAGTTGGCATCAAAGGCTACACTGAACATTGCAGATTGATGCTTTAAATTTTAAAACAGCAGTATCATTTGAGAATTAAAAGTTATGATACTGAATGACAACATTCTGTGTTTGTAAAGCCACTCCAAAGTTAATTGTTGGTCTTGAAGCCATCTTACTTTCTTCTGAGTCAGAAAAAATGGAAGTAAAATATATGACTAGATGAATGCCGTTTAATTCAACACTTCAGTTAGAGTGAAGAATGTTACCAAGTGTCATAATTATTGGATTAAATTGATAATTTAGATCCATGATAAATTTTAAAAATAAATGTTGAATATTTAATACTCGAAATAGTTATTGAAGCTAGTTAACAATCTTGGTATATTATACGTTTATCACCATTCTCCAAAGACTTGCTTGATGTAAAATTTTATTGCAATTAATTTATTGACATTACTATTACTTTAAAAAAAGTTTTAATTATGGCGGAGGCTTGAAAATTGTAATTGTATGAGCCTGCATATTTATTTACCTTGACACCAGTGAAGCGCACAGTGTAACAAAAAACTTTGGTGTGGTTGTAAAATCTTAAGTTTGTTTCTGAAAATTGTTATTTAACGTTTAATGGTGTTTGGTTGATTGCATTAACTTTGTATGAGTTTGGATGTTTTCAGCTGTGTCTGGGTCATTCCTATACGTGCATATGTAAGCCCAAAGCCACGTTTTGTGAAGCACATTAAGGACTATTGTGCCATTTAACACCTTGTCCAGGGCCCTCTCCATTGCATTTAAATCACCTGTTTGGTAAAAGTAAAATGCTACAGAAGGAATACCGGTAAACTGTAGGATAAGAAGAGCATAATTTTTTTTTGTCTTATGGATTTTTCAAACTTATATGAAAAAATTTAAGTTATAAGATTTGCTGATTGTCTGAGTCGCCATAATGGGGTGTGGTTCACTTGAGTCTGAGTCGCTTTTAAGGTTTGCTAACCTATGTGAACCATGCCCTGATATAGTGACTATCGTACAGTGATCAATCCTATAACCTACCAGGATAAACATACTATAAAATCAAACCACAACAGTTTATTTTAAACAAACTTTAATTCCAAAGGAATAATGTTATTAATGTTTATGCATAGAGGGATTTTAAAATCTAAACATACTGTTTTTTGTTAATTTTTTTTTTTATTTGAGTCGGATAAGTATTGTGTGAAAGTATTTGTTTTCATGAAACGTGTTAAAGTCGTGAGGCATCCACAATACCAACAGGTAGCTATTTAGATGTGCATCATTTGCAAAAGTATGGAATAGTGAAAACCAACCTTTATGAAAGCAGGAAGCAGATAGCAAATTCAGCCAATTGAAGACAATCAGAAATGGGTCACACAGAAAGATAAAAGGAAAACTGTTTAACACACTGACAATTTTAATAATTAATTGTTTAATGTGACATTAAAGTTTAAAATTCCCTTCCCTTCAAAAATACCCTTCACTAACCTATATTCTAAGATCGTTATATCTTTATATTGTATGCATTTATAATTTATTTTTGTCATCTTTTTGAAGCAAACAATAAAAAGCATATCAATTTAAGTTCTCTAACATCATCTTTAAATCCAAGCATTATTGTTATTATTATTAATATTATTATTGTTATTGTTATTATTATTATTATTGTTATTATTATTATTATTATTATTATTATTATTACTATTATTATTATGTAATGCAGTAAAAAATTACTATTTGATAAATAAAAAAGGAAAAGAAACAACCCTGACAACTAAAAATGCAATTAATGAACATTTTTCGTATATTATCTAATTATATTGGTAATTAAAACAATATAATTTGTTTATTACATTATTTGTCTATATATTGATGAAGATGTATTTTAATTCCAGTCCCTGCCATATATGTATGGAATTTTTTATAGTGATCAAAATATTTTCAGTAAAGTTTAATACTGAGATTATTTTTTGTTAGTATTAAATGTTTACTGTAGACTTTTTGTACATTATTGTATATTATGAATCATCTATGTCTGTTTTCTTTTATGTGCTTTTTAATGAAACATTGTAATTTTTCTCTTTAAATTTGATACATTTTATGTGTAATTGATTTTTTACAAGTTTGTATTTAATAAACCATGATTTCATTACGTAGCAAATAGTGTGTTCTCATATGAATAGTTTCAGTTGTAAAATTGGGCATGTTTGTTTGGGCTACAGATTAGTATTATTACCCCATTTTAGCTCTGCTGACCAAAGGTCGCAGAGCTTATGCCACCACTCATGTCTCTCTGTAAACTTTTGCTTGTTAGCGTGATAACATCAACAGCTTACGAGGTAACGCAATATAACTGTCCGGACTGATAAAGCGTATAAAAATCTAGGCCAAGTTTGATATTGGAGGCGCCACCAACATCATTATGTAATATAGGAGTCAAAATGTGAAAATCTTGTGAACACCCTAGCATCTTTAATTTGTGGCAGATCTTCACCAACTTTGGTGGGTCCGTGGGGGAGGTGAAAGTCTAAGTTGGTAATGATACTAGTGGTGACACCTATAATTTAATGGAAATTATGAGCCATATTATTGTTTTAAGCTGTAAAATTCCATATCTCAAAAAGTAATTGGGGTAGACTTGCGAAATTTATAGCATATATAGACAATGTTCCAACCTAGAATCATATTTAATATCAGTGATCTGACCTATTTTTATGAGGTCACCATGGCTGTAAAGTTGAAAGAGGTGATTTTGATATGGCACTGTGTAGCTTGGACTTCAATGGAAATGACAGCACAGCACCAGGCAGGCCTATGGACCTCTTGTATTACGTAATATGAGTGTCCTTGATCTTCTGCCCCAAGGTCACGGAGGACATAAAGCTAAGGACTCATTCATTGTTGTCTTGGCACATGCAACAATATTTATCACGGGGGTTGCACAAATACAGTGATTACGTGTGCAGGGAAGTGCCATGTGGTGGACAGTTTTTTACATTCAACTATTATATTCAGAAGCCACTTGAGAACTCACAACTTTCAAATGAACAGCTGCAATATAGCCACGATGCCAACAGAGCATTAGGCCAATGGGGCCCTTGTTATTAATTTGAAAACATACTTTGAATATAATTTACTCAAAATGTATAATGCGATGTAAAAATTTTCATTTTTAAAAAATTTATCATTGTATAACAAATCTATTTATTTTTGTCAATAAATAAAACATTTTGCTTTTATTTCCTGAAAACTTAGGTCATATTGGAACTCAATGTGCTTTGTAATACTTTCAAAATTATATGCAAAATACAGCTAACAAGAAAAGAAGCGAAGCCAGGAAGCCTATGACTGGGGGAGGTCCCATAGTCAGATTTTCAGAGGCTGAGGAATTGTTTATCAGGGCCACAATGGCAGTGGGAATTGGAGGTGGTGTCGAAAGTAGAGAATCACGGACATGACACTGTTCAACTTGTGAGTCTTTAATGAAGTGGCTGTCAGTAATAAAATGTTATTTCCGATTTCCTCTACAAAACTTAAAATCAGATTCTTTCGAAAGGCTCGTTCACTGGTTCATTGGGGTTACTATGGAATCCTGATTTTAAGAGAATTTTTCACGTACGCAACTTATTGGTATTGCCTATATCTCCACTGCTCACTATGTAAAAGGGTCAACCAAGTTTGTTTACTGTATTTTGTCTGCTGAATTAAGTAGACTTTGTCCTAAAAAGTGCTATTTTTGGCCTAAAAATCTGTAATATTTGTTTTTTTTCCCAAACATTATATCCTTCTGAGAAGCATTTACAGCTTTATGGTCATGTTGAAAGCTTATTTTTTTCCAAAGCGTTATGGCAACGTAAAGGTATGAATCTTCAGGGAAACCCTGGACTGTAACCAAACAATAGTTACTGAAACTACCTAAATTTTACATTCAATTCGCCAGTTGCCCAATAATATTTTGGGCCTTTTTTATCTTTTCTGCCAGGTGACATCATTTCATTCTGGTTGATATTCCCCAGTAATTAATAACAGCATTCCAAACAACATCAGATGTTCACCTTCTCTTTATGTATTTAAATCAAAACTTAAGGGTTACTTAATTTCTTGCATGTCTTAGATTTGTTATGCTTGAGTGGCATAATGTCTTATAGTTATGTTTAGTGTTACTATCAAGCCATTTTTTACTTAATTATTCTCTGCCAGAAACCTATTATTATACAGTTATGTAATGCATTTTGTAACAGGAGATTATATAAGCCCACTTGGGTTTCTATCTCCTATGTGGCTGTTGTAAATATTTGATGTACTTTTCGTCATAATAAACTTCAAACTTCAAACTTCAATTACTCTGTGGGTTTAGTGTTATTTGAAACCTCTTACACTGTCCTGAAGAACTTGTTATTTTGTCACATGCCTTTATATCATCACACCAACCAGGTTTCTCTACATTTTTCTTCACGTCTGGGAATGTTTGATTTACAGAAATGTTTGATGAGCAGTTTTAAACTTAAAACACTTTTAAGTCACTTACAACACCGTAAGCCTAATTGGCGCTGTGCATACTATTTACTACCGGTAGTAAATCCCTAAAAATAGTAATTGGCAACTGGAGAATTTTTGTCCAGTACTGGTGCGGTTTCTCTCGATATTTTGGCTTCAGCAAAAGATATGTTTCCCTTTTATTGCCTAACATGAATGCGTCTGCCCTGCCTGGCTGCTTTGCATAAGAAGAGACAGGCAGATTTATCCTATTTTTTTTTCTTTAATCAAAATTACCAGTGGAAACTGGATATGGATGAAAGTATTTAAACATTAATTATATTCATATTTCCAGGTCAGAGAGTACAGGTATTAAAAGCTGACACACAAGAATCTGACACCCCAGAGGGTACTGAAATTGCACAAGATATCCAATGCTTGTTAAATCAGGTAATATATTGCCACTTACTATCTATCACTATCCGTATCTGAAACAGTTCACAAAGTATGATGTGGAAAAAAATTGTTTTAGTAGTTGCAAGACTGGAGAAGAGCTCAAACAATGGACAGATGGATAATTAAGGGTTAATTGCCTATAAATCGTGTATTATTTTGATTTTTTTCAACTATTGCAGCAATTAAATTAATGATAATTAGTCAGTTTTCAAGCTACATAGTCAATATTTAATTAAAAATATCTAGGCACACAATATAGTTTGCGAACAATTGATTCAAATTTTTATATTTTAATTCAAGCTTTATTCTGATGAAGACTTTAATTTGAATGAGGTATGAATTTTATATATCAGTATATATTGATACCAGTCACACGGAAACTTTTCAATTCAAACATTTTACTTCATTTATGAAAGAAATGTTGTTGTTAGTTTGCCTATCATGCATTAATAAATTATTTCAATAACATGCATGACCATGGCTAAAATACAGAAACACTGGAAACACCACACCCACCCATACTCCTTTCAGAAAATGTAAATTTTGAAAATTGTATGGGGAAAAAGCACATTTTTTTAATTCTAAAAAATTGACAAAAAAAACCAGTATTCAGTAGAAAAGCTGCAAAAGCTCACGTCTGTAATAATTTTCTGTATTTAGACTCACGACACAATAGCAGAAACAGAAGGTGATGATGCAGATAATACAAACAATACAAGTGTAAGTACTCTTCTAAATTTAAATTGTACAGTTGTCCCTTACCACTGGTGGCCTAGGGACATAGAATTAGTGAAGTAGGGGCCATCAGTGTGTATTGCCGCTTTGTTTCTTTAGTCATATTCATACAAGTACAATGAGTGAATGTATAATAATAGGTAGCTCAACATGAAAGGCATCTACTTTTCATTGCATAGATACCAGCACTTGCCACAGCATTCTATATTTTTAATTTCACAATTAGTCACGGGGTGTCAGCACTGATGGCAGGCCCATTTTCTTTTGATTGAAATGACATAAAAAATTCAATTTCTAAAGTGTCCAGAATTAGCATAATCTGAAGAGATACAATCTTTTTGCACTTTCCATTAGATTTGCAAGTGTCACTAATATCTATAAAAGAATTGAAATTTTTGGTCTATCTTTAATCTATTTGAAGATATAAAGTCTTTAATATTTGGACAGATTTTGACTGCTAATGTGAAGAATTAACTGCATAAAAAAATCTTGTCATCTATTTTGATGGCATGGTACTAAACTAGGTGAACAAGATTTGAAATTGTTTGTTTTGGTTTTGATATCTACTGTTGCATCTTTTAGATAACCTGCATATAGGCCTACAAGTGAGACCACAGGTACTTCCTCTGATTCACAGATGATGTTGGGTATTAAGACGAGGAAAAAAAAATCACAGAACAGGAAATCCGCAATGCGCAAATGGAATTAATGAAGAAAGACCAAGAGCGTGTGGAAATGCAAATGGAACTGTTCAAAATTGAAATGGATATGCTTAAAGAGGAAAGATCATTAGATCTACAAGTTGCTCAATTAAAGAAACAGAGACTAGAGCTGGAAATTTTGAAATAAAAAGAAAAAAATGATGAATTAGTCAATGGGGGCAAATAAGAATTGCAAATTCATGTGTACTAAATGTGTAATTAATACATTACATTGTTGATAGAAAGTTTGAAATAATATACATCTTGTTGTTTCTTCTCCAGTAATTGGGAAGACATTCTGTTGTTAGTCTGTCTGTCTGTCCATTGTTTTCTGTGGTGCCTTTTGAAGGCAGCAACAGGCTAGAGCTGGCCATGGAGCATGACGAGACTGGGTGACTGTCGGCTGACGTTGCTTATGGGATCCCCCCCAGGCTGTTCCCTTTGTCTAGTCAGTTATTTCCATCAATTTTGAGACATGACTATTGAAATTAGTATTGTATTTTTAATGCATTTTATGTATTATAAGGAGGCGTCCATCCATGTATCTGTCGATCTGCAACAACCTTAATTATTACTGCAATATATTCAACTTTAGGCCTAAAGAGATTTTTTTTAGAGAAAAATCAGCTAATCACTTATATTTATAGGTCACTGTGACCTATTTAAGTTACACACTTCCTAGCAGACCTAGGGCCTTTGACTTTTGGACGACATAAGTATTATCACATGTTAATCAATTAATGGATTTTTTTATCTTTGATTAATTTCACTTTTTTAATGCTTATTTTGGATAATTAGTATAAAATTAAAATCTCTTGTAAATTTGTATATTTGCTAGTAAATCAGTGAATTGTCTATGAAATTTCTGGAATTTAATTATTTTTGCATAAATTTAAAACATTACCTGCTTCAAACTCCTCCTTAATGCCAGGTTCATTATAAATGCGCGAATCATGTGATAATCCCGCCATCTTGCAACGACATTGACAAACCTATATCGTGCCTCGCATATTGCCTGCGAAATATTCATTGCTTATAGGATTAAATTTTCAATGTGGATAGTTTACACATAGGTTGGTAAATCAAGGTATTTGTTATTATGATAGTCATTCTTTATAGATTCAGAAGGACCAAAGGTGAAAACCACAACACTTTGAACACTTGAAAAAAGGTACATTCACAGTTACTTTACACACACACACACACACACACACACACACGTGTGTGTGTGAAATATTGAGTATGTAATATGACACACCTCTTTACTAAGACGAAAATAAAAAAATGAGCTAATGTAGCTATGTGACCTTGATAATTAAGTTAAGGTCACCCATCTTTATATTTAAACTAACCTTGTGCTATTTTAAGTTCCAAGCTTAAACAATTCTTTAGTGATCATGCAGTGACCAAAATTAACCGAAGTTGTGAACTTTGAACATAGTGTAGCCCATATGGAGGATAATTTTGTTCAATATGAAAGTCCTCGTTGAAAACCATCTTGAATAGACTGATTAGGTTGAAAGAAATCACGTCTTTCCATCACCTTCGAACTCCCGGTAAGTCAATCATCCTGCCAAGTTTGATTAATCTTGGTGTTCTGAGCCATAGTCTGGACATGTGTTGAAGATATAATTTCATCAAACTGACCCTGTGACCTTAAGAGTTAGATCAAGGTCACCAAGCTGCAATCCCACCTTATGTTGTTTTAGATCAATGCGCTTTGATTTAAGACATCCTGTGACTTTAAGAATTTGGTTAACTATCAACCCTGGCCTCATCGTCCGGAAACAAACTGTCACTGAAGGCACCTTATGACCTTGAGATTAAAGTCAACGTTTCCCCTCTGCAATTCCTACCTGATCTTAGTATGGTAAATAATCATACCAATATTTGTCAAATTTGGTGAAATATTTATCCAGCTATTACACTGTGTGTTGAATAATGAAAAGCTGAACAATAAGGAGTGAAAGAAACAATTGCAAATGCAAGAAGTCTGCTTTTTTAAGGTCAAGCATTATTTTCCAGAGTGCGGGAAGGTGCCTTCTATGATGTGTAAATATATTATATTCCCTCTCCAACAGCCCAGCTTCCGCAGTAAATGAAGCTTTTGCTACACACTCTCAGAAAGAGGCATTATCAGTTGGTTATACATGCCTACATTCATATCAACTAATTTAAGCATTGTTATATGCAAAAAGTGAACACGAATGAAAATATTTGGAAAAAAATGGTATACATGTATATTTATTTGGAGAAGGGGGCCAGGGGTTTCCCAATGAATTTTGGATTTTAAATATATATTTTCATCCTGTATTGAATTGTGGATCAGGCTGTAGTCAGATTCTTCCTACGCTTCAGTCCTGACGTGGGTGCAGTGTATTGCACCCAACACATTTGGGAATCCTTAAATTCAATGAAATTTGGTTCAGTCAATTTTTTTAAGTGTAAAATATATTAAATGATATTCCTTGTACTTGTTATGCATTTCGAAGGAAAAAAATATTCTTCAACACAATAAATACAATTGTCGATATAAAACCGTACTTTTTTATTTATAATAACCTAAAGTAAATAAATTTATCCAAAGTTATGCAAATTACAGGCGATTAAAATTTAAAAGCTTAATACCTTCAAAACTAGATAGACACAAATTCTAAGTTGTGCATACAGATTTATTACATTTGCCAATCAAATGGGCATAAAGAAAAAGTAGACATTTTTTTCTAATTGTGCTAATTAATGTTAGATATATTTCAAACTATTGTAGATCGAAACGTCATCCGAATTTTAATTTGTAGGCTCGTAAAAAGGAAATCCAATGAACAGTGAAATAACTTTGTAACGCTTAAATCTATGCAAACTAGACAAAGACACAACACTTCAGTCTTAATCATCTGCAAAATTATTGTGGCTATAGTTACCATGCCTACGTCAGTTATTAGTGTGTCATAGGTGTAGCAAATGAACCGTGTATGAAATTTCAGTATATTAATTCATGCAAATTTGGTTAGGACACAAATTTAAATTTTGAACATTTCTTACACGATTATACATACAGGTGCTTTTCTTGCTTTAACTTTTAGATTTTTCCATTGGGTGTATCATGCAAAAAATTACAAAATATGACATTTCAATTTTTGAAAATTAGGCCCAAATAAATAAACTCTTTCTTTTTTCTAAAACTATTACATAGGTGGCACTCTAATTTCATCTCACATATATTGGTATCACAGGGGCATCCAATGAAAACTAAACCTGCTTGTAGCATTGAAATCAGGAATTATTTTGAATGTTTACACTTTAAGTCTCGGATAGCACAGAGACACATTTGCTTTCAAATCTGTCCTTATCTATCTATCTATCTATCTATCTATCTATCTATCTATCTATCTGTCTGTCTGTCTGTCTGTCTATCTATCTGTCTGTCTGTCTGTCTGTCTGTCTCCCTCTGTCCGTCCATCCGTCCATACATATGTCCAGCCAGCCAGCCAGCCAGCCATCTAATTATTTATTTATAAATTTATTCATTCATTTTATTTCATTTCCACTATGCCCCTAATTTTCTAACAGTTTTTTTCAGCCACTACAAGAGCTACAACATTGTAATTTGGCATGACATTAGGCTTCTAGCTGAAATTGTGCACCTAGTTTGGATCAATAGATATTTTACAAATGATGCAAAGTAGTAGCATTTCAAAATTTTTAATCTTTATATCTTCAAAACTATCATACAGAGGCACAAAGTTCGAAGTTTTGCTCATAGGTTTTTGACTCCTCCCAATCAAATAGACAGTGATTTAAAGGTTAAGCATTTTAAATGAAGCTAATTAGGAGCCCTTGAAATTTTTCAATCTGAATGGAAATGTTCGGTTACTATTATAGGTCGAGGTGACATCATTACTTCAGTTTACAGGTTTTGCTGGAGCCGCATCCAATAAACAATGAACCCAAATTGTGACTTTTTAACTCATGAAAATAAGGCGAATACACAATATTTGATTTTAAATATGAAGTCAAAACAATTTTATGTGGACGCACCATTCCAGCTTCAATTTGTAGATTTTTTGCTAAAGGCAACTGCAATAAAAGATGCAACAAAGCTGTAGTATTCAATGTTTGCAAATTTTATGAGTATACAAATTTTAAATCTAGAATCTCCCTGATACTATAACAGATACATACATCAATCCAAGTTTACTTTAAATATATGTTTGAACATCCAAAAAATTTGAAGTCTTGTAATATGCAAATCACAAATTTGCAATCTTTTATAACACACAGTTTTGTTTGCAATCCTATTGTCTTAGTTTATTATTTACTTCATCTCATTTTATCAGTGAAAAAAGAATGGGAGGGTTTTTTGGGGGGGGGGGGGGCTTTGGTACTTAGACTCAATTCCTTGCATCAATTTTGTTCATTTTCTTACAGTTATATGCAACAAAGTAGACTCACGAAGCTCTAAAAATAATAAGCATAATGTGCTTAGTTTGAACACAACTTTTTCAACATTCTTCACTCCTGTTAAGCCTACATATATGTTAGGCCTATTTTAACTTTTTCATTGCTGTACGCAACTCTAGTCCTGTGTAACTAAAAATCCGATCATTAAATTCTTCATGCAAAGACCGATCAAGTACCAACAAGCCTACACATTTATAATTTGGGTCTAGATGAATAGGTTTCCTTGGCGCACTTTGCACCACTTGCAACGCGTGCCCAGGAAACCTGTTTACTCATCCGTAAACTTGGTATTCTAAGAGTTATGCAACATAATATAAAGTTGAATTCACCATTATGCTTTTTCTAGCAATCTTTTCATGTCAATCTTTAACGATTACAACACATTAGAAAACATATGTAATGATTAGGCCTATAAGACATCAGAGGCCTAAGTCTAATCCTTTATTCCGTTAAAGGAATCATTATTGGCCTAAATTTTAGCATTAAAATATATAACAAGAAGTTTTAAGTTTTATTTTTTTTCCTTATTGAATAATTTTTAAAAAAAACTTTTCAATCTTATCATCCATGTTATTTAGGGTTATGTAGGAACTTGCATAGGCCTTCCTTTGAATAATGACCCGCTACGTTTTTGTTTTTGTGGGTGAAAAATTAGTCATTTTTATCATTTTATACATGTCTGGTACGATATTGATTAATCAATCTATTGATTTATTTATTTTCATTATTTCGTTTCTTTAATTGATAAAGATACTTGAAAATAAACTTTCGTACAGAACACAGACGCAACACAGACTTTACCATGGACGCTCTCCATACATTTACATGCAGAATAGTAATTATTCTTGCACCACCTCTAGGGTGCATTCAGTTTTAATTTTTTTTCAGGGAAACCAAAAACAGCCTTCATACCCACCAGCAATATTATAAAAATCTGATTTAGTGACTGAAATTTCGTTGTGACTTTATGGCGTCTTTACAATCGCATTGAGATGAGCAGTGATGGCCAAGGAGACCCTTCGCATAGACCTATAAGGGACCGACCATTTGATACTTGGGGGGGGGGGGGAGGGCTATGCATTTTATTTTTTTAAAAAATATGTACGTCCCAACATTGCTGAAAAAAATAATGTCCTTCGTAGTATCACCGGAAAAAAATAAAGTACGTCATTCCTCTCTGAAAAAAATACTGCTTTAATAAAAGATAGTATCAATAGTGGCATTTATATTTTTTATATACGTACATGTATGATCCTCGAAATATTTGATACATCCACGTTCCAATTCTCGTTTTGGCCAACCAAGAAAAAAAACTGTTTATTTTCCCATCAAATTCCGTGTATTGGTGGGTCAATAGCTTTCCTTGAGAACTTGGGAGCCCACCATTTGTTGCGAAATGCCACTTTGAATGACGCAGAAGAGTGATCTTGTTCCATTGCTTTACAGGCTATATTCATTGTGCATATTATTCTGTAACCCAGTATGGATATGGCAATTCTATACATGTAAATGCAGAATATCAAATTATTAAGGAGAGTCCTGCAGTCATCACTCCACCCATTTGAGACTTAGAGTGAATATCATAAAATATCTAAATATTAATACAAGAGAAGGATTTTCACACTGCTGTTAAAGTTTTAATTTCACACGGCCACTCAGGTATCAATACCCTGTCCCCAGCAAAAGAAATGTGAAGCATCAATTGTTAAATATTCCTTAATTAATTGAAGGCAACGATGGTAATTTTAGCATTTTAATAGTACTATCCTGGTTTGGAAAGACACGTTGATAAAATTATCGATCTTGAATTTTCTTCCATTGGTTACTATTGTATGGGGAATGTATGTATAATATTTTCAAACCAAGTGCCCTAGACTTCCATCAGTCTACAATATTCTTTTATCATGTGACAAGCCTCCCCATAGGGATGAGAGGTCATAAGATCTTCAGAGCTGAAAAAAAAAACATGGTGGATGCCAGATGAAAGCTTCTCAAAAAGGAAAACCAAGTTCCTATGAGTAGGGGTTTAATTCACATTTCACAACAAGTGCCTCTATTCAGTTAGAGTAGACTCTGCCAAAGGTGACTATATCATGCACTCAATCAACTCAACAAAATATAAGAGATTTGGCAGATTAAGAGATTAACGCAAAATGCCTCTTGGCATATTATGGGCAGAAACTAAACATAGATGTTTACTTTTTTTAACAGAGAGGCAGACACAGACGTTTTTTGGATGGTATCACAATACCACTGTTTCTTGTTACAACGGTATGTATGTATGTATGTATGTCAGCTAATTTCACATGCAAGCCAGTTGTACTGCTTCTGATTTGTAATCAAAAACCCTATCGCCACAAATCTGAAAACAGAGCAGTATAGAGTTTTACGAATAATTTGTCTTTGCTTCTCTACACCCTTCTTTCTTCTGGAAAAAATGTGTTTAGTATTATTTTGGATGGGTCTTGTGTGTGTCTATGTCCGTGTGGTGTAGTGTGTGCTATTTTGTGTGCTGTTTGGTGTGCTGTTTTGTATGAGGTTGTGGAGTTCTGTGTGCTTTTTACGGACATCATAATTTCCATGCATGTTTTTTCCATATACAGTGATCATTTTGGTTTTGACGAACAGCTAAAAAAAAAAGAAGAAACTTCCCAAATTTTAGGACACAAGCCCGTTTGACAGCGTTGATTTTTTTTTCTTGCAGCCAAAGTTTCCTGACCACTGAAAGCACGTCCAAGCTCAAGGCGAATATGGCAAGGTGAGCGTATCACGTAGGTGTGCTTGGACTTTTATAACAATATAGAAAACAAAGGGCGGGGGAGGCAACTATCTTACTTCCTTGAGGGTCGCAAAACGTTGCAAAGGGCTCTGTTTGTCCAACGTATTCAGTAAAACAAGTGCCTTACACCATTCACTAAATATTAACAGTGCATGAAATAAAAATTGAAATCTTGTTTTCGTGCAGTTAGTATGACACTAAGAAACACTTGGTCCTGGCTAACTGTGTGAAGATATTCTGCCACTGACCAAGCTCTGCTTCTGTTTACACTCGTATTTTTAGCTGTGCACACTATTGGGTCAACCAGATGCATGGAAAACTTTACATGTATGATCATTGTTAGATGATATTGGATGAGAAAAATGAGGATCCATTTTATACTTTTTTACACGAACAGAAATTGCAAAAACTTAAACTTCACAGATTTAACTCTGTTGCCATTGTACACTTTGAAGAAAAACGCCATAATAAAGGTGATTGCATCTGTCGCCACATTGTAAATAACATCAAAAGGCTTGAAATAAAAATAAAGACATGGTTCCATATTTCGATATTTGAAAGAAGAGCAACATGTCAAATTTATGCATATGAATTCTTCAAAATTAGGGACATATTTGATTGACGTTGGGGTCTTTCTTATTCCTATTATACTGCCAAACTTTTGATTTCAGATTAAGAGATTAACGCAAAATGCCTCTTGGCATATTATGGGCAGAAACTAAACATAGATGTTTACTTTTTTTAACAGAGAGGCAGACACAGACGTTTTTTGGATGGTATCACAATACCACTGTTTCTTGTTACAACGGTATGTATGTATGTATGTATGTATGTATGTATGTATGTATGTATGTATGTATGTATGTATGTATGTATGTATGTCTATAAACATGGTAAATGGATATCATGAAAAAGAAACCGTAAGCCTTTGCTTTCATTTTACCATATGATGGGTATACTTCAAGTATAATGATTCCTGTGTGCCAGGTTTCATATAATAAAAAGCAGAAGGTAATTACCCCCCCCCCCTCGCCTCTAAAGAAAAGTCATGAACAAATGCCAGATGAAAGTGGTACTGGTACCACATGACGCGTATTTTACGACTGCCAGTTGACCACATAAGACGCCATGCCACATATTTAACTCCTTCAGTGTTAATCGGGTCTTAAGTTGTGCTACTTAATTGCCTGAATAATCCAAGTGGCATTTTTTGAGAAGTAAACAATGACAAAAATTCACAAAAATGTAAGAAAAAAAATGCACTAAGCATTTCAGAACCATCAGGCAATAAAATCAAATTTAATAAGGTATCGAAATATGTCATGGAATGTTTCTATGCAACCTCGAAACAACTAGTCCAGCATTTTCGGAGAAAAAGTTTTTATTGACACTTTGCCAACAAAAGAACTCACATAAATGCAAAATGTAATGGTATGAAAAATAATGCCTGACCATTGAAATAATGTAGACAAAAACAGCTTCAAGGTATTTCCCCACCAAATGTGAAGATTGGTTACCCGGTTGGAAGATTCAATTTAATTATGGTATAAGGTGCATCAACACCTTGGGGAAACAGGTGTTGTGCCCCCTCCACAAGGTACAACTCCCCCAAGTGTTCACAGGAACCGTGTTGTGGAAGAAGTCAAATGTATAAAACACACACAATCTTCCAAACAGTCGTCAAAATAGACCCAACGGTCAATAGCATTCATCAAACAAATCCAGGCCTCTGTGTTCAAAAAATGTGTGCTATGTAATTTCAAAATAATTAGCTGCGTGCATTCGGACGAGAGGATGTTGTTAAGATTTTGGCGAAAAATAATAAAAAAGATTGAATTTTCCGGAATCACTAGATCATTTGAACAAATTTGGAAGGTACAGAGATGCAACCAAGGTATATGTCCATAATGTTTTCAGAGGATGTAGCCAATGATTTTACAGAAGTAAAAATGTAAATGTAAACAGATGACAACACTACAGCCCAAATGACAAGCTTAATGTCATATAATTCCACATATGCATCTTTCATGATGCGCACAACTTTCATTTGCCTGATACATTTACTACACAGATCACGCAAATACACATGTAAAACCAAATAACATGTAGATTGTCCAATGTATATAAACAAGCATGTACAGATCATTCCGGGGATATACTGAAAACAAATCTACTGTATCGTCCTTTTTTTTCATTTTTACGGGAATTAAAAAGTAAATTCATCCAAACATTATGACCCTCTGGTTATTCGTTCAGTATTTTTTTCAATAAACACATCATTAGCAAAAAGGAAAAGCACCTAGCTCTTATACAAGTTAATGAATACACACCTTGTACCACCTTGCTACAAAACTTGATATGTCTTCAATAACATGAAAGTAGGACTTAACTGCATGATTTAAAGTCGTTTAAAAGGTGCAGCATTTTTTTTTTCAACATTACACATATTTGCTTGAGTCAGAGATAGTTTTTTTAATTTCCTGTACTTGCATCGTCTTGACTCCAGAGTATAAAACACACCTTGAAAGTTTCCACCATGGAATACACTCTTTTTGGGTCATACAAATATTACTTTTGCACTATATATGTATATATATATATATATATACATACATATATATATATATATATATATATATATATATATATATATATATATATATATATATATATATATACCGATCACGTGACACCACTTCCACCAAATAATTCTCAGCAAGAAGAAAGGAAGGTATATATATTCTGCATGGAGATTATTCGCCTCCTTTTGGTTTTAATAGTCCTTTTAATTTTCATCTTACCCGAATTATCAGAAATTATGTGAAGTTTTTCAGCGGCACAAAACGAATATTCGACAGTCATTCTAACCAATTTTGGTTACCATTTGCTCTCTCAGATAGACACAGCTCACCAGTACTGGGGAGACGTAGGGACACTCATATACATTTCTTATTACTGTTTTGGTCGTAGATGAAAACATTTAGTGGTTAATTTTGTGCCTATGCATTATTCTATTTTAAATGGTTGTCCTGCATCTCATGTATCTTTTATTTCCTTTGATCCTCTGAAGGCATTGTCTTCGTTATCTTCGTTGTGGAGTCATATTTTCCACACACAGCGTTTGATTGTGTGTCCGTCATTTTCTGCCATTTACAAAGTAAAATGGCTGCAAATGTCTTTCGAAACTTTCTGAAATTTAAAATGTCAGATAATTCAAATAATTTGTCAGATATATGCATCTGTCGCCTGTCGTTGTGAAATACACAACATGACAACGCAAAGCAGGTTTTTTAAAGTATGCATATGACAGAAAGTCTGTGTGATCCCATCATCAACTGACCTGGTCATCAAACCAAAACCAGTCCCCCAATTTTTTTTTTTTCTGAAATTTATGAGCCGTGAGAAAAATTGGTTAATTATGTGAATCACACAAAATTATTTATATGAAAAAAATAATAGAGTCGACCATTTGTAAAGCAAAAAACATATAATGAATTCTGCTTAACAAATTAACATTAAAGGACAGCCAAAAGTGTTCAGCTATAGTTTTGATTTGATTGTCCCAGCGTTTTTGGACTTTATTTTTTTTTATAAATGTGCAGGTAAAAAAAAAAGTATAAATGTTGCATGTAAAACCTGATCCAGGAAACCTCTTTGTCAGTCTTGCTGTGAATCTAGTAAAATCCGCTGAAGTTATGACCATTGTCAGATATATGTGAGTGCTATGGTTTCCTATTGGTGCTTTGATGTGGATTATGTAGAATCACATCAATTCAATTCACATAGCGGTGCGCTTAAGAAAAATTGCTTGTAAATGTACAAACTTTCAGTGGAATTGCTAAAGAAATTTACCCAAAAGATATCCCTTTGAAGGGTAACAATTCAGATTGTTTTTAGAGCTGTGTTTTTTGGACTTGGATATTCAGGTCACTAATGACAGGTTTTGTATTAATGTCTATCACAAAATCATTTTGTGATTCCGTCGTATTTGTTCCAAATATGAAGACTTTGCATCTCGAACTAAATCAATTTACAATAAACATGAGTCAAGAGGATTCAAAGATTTAGTTCTGATCAAATATTTCTGCAAATTTTGCTGAATATATCCCGAAATAGTTATTAATTTTGGCTTCAATAATTTTATAGATATTAGACTTGCCTGTTTTGCTACTTAATTCTATTTTTGGCATCATTCTGTTTTAATGTTCACCTTTCAGACATCTTAGCAAGGCTTGTTTTCTGTTAGGTCAATCCCCTAGTGGCTATAGGTAGCAAGCAGCTGCCCACGACAGTTACAGGCTTGCTTAATTGTACTTGGATGTTTTGCTTAAGAAATATTATATTTTTATTGCATTCTCTTGACTGAAATACAAATGACTTTCATTTTTTTCTGACCTCCCCTTTAATTTTGCTGTGAACATCCAAAGATTATTAGAAAGTTTTGCAACAATTATTTACAGTTTTTACACTTGTCTGTTTTGCTACTTTACTTTATTTTTTGGCATCGTTCTGTTTTAATATTCACTTTCAGACATTTTAGGCTTGCATGTTTTCTGTCAGGTTAAAGCCCCCTGGGGCTATCGGCAGCAAGCGGCGGCCTGCGACAGTTGCATGTTTGCCTAATTGTACTTAAAATCCTGTTAGTAAAAAATGTTTTGATATCATTTTTGGCATAAATTCTTATGACTTTCATTCTTTTCTGACATGCCTAAATGCACATTTACTGAATATTTAAAAAAAAAAGAAAAGAAAAAGAAGAAAAAAAAAAAAAACCCAACTTACAATCGACAGTTTTTTCTCAAATGTCACAAACCTGGCACATCACGTTGATACATTGACCCAGGGTTGAGAGTGAAACAGAGCTTAATTATTTGAGGGGTAGGTATCATCATGGAGTTTGTTTAACATTTGTGGTGCAGGATGTCCATTGTTGCAGGCCTGGTTAGGATTTCCCTTGTTTGCACAGGTGGTCTAGCTGCAACTGTTTATTTTACAATCACTTGGACTGAATATAATGCCCCAGCTTGTTTCCACTTCAGTTACACACTGGCGGCTGGTTTAACTTCAGAGTTCAGCGTATTGTGGTTCTTGAAATTTGTGTGCTTTTCTCGTAAAAGGAGAAAGGTACGCTACGAATTTATGTTCTAAGGAGTTGGAATTTTTTGTGATGACGACCTACGGAAATTTTGTGATGAACAAATGCGTTGTGCTGATTTTGCTGGTAGTTAAATGTATGATACTTTGGGGGAACATAAGCACCAAGGCGTGGAGTTAATAGGAACTACTGACTTCAGAGAAAAGATGTACATGTAATAAAGTGGACATAATCATTTGGATACATTCATATATACTCTAGCAAAATATACCAATTTAATAGCAGTAGAGTTAAAAACTGTCATATATGTTTATAAACTGAGATGATTGTCGACACTGACGCTGTCCCTTACCTTGAGCAGAGAGGGTATAGGTATGGATTAATGGAGCTATTTGCCAGCCCCAAAATGTAAAGGTTAAAGCGTATACCATATATGCAGGCATATGTTCTTACGCAGTCTGTTGGAATCCACATATCAACAAGGAAATTGAAAATGATTGCAGGTGTCCAGCAAAGAAAAAAGCACAAAACTACTAGAATCATCATCTTTATGACCTGTAACGGGGAAAAAAAAGATGTATCTGGAATCACAATCAAAGCAATGGTGACATCTTAGAATCTATCAATTGTATGAGGCATCTACACCCTATATCCTTCTAACACATGTATGAAACCAAATGCAATAGTCATAAGAAAAGCGTTTCAAAAAGAAACAAGGGGTTTGGTGTCGAAAATTTGGTCATTGGATACCTTATCATAAATTCGATTCTTGAACCTTTCGGTAATTTTGAAGTCATTATTCCTTAATTCAATACTTTGGTTGTGCTGATGGTGACAAGGATAACATAACATGCACAGGGAACCAGTATTTTGTGAGTTTGGATAAGATGGAGACATTTAATTGACAAAGATTTGATAGCAGTCGTTTCAGTGCTCGTCCTTGGGCATTTGCTATCAGCTGCACTCATTAGCTTCATCTGAAGAAACAGCACCCCACTAGAAATGTAGCTGGGATACTGCATGTCAAATTAGAGAGGAAAATGGTAATTGACATTTGTCCGTTTCTATACAATTTCAGCAATATAAGCCTCAAAGTTATACGTCTTACCTTTATTCTCCCCCGTATTACCACATTTTGTGCCATCGCAGACTGCTGTCCACATCGTGTACCTTGAATGCTGTAATAAACATAATTGGCACATTGTATGCTGTAATATATTAAGCTTGCACCTTCCATTCTTGTTCACAGTGTTTTCCTTGCATACTGCAATAAACACACCAAGGATCAGATTAAGAAGCTCTCACAAAAACATGTAAAATCTGTTTGTGCGATAACTATCGAAGGGCTTAATTACAGTTGGTGAAACTTTGGTGGTGGTGGTGGTGGTGGTGGTGGGGGGGGGGGGGGTTATCAGGATGTGAGCTATGGTGCGATGGTATCAATAGGACCTAATCTCAAGGCCACATGGTAACTTGCATAGAATCACTTACTATGCAATAACTATTAAACAGACAAACAAAATTTAATGAAATTGCATGGTCATGTTTTTATGGGAAACATAGGTTTGGGTTGTTTCTATGTGAGCTTTTCAAAGTTAAAGGATAACATATGCGACTTTGATTTTTTGGCCAGTGACATAATGAGTTATCTCCTTCAGCGAGAAGACGCTCCACATAAGATATTCCATTTTCTATTTAACAAAATCTGCATCTTCTAGATTTAAATGGTTTGCATGTGCAAATGTACATAACAGATGTTGCGAATTATTCTTATTTGTTCTAAAATAATCCATAACCTGATGACGAGAAATATTCGTCATGAGGTCAATAATGTATTCTCTTTGTAACTGTCCTTTGCACGTATCTTTGATTCGATATAATAATTGCGTTCAAAATTAATTTTTAGCAGTATTTCAACATTTGCAAAGAAAATGTGGAGCTTTTGTGTAGTGAGAACAAAGCTCATACTACGGATGATTTTGCAGCGATATACCTCCTCCATTGCACACAAGTCTGCTATGTGTGCTGATGCTGCATAAAACTTAGAGCTGTATTTAGCCATGCATGATAAACATTTTCAGTGTAGGCGAATACCAACCTTTATCAGTTTAAAACTAACGCCATCATCTTGAGTCCTCCCTAGATTTTTTGGGGGGGGGGGGGGGGCATACAGGTGGTTTTTATCTTGTTATTAAGTGATGGTGCCAAAGTCAAGCGTTGAAACTGACATAACATTGTGGTTTTTCATAATTTGACATTGGTTTCTTTGTACCGTAGGACATTGCTCAGAATTTTTCATTAAGGCTGCATTTACTTGAAAGGTGGCCAATAACTTCAGGTATTTTTTCATTATCTGAACAGCCTGTTTGTCGGAAATTCATATAATGCCGCACATATAATTATTACATGTATGTATGTGCACAGGAATAATAATTTTTACCAGACGTGACCAATATTGATTCAAGTATTTTTAAGTAGAATTTATAAACTATTTATAATAAAATGAATAGGAAACCAAAATAAAAAAATCCGTTAAATTAAAATTAAAATTAAAATTAAAATTTCCCAATCCCAATTAAACATGTTCTACGAAACTGAGATGACAAGGTGGTAATTATCATGGGTCTTTGAAAAGTGAAGCAAACCATTATCAAATATGTTAGTTACAGTTAATCAGAAGTCTATGGAGGAAACAGGTTGTCACAAATTCAGCATGCAATCATGATCGAGCACTCTTGCAGGCTGAAGCACTTCTTGTTTAAATGTTACCTCATTAATAGTCCAAAGTGTACATGCGGAGCTTTGAAAGAAACGGTTCCCGATTCCATGCTTCAGTGACCTGTGAACAATCAACTGAGACTGGCAGTTGTATTGTCCCTAAAGAACTTTACACACTGGGATGATACCTTAAGTCTACAAGATTTGAAAAAAATAAATCAATTATGTGGTTATTTTTGCTTTGGTTTCTTTCAGTCCGATTCACTTTCTTTTTTCTTCTTGACTTGTTAAAAAAAATTATGCAGGCCTTTGCTGGCAGCATTGCACCCATGAATATCGAAATGTGAATATTCTGCTGTACTAAGCGAGCTTCATACGATAAAGTTAGAGAAAGCAAATAGTACAGAAAAACATGATCCATATTCATTAATTCCAAACCCAACAATGACAGCAAAGAGATTCCAGACTTGCCAAAGCATCAACATTTCTTTTCTAATACCAATGCCATTCCCTTGTTTTCCAAACCACTTTCAACCGTGTCAAATACATCCAAGCCAACTGTTTGTAATACATGTATGTTTATATATATATATATATATATATATATATATATATATATATATATATATATATATATATATATATGGAAGTACATTTTACCCTTCAATGAAATATAAAATGATGGACAGTTTCAAAATACGAAACTCATTTATTTATTGTTGCATAAAATGGATGATTGAAAGTACGTTTCTTATGAAACCAGGGTTTTATATGAGAAACAGCGGAAGTCATTGCCGCTGTTCCATATATTCATAAAATGTTGTGTCATCCACTGTTTCTAATTGATCATACGATACCTTTTACCGTCACTTAAGAGCGCAATGCATTGCTTCAAACTTTTGAATATGACCAAACAAGATCTGATGTATGTGTATGCCATCACAGTAACTGGTATGGCCACTTGCACGATGACAGGATAAAAACCTTTCATCATCTTTACCACTGGCGACGTGTTGACCATATGTTGGATACAAAGGTGTGTTTTATATCCTGGATTAGCCACAAAGGAAAAGTTTACATATCCCTGAAAAGCGCAGATAAAATTACTGTCAACTTTGTCTAACCATACAACAGGAAAATAAATATCATAATGGTGAAGCTTGCAACAAAATCAGTTGCTTATATATTTAAATCGGGATTTAAAGCAATCAAATCGGTTGTATCTTTCATGTTAACGTATTTAACAATTAATGCATCATGTCCATTGCCCGTATTTTGGTGCCTTTACATCAACCCGGTCATGTTTTACCCATATGCTGTGGATCAGTATTCTGTGGTATAAGGAGAATAGGCATTGTCCCTAAGCACAATGGTATAATCAAGATCTAGGTTTAATTATCTCTGGATGGGAAAAAATAAAGGAATCCCATTGGTTAATCGGACCTTGCATGTGTTCCCGCTGACCTGGCTTCAATAGGGTGTATTTTTTGTAGCCTCTGAAGTACCCACGGGAATTCCTCGTGACGTCATTTTATCACCAAATAGTAAAAGATACACGAATTGCATTGGTTAGTTGTTTCTTGTATGTCTTCCCATAGAGCCGGCTTCACCGGGGTCTTATTTTCTGTTGCCACTGGAGCACCCAGAGGAATTCCTTGTGAACTCATTTCAGAGCCGTGTTTTACGTTCGACACAGAGGGCTTTTGACAAGGAGATTGTGCAGTAAAAGGTTCGCTTGTGGGGAACAAAAGACCAGAAAACTGCAAAATTAAGCGATTTGAAATGCCTTAATTTTCACCATCGGCAGATACAATTGTCACACGGGGGTTGAGCCGGTGATAGAGCAATATTGATCACCCTGATGAAAATATAGACCCTTTAGGCTTCACCTTCAGGGCTTACATTTTCCTTGGATGGTATGGCTTTAGGGTCCACACAGTTTCACTAGGGCGCTTTATATTGTCATATTCCTGGCTCAACTCCAGTGAAACTGATAGTGTGCATATATCTGCGAATTGAGACGACTTTGTACTGTCTAATTTTTTACTTTTAGTTGGTAAAATTCTATTAACAGACGCAAGACGCCATTTATTTACAATGTCAATTACAGTTTGATTCCTTTTTGGCTGCCTGGACACGTCCCCACAATTATTTTGCATTGGAAGGAGTAATACTTGAAGCACAACTGTCCCTTAGTAGAAGCGTCTGACAGCATGATGATGATGATGATGGTGATGATGGTGATGATGATGCAACTACTGCTCTAGCAATACGTACCCAGAAATATACTTGTGGTAATGCAATAATTATTCCGGATAGCCACATCAGGGCACTCAATGTGAATATTCTACCCGAGACGCTCTTTTGTAGGGAGCTAACTGGATGACAAATGACTAGGTATCTACAATTTTATGCAAAAGTATTCTACAAAAGCATTTTTCACCTTAGTACGCCAAATTTATTACACAAGTCATTAAACATATCAAACAATCAAAATTAGCCTAAAACTTTCTATTTATTGCAGTTTCATAATTTCAGGAAAGAAATGGTATATATGGGATGATTTATTTTTTCTATTTTAATGCAGACTAAAATTTTGAAGCTAAACAACTTAACTCTAATGCCCAATTAAGCTGAAAATATAGGGGATAGGTGTGTGATGCAAAACGTAAATAATTAAAACACGTTAAAGCACATGGTAATGTATCTGGCAGAAAAGGGATCATTGTTAGCAAAACAGAAAAACTCTGGACCTCCATGTCGAACACAATGAATCACCAAATTCTATACTTTTTTTCCCTCATTTCAAGCTCAACCTTTTGTACGGCACTTGATCAAATACAGACTTGTGCATAAAATAGCAGTGGTGAATCTAAGTCCATATAAAACATCTTTTCATCAATTTCCACAGTAAAGCAATGGAAGCATTTCCTATAACATTTTTCAGGAGTACGTAGTTAGGGTAATTTACCATTGGAAATGTATTGGAATCCTCCTGACCATGTGGTACATTATACAGCGAAGGTATACATCATAAATAGTGTGATTTAGCTGATCATAAATAGTGGAAAAAAGCCTATAGCATAAATATATACTTGCATTTTAAATTTGAAGAAGACAGTTCGGTATCTTAACATTTTTTTTTCAGTTTTGCAGATCAAAGACATTCATGTGGACAATTTTGTTTGATCGTACCAAAATGTGTTATTTTGTGTCTTAAACGAAAATTTACATTTCTCACCTTTCAATACTAATAGCCACCATTGCAGACATTGAAGAGCCTAGAGCAAAATATTCTATAAAATGTATAAATTTGCATTCCAAAGATGAGCGAATGACATCATATGGGAAAAAATGATGCAAGACCTGAAAGGTACTCATTTTCATGTTGACTTGCAGATAAATTATATCACTGCAAGACGGAAAAGTTCTTTCCAGACTGAAAATATAAGCTATAAAATGTATGTATAAGTAGATCTTATGAACCGTCAGCTATCCCTTAATGTCCCAACATCCATGGCCTGGAGATTTCTTTATTTTGCTTTGTTTGTTTGTTTATATATTTATTTATTCATTCATTGTTAGTTTTATTATTATTACTGGCATTGCAGGTATTTTTTCATTTTATTTTGATTTTATTTTCTTGTATGGTGGGATGGTGATGACATAAATCCTGAAATATGTCAAGTGTTTTTTGTAATCATGTTTAAAACCGCTGGCTGGATTTATTTCATTATTAATTGGAATATATCAAATGTGTATCTGTGCCAACTTTAGCTATTAGTAATTACTGCTGTCATTTCCTGGTTTTTATTTTCACTTGCTTCATGTTCAGTTGTCATTAATAAGTACACTTGCCTACTAACAAGGTAATGCTCGTGCGTATGGCCAGCCTACAACTTCTCTGAATCTGCAGTGCTCTTATCAATTCTGAAACACCAATGTACGAAAACCCATGATTGCTCCTTTCAACTCTTTCGTTGTGAAATGCGACTTTGTTGGACTAGTTGAGGTGAACTTCTCTGAATTATCAAACACTATTCTACAACAATATTCTTTGTAAAAACACAATTCATTCCTGTACCGGTATGCCTATGGTCCGTAGAATATAGTGGTCCAGGTTAACAGCTTTCCTCTGTGCGTTTTAGGCACAGTACACACAAAGCGCCCTGATGAATGCCGTTGACCCCGTTGACAACTTGGCACTATAAGAGTTAAGATCACTTAGTCAAATATCCTATAATTTTCACCCTTAATGTCAGTCAGCTGAGGTTATCTTACGGCAAGGTACCTATGTTAGGTGTCTTTGAATAGCCACGGTCTAGTAATTTGTGGAACTTTTGGTTTTGTGTTCATATTTGACAAAATCTTAAATATCGTCGCCAAAAATACTAGGCCAATTGCTTCCAAATTACATAAGGACAATTCTGCGGATCCCTAGACCTCAATTGGTGCACCAGTCAGCGCTGCGTTCCTTTTTTTTTTCTTTTTTTTTTTGAACTTTAAAAAAAAAATTCCAAAACTATCAAGCCAATTGAGTTGTATAGAGACATTTCTGGTGACTTACAGATGTTAATGTGTTCAACACAATGTGTCTTGATTATTTCTCTGCTTTTGAAAGAATCAGTATTTTTCACCTTTATTGACTTATTCTCCCAAACAGTGCGTTTGATCCCATTCCGGATAATTACGAATGTACATGCTCTTGATCTCCACAACATTTGTCTCCTACATGGTGGTGCTATCATTTTCTAATTTTTTGCTCAGCTGACCTGTCAGTCAGGTTAGCTTACAAAATGGTAATCTGTTCGACCTTCGTCCGTCCGCAACATTATTTTATGAGAATTTAACATCGTCTTTGCTAAATACGTCTAGGAGCATGACAAGTCTGCCTGGGTTTTTGCCATACTTTGCAACTGTAACTAATCTCTCTCTCTCATTCAAATTATTTTCAGTAAGAGTAGTAGGCAAACATACTGAAAGATTAAGACGTAAAAAATAATTACCTTATATGGGAATGCAACAAAAAGCACAATATAATCAGTGATTGCTAAATTCAACAAAAGGAAATTTGTTGGTGTCCTCATAAACGTAAACTTCATTACAGACAACATTACCAAGGTATTTCCTGCAATAATGAAATTGAGGGTTCATTATAGTGAGGATAATTTAAGAACATTTTGTTCAAAGTTTCATGTACTCAATATCCACAGAAAACATGAAGAGGTAAAGGTGATAAATATATGTGTAATTCAGCAAAGGTGGGTCTTGCTGATGAACAGGAATATACAGCACCTGCACAATTAACTATTGTAAAATTTCACGTAAAGTCCCAAAGTCTGCAAGCAGCTCAATTTTGCGCAAACCTTGAAATATAAGCGCAGAAAAATATACCCCTGTGTAACATGGGCAACACCGAACATGTATCGTCCCTCGGATATAAGTACGATGGCATTCTTTTCTTGTAGGCAGGGTGGCCTGCACGGTTGCCCTGGAGGGAGTAAGTTTTTGCAAGGATATAACCCATAGGAAATTAAAGGGGACAGAAGAAACAAATCTTTTGATGCTGAAAACGGAGTAAAGTGCTCCACGGGAAGAATCATGGCTTTTCACTGTCCTGCACAAATTTTATTTCTCCAGACCTGCTGTTATTCACATTATATATGATCCCATTTACGATGAAAGTGGCAAAGTTCTCACGATTATATGGCGTATTTCCTAACTTCACTAAACTGCGTCATATAAAGACTTTTCCATTGCTTTAAAAAATGCTTTATTAAAGGCAAACTTACAACACTGGCTGGTGATGCAATCGCCAACAAAGTTCATGAAGCTGAAAAAGGATCAGTGTATTAGAGTTGCATTGAGGCGATGGGATGGGTCTCAGATGATAGCAAACAGTAGTCTCGCCTGACTTGCCTCATGATAAAAAAAAAAATGGACCGAGTCTGACTACGAGATTGCAGATCTCATGTGCAATTAACTGTTTACTAATTCAATGGGTGTCGACCATACTGTATTTGCAAACCAGGTATCCAGCACACAATTTTATTATCTGCTTAGTAATATACAGGGCAAGGCAAAAGGCGCATACCAGTCGATCAAAGCTGAAAGACAGGGAAATATAACATCTATGTTAATGAGAACCTCACAAAAAATTATAAATCGCCTCCGTGCAGTGCCCATGTGTTGAAGCAAAATGGCCACATAAAAGAAATTTGGGTCCATGATGGTAAAATCGTCGTCAAAACGCTATGCCGACAACTGCTTCTTAATTTATAGACCCGGATATTTAAAGAAGTTCAACCCAGGTGAGTCTTGAAGTGGTGCCATAGCAAGCAGCCCACAGTTTCCCAAGAGTGCCGTGTCAAGTCCACCTACAACAATGAGGAATACATCTGCCACTCCACACAAAATTGGAAATTGTTCAATTGGAAGCAACACTTATTGTCTTTGGAGTAATGCAAGGGATGAGCACTGGGAAATTCAATGAGAAAAAAACAGAACCGCATACTGTAACCAGGCAACGGAGAAAAATCAAATAAACAACAATATAAAAATTGGTCAATGACCTCACTTTGGATCAGTTGTGCTCTATTATCCTCCTGTGCTTGCGTTCAACAGCCCCACTTATGATACTCGTCAAATGTATCACCTCCCACATTACAATGCTCGCACTGACCTATAAGGCAATTTCTTTTTTCCTCCCACAGCCAGACTGTGGAATAAACGACCTCTAGATGTCCGGAATTTTCCTTCATTGTCCTCGTTTAAATCCAAGATATCTCAGCCTATAATGCAACATATATAATTCACTGACTTGTACAATTTTTGTAACCAATTTACGCCTGTTCAGCATACAAGCCTCTGTTCAGGAGCTTGCCACCAGCTGAATGAGGAAATATATCTCCGAGCATAAAATTTCCCGTTTTGCTTTAAGATAAACAAGATGATCATGATGATCCTGTGCTCAGCTGACATGCATCTGCTTATTTTTTTTTTAAATTTACCCAAAAATATATGCAAAAATCGATACAGTGTGACCATTTGAATAAAATATGTAGAGACCTATCAAAGGTACATTTCTACAAGGTGTGACATAAATATGGCGAAGATTATCTAAGCTGCTTCCATTACAATAAATCTCCATGTTCAGGTTTCGTAATTTTTTTTTTGTACTTTTTCAAAAAATGAATGAAAAAATGAACCGATTCAACCTTTTGAAGAACTTTGTTTGACCCTTCTACAAGGAACATATCCACCAAGTTTCAGCTTCATCCGAGTGACGGCTCTGCAAAGGAGTCGACAATAACAAAAGCACAAAAAAATCACCAAAAAATGGAAAAAAATTGCGGCACCAGCTGGTGAACAAGTTCTGAGCTAAGAGTTCCCAGGAGTGCCCCTGTGAGATATCAAAGCAACTGGGTGAACGGTTTCTGAGAAGATATTTAAAGATTTGCCCCCCCCCCAAAAAAAATCATAAAAAAATAAAAAAATCACTGGAAAATGACCATTTAAACAAGCTTGGTAGAAACTCACCCAGGGTACATTCCAACCAAGTTTGAAGTAAATCTGACTTACGGTTTTTCAGAAGAAGTTGTAAATGTAAATTGTGGATGATGACGGACGGACAGATGACGGACCCTCAAAAAAACTAAGCTAACTGACTAGTCAGCTAAGCTAAAAATGTGAATTAGCATTAGAATGTCCATTGACTTCCATAGTAATCAATAGGAAAGCTGCTTTGACCGATAAGTACCCGAATTGAAAAATAGTTAAAAATCAGGTATCTGCAGCATTCCCACATAGTGAACAACTTTCTTTGACCCTTCTACAAGGAACATATCCACCATGTTTCAGCTTAATCTGAGTGACAGTTCTGGAGAAGAAGTCGAAAATGGCAAAAGCACACAAAAAATCATAAACAAATAGAAAAAAATCGCACCGCCACCTGGTAAACAAATTAAGAACTAGGAGTCCCTGGCAGTGTCCTTGTGGGATATCAAAGCAATTGGGTGTGCCGTTTCGGAGAAAAAGATTTTTTTAGATTTGCCACCCAAAAGAAAAAAAAATCCAAAAATCACTGGAGCATGAACATTTGAACAAACTTGGTTGAGACTCACCCAGGGTAAATCCCCACCAAGTTTGAGGTCAATCTGGATGAAGATTTTGGAGAAGTCAAAAATGTGAATCAGCATTAGAATGTCCGTTGACTTCCATAGTAATCAAAAGGAAAGCTGCATTGACCGACAAGTACCTGAATTAAAAAAACCCGTTAAAATACAGGAATCCACAGCAGTGCCACATAGTGAACAACTTTTTTTACCCTTTTACAAAGAACATATCCACCACCTTTCAGCTTAATCTGAGTGATGGTTCTGGAAAGGAAGTCAAAAGTAGAAAAACACCCAAAAAATAAAAAACAGAATAAAAAAAAATAGGAAAAAAATTGGCAGCGCCACCTGGTGAATACATTAAGAACTAAGAGTCCCCGGTAGGGTCACTGTGAGATATCAAAGCAATTGGGTGGTCGGTCTCGGAGGAAAAGATTTTTTTTTTAGATTTGACCCAAAAAGAAAAAAAAATCATTAAAAATAAAAAAATCACTGGACCGTAATCATTTGAACAAACTTGGTAGAGACCCACCCAAGGCACATCCCCACCAAGACGGTTTTTTAGAAGTCGAAAATGTGAATTGTGGACCGACGAACAGACGACGGACACTCACAGAAGCTCAGCTGACTGACAAGTCAGATGAGCTTAAAAAACCGCGGTTTCAGTATTCTCGAATCACCAATCTGAAAAAAAAATCACCCACATTCTGCTGGTAATAGTATATTAATCCACAGAGAACTCAACCTTAGGCTACAGTCACATGATCCACAAGCCAAGTACAAAGTGTGTTAACACAGTTAATACACTCTTTGTTGTCCGTGGATTTTTATTTCTAAAATTCAGTTTATTCAAACATTATAGTTCTTACCATACTTCGTTTATTCAAACATTATAGCCATTACCATACTTTGGAACCCCTTTTAGTCAGAAGAGACATAATGTAAGTTGCTTTTATGGCGTGGGAAAATTTCCCCGGTTTCATATTCACTAATTGTGTTCCTGTGGAAAATTCGGAAAATTAAATACCTCGGGAATATTTGTGCTCATGCAGTAATTTCTCTCCTGTTCAAAATTGGAGTAAAAGGTACAGCAAACTGCTCTGTGACTAAGCAGCTGAATATCCATGAGGCTACCTTAAACGTGCCCCCATACCTCTTTTCACCTCCGAAAGTACACATTGCGATATCTCAATATGCCCCCTTTGCTCTTCGTGCAATTATATGTGCCTCCAAAGGTTGCTCACTTTCAGAAAACATTTATTTATTCTCTGCAGTTTATGAATACATTTCTCGGGTGTGTGTATGTGTGCGTGTGTGTGTGTGTGTGGGTAGGTGGGTGGGTGGGTGTTAAAGTAGTGAGTGAAATCAGACACAAACGTCAGACTTTATATACACATGTGTGCCTACTAAAAAATGTGGAATGAGTACAATAAATGTTTCTCAACAAGTATTGCTATCAGAAATATTCATATTTCTTGTATGTATATATATATATATATATATATATATATATATATATATATATATATATATATATATATATATATATATATATATATATATATCTATATATATATAGATGCAGTCAGTAGAGTCAATTTATCAAGTAACCACCCAAGATACATATATATATATATATATATATATATATACATATATATATATACATATATATATATATATATATATATATATATATATATATATATATATATATATATATATAGAGAGAGAGAGAGAGAGAGAGAGAGAGAGAGAGAGAGAGAGAGAGAGATGCAGTCAGTAGAGTTAATTTATCAAGTAACCACCCAAGATCACTAATACAATGCAATGTCAATCTTTGTGTCTCGTCACTGTGCATAATACCTTCAGTATGTTTCCGCACGTGGGCGATCGTCGCGTGCTTTTCGTCCTTTTCACGCGATAATAATTTAAATAGGACTAAGTCCTTTTCAAACATCAAAAAACAACTCTTAAGCAAAAACTTTTTATATGTGTTTGAATAAAATATGTTTAAACCAATTACGGCCTGTGCTGACAGGCCACTGGTTGAACACAGAAACATCAAGTTCCTTGTAGTTTGGGGTCAGCAACCTTAATTCCCACATTTCAGACAGGTAAATTTACTTACCTATAATTCCTAGTAAGGACACAACAACCCACAGTGATACTGTTACTGAAAATACAATAACAGAATTTGAAGAGATACTGAATCGTTGATGCTTTGTAGTTTTCTGCATTTGAAGAATATGTGAACGTGAATAAATTTTACACACAACATCTTTTGATATTCTTTTAGCACCTTCGACTTGTTTCATTCCTGGTAGAAATAAACAGTGTTGAACCGTTTCATTTCCACTTTCATGAAAGAGTATCAGTGCAAGAGTATGATTATCATAGACATACCACCATTTCAATGAAGGAATGTACAATACATAATGAAAGTTGACCCTAGTTTTCTCCATCACCAGACCGTTGATTCGCTGTTTGATTCTCTTTATTGTTGATGATGTTGTTACCGTCGTTATCTTAGATGCTGAAAGCCGTTGCGTAATTGAATATGAGGTTCCTGTTGTTCCTGGTTCACTTTGTCTATAAGCGTCAGTCTGTGTATTTATTGAAAACGTTTTATGTTTTTCAAAAGATAATGCCAAATCTGAAACAAATTGTTAGCAATTGGCAGCTTCGATATAGATAAAAATTGTCATACCCGAAAAGAAAACCTTTAAAAATAAAACCATTCATAACAAACTAACATGTGATATTCGCGTATCGAAGCAAATCTTTTATCAAGACTCAGTAATCGATGCACGAAATCAGAAATAAATATCTAAAGCACCTAATTCCCTCAAAAAACATGGTAATTTGTACCTGCAAGTTTGACTGCAGATGGATTCAACGATAACATCGTCAAGCTGAACTCTCTTTTAAATTTGCAGCTGACGCGCCACTTCCTCCAGTTACAAATCACGTAGCTTCTAGCCAATACATCTTTACCTCAATCGAATGCCAATATGTTCAATCGCAATTACAGTCTCTACCTAATTGCAGTCACTTGGACATAATTGGTAAGGATAGCAAGCTTTTGTAACTTGCTGCTGATATAGTAGCGCCATTCTTAATTTGGGTCTTTTGACTATCCTTAACAACTGGAGATGTCCCAGCGGACTGGCAAATCTCGCGTGTTACGCCAATTTTTAAGGATAAAACGTCGCACAAGCTATCCATGCTGTAGTCCAATTTCAGTACTGGCCCATGTAATCCGAATCCTGGACAAATATATTCAATCTGACTACATGGATTTCTTAAGTAAACATAATTTGATCACTCCCGATCAATCAGCTTCCCTTAAATACCACTCTACACAAACTGCCTTACATTACATGGTCGATAACTGGCTTTATTCTTCCGATGAAGGTACTCCTACCGTAGCAGCTTTCCTTGATCTCCAGAAGTGTTTTGACACTATAGATTACAACATTTTTTAAATAAACTAAAGAGTTATGGTATATCTGGTAAAGAAAACGCTTGGTTCAAGTCGTACCTTAATGTTCGTTCTCAAGCTGTATTTTATAATGGTCGTCTATCTAAATTACAATATATAAAGTTGAGAGTTTTCCAAGGCTCTTCCTTGGGACCTATCCTGTTTTTAATCTACATTGACCACTTTTCATCTGCAACGGAATACTGTAAATGTAGACTGTTTGCTGATGACGCACTGTCTACTGTTCGTGTCCGACGGTTACCGAAGCAAAACTGCAGGTCCTGACTGACCTCAGTGACGCGTCTAACTGGCTTTTCATTAATAAACTAGCTCTTAATATACCAAAATCTGGTATCATGACATCAGGACATCACAAACGCGTCAGTGATGATGAGACCTCTGTGAAACTCAACGCGTCGGTGATGATGAGACTTCTGTGACACTCAACGTTAAATCACTGTCCATTGAAATCCATGAAAGTAACCAGCAAAATACTAGAAGTCATACAAATCAAAATTTGTATGTACCTCGACCTCGCACCAAAGATTTAAACAGTTCCTTTCTGTAATTGGTGCCAAGACTTGGAATATGCTACCGACAGAAGTCCGATCGGTGGCGTCCGTTCATGTTTTTAAAAATTAGATGCAAGGGGTATATTTCGGATCCATGAAATAAGTGCAAATAGTTGTAATCGTGATCTTGTGGAATGTTTTATCATTTGTTACTATGAATTGTATATTGTGTGTTGTGAGTACCTCTGTAACTTTTTATCAGTGCGCATTGTATATCTGTGTATCTTTTGTGGTGTAACTGGGCCCAAAGTAAGAACAGTATTGGCTGTATGAATGAATGAATGAATGAATGAATGAATAAATAAATAAATAAATAAATAGGTAAATAAATAAATAAATAAATAAATAAATAAATAAATAAATAAATAAATAAATAAATAAATAAATAAATAAAGTCGTAGATTTTCTTCCCGATATACGTATATAATCAATGGAAATATACATGTTATTGTATGGTTTCTTTCCAGAGTTTTGAATTATGCAATATGTATTCTTATTCATTTATTATTTCTTCATGGACAGAAATAAACTCGATAGTCACATGTATATAAGTTAGACAGGGACAGGTTAGCTTATGGAGAGTAAAGAGTTCGGACTGCGGAATAGGGTAGTGACTACTAGGTAGCGGTTTTGGACAAAAAGACACAAATACATAACAACATCGCAAAAAGGACAAAAATATGTATACATCCACAGAGCTGGCGATGACAATTACATTGGCTAGAATTACTATCAGGGACAGCGTTTTAAATCCCGCAGGTTAAAGTCAACAATATGTCAAAACCTTAGTTATAGAAATAAAGTACTTAGACTGCTAGAATTATGGTACCACATTCTGTTTGTGCTGTTTGGCTCACTGGTGTAATATGAGAACATGGAAACTGTTCAGAAGCAATCGCAATTGTCATCAACATATGGTTGCCTTCATACTCGATGTTATCGCATGGCCTATGCGTATCTACTAGAAATGTACCAGCAGCAGAAAGGCTCAAACAAAAAGCGCTCAATAGCGCTAATGTCTGTTATTGCGCCCACTTAGTTTTCAGCCCATCTTTCTCGAGTGCAGAACTCTGGTTTCGCGCAGGTAACCATGTACCTTCCACCAAAAAGCAATATATGTATACATACACCCCGTAAAGGATAGGCCTTTGGGCGTGACCAGGAACATATTTCACCTGCTGAAGGCAGCGTTGGATTGTAGCTAAATATTTGTAGACACCTGGCAATTTGACACAAATAGAACACTAAAAAAGTACACCCTTTTGCTGAAATTTGAATTGTCGCATTTGTTTGGAAGTTTTCTAAATAATAGGAAGCAATGTTTGAGCAATCATAGGAAAATCTTACACATAAAAATGATGGCTGGTGTACCACAAGGATCATTTTCGGTTAACTGTGGTTTATAATATACATCAATGACATAATAATGGCTTTAAATCTATGTACAATTTCTAGTTATGCAGACGATACCACCTCATATAGTACTACAAACCTTTTAATCAGCAAAAGGAGACCAGCAACACTATCCAGATTAAAAAACACAGAGTAAGCAAAAGTTGGTCACTGGTTGAGTGTTTTGAATGTGAACAAGTTATCTTTCAGTATAATTATGTTACTTCATAAGCCCCTAAATACAGTATCTATTCCATCTCCCTCGAAATAGCTAAAAATGACTCTGTGGGTGAATTTAATTTCTTGTAGGTCTAAATTAAAATAAAAATATGAACGGGAAAAAACATATACAGGCGAGTTCTAGCAACGTCTCACAGAAAGAAGGCATATCAAATAAACTAAAAAGGTTTCTTTTCAATTAATATTTTTTTTTATCCTACACAACTCATTAATATTACCACCTTTAAACTACTGCCTTCTACAATGGGGTCATAAACTGGCGAGACTTTCCAATGTTAAAAAACCGCGCTGTACGTAGCATAATAAATAGTTGTTTTAAATCACATTGAGAACCAATATTGAAATGATTAAAATGTGACAACTCGAAGATTATATATATATATATATATATATATATATATATATATATATATATATATATATATATATATATATATATATATATATGTATGTATGTATGTATAAGCTACAGCCTGTAAAACTTAAATAAATATTAATAAGTGAAAAGTTGGCTATATATTTTTAGAGTTGTTCCTTATTTTTTCAAACAGAATCCTACATGATTATATAACCCAAGCAGAAGGGACAACATATCCATAGCTAAAGCTTGTTCTTTTCTACAAATCAATGTGTAAGACATCAAACGGATAATATTTCGAATGATACGCCGACTATGATAACAGATAAAGGTCATACACATAGTATGCAATTCTGCCAGGTGAGTTTTTTTTTATTTTTAGTTTCTTATTTACTTTTGTTCATTGAGGGAACAAAAAACACGATGTTCTTATAGGCCCCATACACTTTGTTAATTTCTAAATACTTGCAGTACCGTTAGTATTGGTACTTCAATTGGCTTTAAATTAATATCATTCACATAAATATAACATGGAAAAAAATATATATCGCGGGTGCGTTCAATGATACCTGTCAAGTCTGACCTAAATGAAGGTCTCTCTGATTAATATCAATATATTAATGGAATTATGAAACATTATGTTGTCCCCCTACAGATTGATTGTATGTATATGGTGATTCAATAAAAAAAGTTTTTTGTCTTGGGTTGTTTTTATGCAGATGATGGTGACTCTCTGAAAGAACCAATCTGAATTTACACATGGGCGTCTTTTTTTAAGAATCCAAAGGCTGGAGAGCCACATGTGCATTTTACTGTTCGTTTTATAACTTAGCAAAAGATTAAGCTAGGGCTTTGATATTACATACAATGGCGATACGTTCTAGGGGCTAGTTAACCGGTTAGCATGGGTAACCTTTGCGGAATTTTAAGGATCAGCTGGCCACTTTAACGAATTGCGTTGTTCATTTGATTAATCTTCCTTAACCTGTACTATTGAACACGAAGAAAAAATAAGACAGGTTTTATAAATAAATTCAGATCCACTTTACAATAGGCCAAATGTGAAACTTGAATCTGGATTTGATGCACGGGCCATTTGTTTTAAGACTTACAGAGTGCGGTTTGTTGTGGTTTTCTTTTAAGGCTAAGCTACTATTATATAAAAGTAACCTTGACGTCGTTTGAATGTCAACAGCACAAGGCAACTTAACAAATTTAAATTAACCACATTCCGGCTCAATGCACATCCTCAATTCATATTTCTTGTTTGCTGTGGCCTTAAGTCCCATAATGGTCAAATCAAGACTTTATTCACATGTACACAAGATGTAAAGTACAATCTCATGCTTGTAATTGCCATGCTCTAAATAAACGATCAGTTGAGAACAGGAAGTTGTACCTGAAATGCAAATGTACATTTTGACGGTGTCTCTATTATAGGGTAGCATGAACTAGTTTTTCCCGAGGAGCTCATGATATAAACACTTGTGAACAACCTGCAGCCCTTTTCTTAATGCCGCCCTATACCTTACCAGGTGAAAGATACCACAGAGGTGTGTGAGGGGCTCATTTTTAATTTTGATAACCTGCCATGGCCTAAGCATGCTGCTACCTAATACTAAGATCCATTATAAACAAGCTGGAGCTGGTGTTTCAATTAAAAGGTGCTCTTTGAATTTCGTTTCGCCAAGCGATTTCTCACTTTGTTTGGAAACAAGATGTAAGCTGTCCTATCTGGTTTTCAGCAGCGCGAAGATCGTAAAAGAGGATCGTTACAGTCTGGTGTTCAACCGAACTTGGTTGCAATAACTGAAGTGATCCTGTGACCTTTATAGGAACATCAAAATCAACAGGCTTTAAGATTACCATCACAGTATGCAAAATCAAAGTCTTAAATAACATAGTTCTGGAGTCATCAATTTTGAAATGAAAAGTTACATGATCCTACTGACAAGATATAAGCTAATATGTCAGAGTGACTTTAAAGGCCACTCAGTCAAATTACCAACACCTAGGGAACTACAAATACACTTTTCAATTTATGTTTTATGTATATTTTTTTACATGCTTCCCTGAGATTAGTTCGCTAAAACCATTATTGATCAAGACAACAGATTCATATCCACGACTGTCTGTAGATTATGATGCCATTACCTTCTCAAAAACGCAAAATCATAACTTCCTAGCACAAATGTATACAAACATATTGACATTATCCTGGAATGACATCATGTAAGTACTTTGGTTTACCTTGTCTATATTATTCAGGTTGTTATTTTTAGTACGTTCACTGGATCAGGATAACATATAGATAGATGCACTTAGACACACAACCTTTTGAAGCACGCTAGACACAAGTTTGATACCAGGCATATGTCCTTTTGAATAGTGATAAGGAAAGGATACACACACAGATGCATTGACTAAGGGAACCCAAAGTGCGCATATTCATATACTGGTTAATAATTATGTAAAGTTCATAACTGCAGTTTGGCAATGATGTCCCTTTATGGGCTGTGTAAACAGCTAAGATAAAGCCATATGTACATCGCGGACATAGTACCAATACCTCTACTTAATATGAAAGTGCCAAGAACAATGAAAGGAAATAAATACTTACGCATTCAACAGAAGTAGGTAGAAAGGTGTACAATAAATTTATTACCAGATTCTGTCTTGCAATTCAGGTTGAGAATGTTCTCCAGCAAATTAAAATAATCAGCATAGTATAGAGTTGTTAAAAGCGGGCAGGCAATGCACACGATGGACAAAGTGCGAAGTCTGCTATCATGTTTTGAACATTTGTGCACTATAACCTGGACCGTGAATCCCCTTGTGCATTTTTTTCACGAAGTTTGAGGGCCCTAGTCAGAATATTATATTGGTCCATCGTAAAGAAGACCGGGCTCCATCCAAATAACCCGCGAGATTAAAGGACCATTCTTTTCTATGATTTAAAAAAAAGTGTAATATGGGCATGCGAATATGTGCATAGGAACAACTATGATTTTATTAGGGTACAGCTATGTTAAAGGAAGGAATGACGTAATTGACTCGTGTACTGGTTTCATTAAAAGGAGCGTTATTTTGGGGAAACGGGTCCATTCTATAAGTGTGTGGACATAACTATCGAGGATTGTAGTCGGCTTTTTGTATGATGTTGCCCAATGACAGAACAAAATATGGAAGACTGAGACAAGTGACACTAAAGATAGTACAGCAGATCTGGCTGTTGATAACCTCAGGTGTCTGACAATTCATTTCAATTCATTGAATAATAATAATAATAATAATAATAATAATAATAATAATAATTATAATAATAATAATAATAATAATAATAATAATAATAATAATAATAATAATAATAATAATAATAACAATACAAGATAAGTATGAAAATATTAGAAAAATCTCTGCATAGTGACTATTAGAATATATTTGGTCTATTCCCGCCAGAGTTGAACTGGTCAACAGTTTTTCAGCAGAAATCAATAATGTGCATCGCGGGATATTGAAGGGCTTGTTTAACAACGGTAGATGGAGACGCACCGCTACATTCAGCTTACTGTTCAATCACCGCCCCCCCCCCCAAAAAAAAAGGCTTGACTGCTATGAACCTTTCTGCAGACAATGTTATTTAAGCCAAATATATATCCCACAAAAGACTGTATCTGAGGACAAATCTTTTACATTTATTTGGAGGCACTGACGGGAAGGTACATCGCCGTATGAGGGAAGCTGACTGGAATGCTCAAGCATTGCATCACATATGGTAATATGCCTTCCTTGGAATGCCTCTGAGCTACACAGCCAACACAGCAATCAGTCATTCTTCACTAGAACCTTATAATGTGATGTGCAGGCGCAGCATAATGGATACTAAAGGAGGTGAGTCGTTAGGAAAAAAGTCCTGGGTCGATATACTTTATTATCAACCCTTTATTATCAGTATAAAAGTTAGTTTCAAGGCCACATTATGTTATTATGGAAATGAATGGGCTTTTCGTATAAATAATAGGCATACAGGAGTCACTGAGTCAAAGAACAGTACTAAATACGAAGAGAGTCGAGCGTTTGATCAGGCCAGAATCTGTCATGTCCTACTTCATAATATATCTGATCAAATTTTTCAGACAGCAGATGCAAATATACCATATATATGCCAGAAGAACTATGAAAAACATCATATGCGTTTTTGTGTGCAGGTAGAAAACAGATTTATAAAGAGTAGCCATAGTAATTTTCGGCAAACTATTTTGTACACAACGATAATGTTTTGAACAAAAATGCTTCTGGAAAAGCGAATGGCAATGTCATTTCATGATAATCATAACATTTTGAATATGATGTTGAACCCATTTGCGTTAAGCTTTCCAGCAAGTATGTCAATAACAATCGAGACGCTTGCAAGATAGGACTTCGCAAAGTAATGTCTATCCTTTGGTGGGACATTTTGCGCAAAAAGTGTGATTAAGTTACTTGTGTCAGATGTTTTCATCACAAGCATCAGTTATACAATGTTTTTCGCGATCAGCAATTCGAAAGAAATACATACACTATTTTCTATCAAAACTAAGATTATCGAGGCACACTCTTCTATTGTGGAATACTGAATTTAAAAAAAGTTTGAATCCACAACTGGCATTTTTAGTATATGTAGAAATGACATACCCAACAGTATGATCTCCTGTTTTACCATAGGTTCATGTTTGTTGGTGCAGTATTGAGGTTTATAATTATGCCATGTGTAGTGCTTCACTGTTTGACAATGTGCTCTTGTGAAACATGCATGCCTGTTCCTGTCCAGTTGGCTCTGGTATATTTACTGATGCTTTTCAACAATGATACTATTCTTATTACAAATATATATATATATATATATATAATCCAACTCAATCGGAATGGAAGTCCAAACTGGTGTTAAATTAGGAACGTCAGCATGGCAAGATGAAACTATTAATCTGATTTATGAACATGCATCTGGCGGGAAAAGAAACCAAACAAACCGAGATACTGTATAAGTACAAATTTCCCCGAATTGTCACGAGCTGCGAAATAAAAAAAAAACCTGGAAAAAGCACAAAGTATATGGAAGACAAAATGTGTACACAATACAGTATTTGTTATAATTTTAATTGCCTGTTTCAAGATATTTTGAAGCCATTCGAAATACTTACGGAATAATTCTTTGCAGTTTTCAGTATTCCGGGTAATGACCAAATTGATTTTGGAATTAATCACTGTGTCTGATAGAGTTGGAAGTGCAGGCCGGATCTGTTATATGTTCGAACAAGTGTATGCACGTTATAGCATAAGATAAATCTCTCTGTAGATTTATTTCACTGAAGTTAACTTAATATTGTTGTGTATGTGCAACAAGAGGTACAACTTGCACTTTATTCAGATTTACAAGGCAAGAAAGTGTCAAGGTCAGTGATATGTTTGCTTTTGATATATATATATATCTGCCGTATAACATTGACCCGGGGTTGTAAGTCATAAACTTCAGAATAAAAAAGAGGCTAAACCATTTTTACAGTTGAACACCGCTAGATAAGGGGTATACAAAACATGATGTGTTTCTCACTTTTACCCAACAGCCTGTATTTGTTGGAAAATCTCCATGGTCACAACGTGATATATAAGGGCACATAGAAACTAAAAATCTAAAATTTAGTAACAATATTATGATAATTGCAGGCTTAAATAAGAATGAGTAGACTTTTTCTATTTCTCCTGTTGTTCGAGGCACCATCACGTGTCTAGCTCTAAACACGTGGATCCACTGCTTTTGCTGTTTCCGAGTCACTGGACATGGTCCAGATGTCGCGTGCGGCCAATTCATACTTATGAGACATTTATTAGGAAAAAAAAAAGATTTCAGGCAAACTTTGAGTCTCAAAGTTTAATCAATCATTATGCAATGGTCCAATGATTCTGCTTCATAACGTGGGCTTCTGATTGCACAGTTGGTCAAACTGGCCTATAAACATTTTTTTTTTGGTACAAATTTCGATCTGGGTCCTGTGCCATATAAGATTCGAAAAATGTCACAGAAGGAAATATATAGTAAGAAAAACCAATAGTTTGGATATCATGGCACATAAATAACCCTAGATAATATTTGATTAATTCCTTTTAATTCATAAAAGTTTGTTTATATACTTGAAGCTCATCAGTGGTAAGCATGTCATAAGCATGGGGAATTTAGTCCAGTGTGTTTTTTACACATGCGTACAGTTATCATGAAAGTAAAAATCATAAACTTATACAGCTTGTTATATGTGGTACAGCAGCTCGTGGACCTTAAAAAATCTGTGTGACAAACATAGTTACCATATCAATTGTTACCTTTGACCTTGATTATACCATAATAAGAACTAAATAAGTGTGTCAACCCTTTCCCCCTTGAATTAAGACTGAGTCAACAGCTTTCATGGGCATGTGCCCAACCCATGCCAAGGGAAGCTGTTGACCTGGGGCATGTGATCTTGATAAGTCTCATGTACATTTCTCAGTCACATTGTTTTTCATAACTGTTGAAATTAGTTGAAAACACTAAAGCAGACGACATTCGACCACCAGCCGGTTTTGGCCGGTTTGAGAGGGAAAGGGTTAAGAAGCTTGGACAGTGCCTGAAATACAGTCAATCGTTGGTTATCATTTTAGTCGCACTTTTTGTAACTCTGGTGTGGTTTACTTAGCAGAGAATTGTAAAACTATTTCACCATTCTTTCGACTTGGGTTGACAAAGCAGATCATTCGACTGTAACTTTGTGTCTACTGGTCAAACTATATGAATATTCGAACAGTTCCACTGTCGAATGACTCCAGCTGTCAACAGTATTCCATCATAGTTTGTTGAGAGGTAGTTATGTGCGCATTTTATGTATTTTGCGGCACTATCAAAATAAGGGGAACATTTGGTTGCTCAGACCGTCTGATAAAGAGTAAGGTTTTAGAGTGGGATACATTGAAGGGTCAGCGGGTTAGTTTTATTTACACCTGGTTTTTGGTAAACATCTCTTTAGCCCCAAAACAAAAGAGCTAGCACTGCTGCAAAAAAGGTTTATGAAAAGCTTTCAAATTATCCAGTAAAATCACTTGTTACTGACAGGTTCAAGCAACTCGCATCTTCTTGAAGAGTAGCAAAGAAAATGAATTTTCAACAGGTAATAAGGTTTAGCATTTTAGAAGAAACCACTGTTGCCATTAAACTGTTAATGATATGGAGACACGTATATGCGAATATCTTAACCCACATATTTGTATATGGACCCTTACTACATCGTATCAAAGCAACAAAATCAAAAACGGAATCAATACTCAGGTCAGATTACATTATATCAGATCCTTATAATTAAACTCTCGCATATTATCATTATTTATTTATTCATTTAATTTTTATTTTATTTCTGTATGTCAGTAGACTTGCTGGTCAGCTGGGGTTAGAGGATGGGCATTGACATTTTGTCAGTCTCTCTGCCCCTTTCGTTTGTACAATTACATTTCCGATTTTTCCGAAAGCATTGACCACAGCCCTTCCGATTTTGGCCTATGTTCGTTTTGAGTTTTGTTTTTAATGGCCATCTTCATTGATTTTTTTAACGACCAACAGTAGTGTGACAAGTTGCTGCACGTATTGAGAGGGATAGACATCAAGGGATACTAGCATACGAGAGAAGTTATCTGTGCTGCTACTGCACTGCATAACATATGATAATATCTCTTTCTGGGGAGGACTGTTCAGTATACCATCGAAACAAACAGAAGTCATTATTTTTGTCACTATCTAGCTGAAGTGATCTGGAAGTAAAAGGGTAAAATGTGGGTACTTTCGGAGGCTTTTTTTAGGTGAATGACTCCTCAGTTAGTTTGCCTTTATCGATGAACCATTATCATTAGCATATCAAATTAGTATCAAATGTTGAGAAAGGTATGTTACTTTCAAGGCCACAACATTGAGACTTGTACATGCATAGCTTATTGCTGTCGAAAACTTAGTGGGAAAGAGAACTTTACTTGGAAAGACACACAAGGTTTTAATTACACAAGTGTTAACTGTGTTTAGTAACACTGCTTCATTGTGCACGTGATCAGATCAACAATATCAAAATGTAGAACAAAGTATAGCGTATATTGAGGTGGGAAACATGTACAAACATGGGTTCTATTGCATATGTTAATCTCAAAATATTTCTACAGTGCTAATGTTTCATGTTTCATTCTAGGCTTCTTTGCGTGCAACTTCATGACCAATTGACTGCATGTATAGCATAATGTTCGGCAAACTAATTGGTAAAAATAAGAATAATTTTACAAGAATTCATCCCGAAAAACATTAACAATGCCATTTTGTAACAATCATAACTTTTATGAGTTCAATATAATATACAAGTTGAAACTTAACCAAGAAGCGCACTTTTGTCCCATTTTCTCAACCAAAGTCATAATTCCTATTCATATGTTTTGCAATATAGAACGTAAAAGAGTAACATTAATTACATGTCCAATATTTTGCATGCAAAATGCGTGTACGTTAGTTATATCAGAAGCTTCGTAAATATCATATTCTCTACATAAAATAATGGAAAGAAATTTGAACAATTTATCAAATTTTCTCTGAAAATTTGATACAAGCAGGTATGGATGCAAATTGAAAAACAGTAAGAAACCTTTAGAGCTATAGCTGGCATTACATTACTAAATTTAAAACCGGCAATTGAAACAGTAAGGTATCCTATCATACAGTTACCTTATATTTGCAAATGTACTCTTGTTTCCTATTATATCCCACATAGCGCTTCACTGTTTGACCACGTGGTCTAATCAACCAGGTGTAACCGTTCAGTTAGCCCTGTCACAGTTTATGTTATGGAAAGTCATTCTGATCCTATTTCAAATTGAAGAATAAAACTTGTCCTTAACGCAGGAGTATCGCGGAAAAGGGCTATCATGGGGGATAATAATAGATAACCAGAATGAAATAACAGAGAATATATGTTTGTGAATAAACATGCATGTGAGTAAATAATATTAACTGCAATATACATTTAAGGATATCAATTGTGTGTACCTGTATATTTAAAATCCATTATATGCACAAAAATCCATTATATGCACAGAAATTTTGCTTTGCAGCTTTTAATATTACAGTATAAATTGGATTTATTTTGAAAAGAACCATAATATATAGAATAACGTCATGAGAACACGTATGATTCGAGCATACATTTCGAATAGCCTGTGCACTTAATGCTTTAGTATTGATCTACATTTGCAAGTAGCACACAGTATTTGGAAATTTATTTATGTACTTGTCAGCCTTGAGCCTTTATTTCTTTTCATTCACATTTGAACAGAAATAGGAAACTGCAAAAGTCAGCGTTATTTTGAAGCTACCCTTATTACACAACATGTATACAGGGTGGTCAGTCAAGACAGTTGAATGAATAACGGTTGTCAAAGTTGTTAAAATCGGTTTTTACTCTAGCAAGGACAAGTAGTCTTGACACAAAGACATCATAAGCTGGCCCAATGGTAGCATCAATATTCTTATGAGGGTAATCTACCATAGTATATTCTAAATTATAGCATTCATCATATAACATAAACGTCAATTCAGCGTTTTCATTATATATCTTTCAATATAAAAATGAGAATTCCATGTCATTTTGTGCAGTTTTGTTTATTTTCCAATTATCATGATATATTTTCCAAACATTTTTAGAGCGTACAAATTGATTCTTACGATATCAATAAATTTAAATGCTAAAACGTTTGTCATGATATTTCGTCTTTTGTGGCAGCTTTACCAAAAACCTATCCTTATAGTAGAAAAGAGATAAAAAAAAGTTCAACAACTGGAGAAAGTGATCACATTCAAAATTCAGCCTGGCCATCCTTGACATCATTATAAATAAATGTTAAAGCTATGAGCATTCTGTACATATAATTTTTCTCACATGTTTTATATATAATTATAAACAGAACAAAGAGTAGCTTTAAATAAGGTAGAACAGTTCCAATACGAAATCTGTTACAACGTACACATGTATCTATAGGATTTATCAATTCCAACCAGATCTTTGAATTAAATAAAAATTAAAACATGCTAATACCAGAAGATGTTTCTCACTGAGCAGAGCAATCGAACAAACAAATCTTGTGCCTTTTTTAAGCATTTAGACAACAAATCAAACAATCCTTTTGTAGAGCAAAAATGGGAACCTGGTATGAATTGGAACTTAATCGGATTTTTATGTTGCTTAGAAGTGAGTAGACACCGAGCAAATTGGCATATGCATCACATAATTGCAGGCCAAATGAAGACAAATTTGACAATTTGGAGAAAATAATTGTGAATGATTTGTTCCTTTTTTTGGTTTGTATGCTGTAGAACGTGAGTTGCTCAACAGGGCTAATTCGTCAATGAGGGTTTTACAATGAAACTGTTTACATATGACAATAATGTTATTGGGTGCTTTATTGACGGGTGCAAAATCACATTTATCATGCGTTGCTCGCAGGCAATGAACAACTTCTAACTTGTCAGAACTGGATCTTGTGGTTGTGCTGTTGCCTTCTGTAGTTTTTATTATGCTTGTAATTGTGTTCCTCAGTTCACTTTATGTTTTCAACTAAGCTGGAAATACCATTCTTCTTTGTCCACATTCTAGCATATACGTCAACAGATTATACAATTATTTTCCTGTCTTTACTCCAAGCGATGTTTTGTTGACCACGTCATTTTAGTGTTTTTCAAATTAGTGAAGGTAGTGCATCAGTTCTTTTAATGGCAAGATCATAAGTTTTTATATGACTATGGTGATTTCGAATGCAACGAGAATTATGCCATGCACATGAGTATTTTTTTTTTCTTTTATAATTATCTAGGTTACATTCTTTAACAAATTTTGTATGGTTAAATAGACCCTCATGAGACAGACAATGTCAGTGGAATATATTCTCCTATTACTGAACCATAGACTTATAAAAAAATAAACTGTATGTCGCCACCCCTGCACCCCCTCCCCATTTGTGCGTGCTTAGCAGCCCCCTCCTTCACTGAATAGAGATATCACGTCAACTGTAAGTGGTATCCCCTAGCTAATAGATCGGAGCACTACTTCTGTGCATACGAAATGGTAGTAAGATGCAAGGGACTTACTTGTGAATGCAGCATTTCATGACATAGGTCTTTCTTCAAAATTTGGTGAACTGCTTTTTAGAGGTGTAGATTGCATTGACATTCCAAAATTTATAAGCATTCCCTTCATGTTTACAAAATGGCCAGGTATGTTTGCCTCATACTATCTAACAAGAGTCTTACATGCTCTGGTTGCTTTACCAACTAGTGTTCAAATATCAGGATGTAAGTTCACATCACTGTCAGATATGGCTGTCTAAATGTCAGAACAGTGTCCAGCTAAGTAGTAGTGAGACCATTAGTTGCCAATATCGTAGTTAGAAATCAGTCCAAGTCCAAAACCGTCCAAATCTTGGCACGTCCATCAACATGAACATCAAAAGACACAACAAAAAGACGTTAATAGCCATCAAAAAATGGATTATTAATTGAACATCCAAGGCGGGTAAGATTTGATATTGAGAACATAGAATAAATGAATATCATAATAAAAAGAAGTGAACAACAATTTCAACAATGTTAAAGAAGCACCAAAAGTTCCTATAAACAAAAACCTATCAAAATCCATGTCCAACTCCAGTAGACACACCAACAACTTCATGTTATTTTTTTTTATACATCAGTCACTGCATATGGAATGCTGTATGGAGGAAAATATCTCTCCTAACATTTGGCTAGTTTCAACAAAGGTTAATAGTGGTTTCAATCAATTTGATGTCAGCAACTTTAAGAAATTAAGCCAAAGATTGCTTTTCATATGGGGTAATTATCTGTGCTTAATTCAAAACCATCACGTTTTTCATACAAATAACACTTCAATTCACTCATAACATTATATACATAATTATGAGTAGTTGTAGTTTGTTTTTATTCCAAATCATCAAGTTATATTTGTGAACTAAAGTCTGGAATGTTTTTAGTAGTGATGCTTAATAGCTCATCTAGATATCCAAGTGTCAGTTTCAAACATTTATCGTGCAATTTCTTTTTTTTTCTTTTGACAGATTTACAAGAAACTTATACTCATAGTTAAATAATTAAATATTGGCCAAAAGAAGCGCACGATTATTGATTCTTTGAATACCATTTTTTTTGTCTGAAGATAGAGTATCCAAAATTGACATAAATGTTATTAATGAAAACGTTCAACAGCTTAACAAACTGATTGTATTGAAATGGTGGCAGGCCATCCTTCATATAATTGCCAAAATATGCACATTTATAAGACATGACTTTTTTGTGACAGTCTATAAGACATGATTACTTTTTACTTTTTGTTATTTTTCACAAAGGTTTTATATACGAGAGACTTGATACATTCTTTCAAGTCAGAAAGAATATTAGTTGTATATCGGGTAAAAAAGTCCCAAGAAGAAATCTGTTTAAAAGGTAAACGACTAACTATACTATTCAGCCGCTCCAACAGAATCTTCAAACTAGATAAAATCCAAAACCCTTTATTACCAGAAGATGCTTCTGCCTGACCACAGTATTTAAATCCAAATACTTGTACTTTATTGCAGCCTTTAAACATCAAAACTGCCAAGTAATCAGCAAAAGCAAAATATGGAACCACTTATGAATCAGAACTGATAAGGATTTTATGCCGTTTTTGAACTATGTAACTGTTAGGTTTAATGGACATGCTTATATGTAAATTTCAGGCCAAATAACGATAGAAGTTGTTGATGTTTGTGCAAAATAATATCCGATGAAAGAGGCCTATAGTAAATAGCAGTCATATCATTGCTGTCCGTCCAGCACAAAAAGCGTTTTCTTTGTCAAAAGTATGAGAACTTTCAATGCACTGTAACTACCCTTCTTTGTATACGAAATATCTGACTTTGTAGAATATTCCATACATCTTATACATAGTATAAATTATATGGAAATGTCCTACTGTGTGAAGGTACAAGTCACAACGGCCAAACCATCACACTGAGTACTCAGTAGACTATTTGCACGTGAGATCCCGATACCTCAGTGGTCAGGGTGTTGGATGTTACATAGGTATGCGAAGCTGCCAAAAGTCACAATTTCAAATTCTACAGGATAATGGCAAAAATGATCAAATCGTTTATTCTATACCATATGTACTTGTTTAATGGTAATATCCTTATGGCATTATCCATCACCATATGTCATACCCTAAAAAGTGTGCTTTTAAATTTTTGCAAAGTAATAAAGCGCGACACGGTTGCACCATACCACAGTGCAACAGTGCACTGGATATATATATATATATATATATATATATATATATATATATATATATATATATATATATATATATATATATATATATATATATATATGTGAAGTTTGTAGTTTGGTAATATCCAGTCTACGTTAGGCGGCGATAATGTATGTTTGCCTGTGCAACTGCCCTTGTAGTCTCGCATATGCAAAGAAGCATTACCTTACATTACAGGTAAAGCCCTTGCTTGTTTGTACACACTTTCTAACTATGCCCAATAGTGTTCAACCCAAAACGGTTTTTAAAACAAAATAGCACAGGCAGCACCACCCATGTCTGATTATTAATCAGTGCAATAAAAGCGACATTGTGATGTGTGAAACTAGGTGTATGTAGGAAGTTGCTGTAAACAACTTCCAACACCCCTGTGCTGGCATCTGTTGCAAGGAAAAGTCACCCAAACGATTAGCATTCTGTGAGGTAAAAAGTACAAAGTAGGGTTTGATACTCAATACATTTGAATCGCTTAGATACCTCATTAATAAAACCATGGGGAAGTTGTAGGGTTCTAACCATGTTAAAATGTTATTTACAGTTTTTTTTCAGGTACACTTGTTGTATGTCGAATCAAAAGCTTCATTGAGTCAGGCTATATATCGACGTTGCATACTGACCAATACTTTAGTCAATATAGCACAATGTAGTTTAATTTTGTTCATATTTCTTCACAAGGACGCTACTTCGTACATTTTTGTTGGCATGCTTTTTAATTTTAGGGCATAAGACATGCTGAACTTGGCATAAGCATGCTCAACATGATGTGTACCCATGGTATTACGAATAATATGAACATTCAATACAGCAAGAAAACTCAGCTGTAAGTTTTGATTATTTATGTGTGAAGAGACAAGTTAGGTGTGAAATAAAAGCTTACAACATAGCTTTTTGTCAGCTAATAGAACACGTCAATAGTTTTTCATGAAATAAGAATATCTCTTAGGAAAATTCCAAACACGGTAAGTTTTATACAAATGTACAAGTTGCTATATAAGCTCCCTGCATATAGTGGGAGCTTGCGTGAGATTCCTTTAAATGAGAAACGAATTTCCATCCTCGTGAACCACTACAAACTGCAGGGTAACAGATTCTAGACAATGGATTAAGCGTCTTTACGCGTATGTGGCCCACTTGCAAGATGAGCTTCAGAATGTGCGCATGTTTCCCTCTGTTCGGAGTGTGATTAATATCATCTTGAAATAATTATCAATTTTTTTCGACTACTTATGTGACTTTTCAATATATATATATTTACCTGCGTTAATTGCAATTAAATAGTTCCCAGGTGACGAATTTTTGCACATGAAATGTGAAATCAGAAAACTTCAGAGCTCAAGATTGCTCCTTATTGCAAGACACCATTGTGTGCCTGAAATGGCACTAAGTGACTCCATACATACATGTGTCTATCCAACCTAGGTAAGACGCTTATTGACTGTTCTGCTTTGTGATTCTACAAAGATACTGTACGCATTTGATGATTTCCCGGCCAGCAGATCACCAGAGGTTCATACTGATGGGTCTTGCGACCTGCCATTGCCAGTGACAAGAAGTTTGTCTGCCTGTGATGATCATTGTCCACCTTACTCTCCCTGGAGTTCCTCATGCGTGGCGTGCGTAGGTATCTTCCTTCAACCTGACAAAATATAACTTCTGAGCTAACACGATATATTTTCAAGGCTAGTATTACTATTATTTATAATCTGGTCACGTCCAAACTTATGCCTGCACCCATTGGACACATTTAACAAAACATGATGCTTTTGACGTCTGTCCCATTGCAGTACCTTAGCAAAACTAAAAATGTCGTTACATTCATGTTTCTGTAATATGACTTTAAAGATTAGGGCCCTTAGTTTTCCTCAGTGATACAGCACAAACGTGGCACGTTTACGCATGGTCAGTCACATGTGTACAAACCCAGGAATATGAATTGAAAACTGGAAGAATGCTGCACTCGTTTTCTTCTAGTAAACGATACTATAAGTTGTGTTATATTTGCATGCTTCCAAGTTAAGGTTGCTTATTTGTATGATATCGTTTTCGGAACAGCTCCCAAATTTATTTATTTATTTATTTATTTATTTATTTATTTATTTATTTATTTATTTATGGAGACTGCCATCTCATTATAGTTGTGTGAATAATTATTCTGATGCTTTCATTTAGCCCGTGCCCCCCAGTGCGTACTGAACTGTTTCATATTTCATATACATTTGGTATTTTGTGCTTAAAACTGTAAAGCACGCTAACGTGAGCTGTTCGAGTAACAACAGAAAAGGGCAAACCCGCAGTTTGATTCTACCTGTGGTTTGGCCCCACCTCCGGCCTTGATATTTGGTAATAGATCCAAGCTGTGGGTGATCCGATCTGTCCTTAAACAGGTTATCATGACAACCAAGTGCATATTCTCTTTACGGGCTTTACGCTTCCTTTTAAATGTCTTTTCTGAACAAGACCGTTGGCCTTATATCCGTCCAATATGTATTCAACAACATATATTATGTGTTCTAATTCTTTGCTTGGCTTGCAGTACCTGGGGTTTTTGTTTCCACATCTCATGCAAAATTATACTTGAAATGCATTGTAAAAGTATGAAATCCTTGTTGTCTCACCTACGCAGTGAACTGCAGTCCTGTAGGTCACAGGTCACGTGTTTATTGATTACAGTTGACATACATGCTGCATGTATTCTGTTTCCGAATCGCTGTTATCAATATTTACCTGCCATTTTTATTTGTATTGCTTACTACTTGTATTGGCTTTCGACCGGAAACACAATTATTATATACAATATGCATTTATTCGAACTGAAGCCTGTTACATTTTAACGAATACCCCTAATGACCAAAGTTTTTAGTTATCATACTTACCATATTTAGATAATGTATTGGTGCACAAGTTGTAAAGTATGTACAATCAATTAAGTCCCTAACTAGTATGAAATACAAATGCTTACAGTGTATGAAATATCAGTTTTCTTTGATGCCCTGTGTACTTAACATGTTATATTACGACTCCTGTTCTCGGGAATTCCATATTGAATGGTTGGCATATATGGCCTTACCCACTTTGTCTCATGCATAATTTCATCAATGGTTATATTAAATGTTGTTCCATACTCAATTAAGAGATCTCTGTTCATGGTATGTATAATATTCGACACAGAAATTTAAGAAATTTGGCATAAACTTTATTAATGAGTCCGTTATTGTTGCTTTTCTCCATACACATCCATATAAATCTTGGTGCCCCGCATCAGTTGGTGATACACCCTTCTGTCTCTCAAATGTTCGAAGCCCTTTTTCAGGAAAGTATTAAAGTATTTCTTTCGGACCTTGGACATAATATTACTGATCTTTCAGAAACAATTCTATATGCAAATTCTGTTCCTGATAGTTTACACATAGCAGATTATCCCAGTATAATCCGACACGATCGCCTAAATGCAGTCAGCGGTGCTGTCGCAATTTATGACTCTTATTCTCAGTATGCATCTCAATGTGCTGATTTCGAATTAGCAAATCTTGAGCTTTAATGGTGCGAGATAGGAGTACATTATAATAAAAGCTTGCTTGGTGTGGTCTGTAGACTCCCTACTTCTAGTGTTGATTTTTGGACAAATTCCAACACACATTTGAATTGGTGGAAAGTACAGGAATGCAAAATATAATTCTAAATGGCCATTTTGATTCTGAGTTTCTTACTGAAGCCAGTCGTAAGCCAGATCACTTTACTAATACAAATTTCCTTACTTTACATGTCCATGAGCCCACTCGTATCACTGAACAGTCAGCTACTTGTTTTGGCTCAAATTGTTCCAATTATCTCATGTTGCATTACTGAGACAAGAATATTACCTCCAATTTCAAATTGTGATCACTGGGAATATTATTTTTGAGAAAGAATGCCAACACATAAAAGGAAGATTCTGGACTATAGTAAGGGAAACGATAATGTTTTTAGAGATTATTTGTATGAAATAGAATATTCCGCTTGCTATGCCCCAAGTGACATTGATTATTGTTGTGACTTGTAGGCCCATACGTTCATCAACGCTGCCTCGCATGGAATTCAAAGAAAGATAAAACAATAGACTTACTATGGCATTATTCACGGCTTCGTGCACTCCAACGTCAGGTTCCAATACAATAGTACATGGGAAAAATTAGACAATTTGAACCAAAAGGATTGGCTTTATTTTGCCGAGCTGGTTGTAACAACTTAGGCTAGCCGAGCATGATAACAGCGATAAACTGAAAGCTAACCTAGCCAATCCCACTTGTAAAAATAAATGCTAGTGGCCTGCCGTGAAACAGTTCCTTAATAGAAATCATTTGGGCTCTATTCCACCTCTTATTTATGACGATAAAGTGGCATCTGATCACTTATCCAAAGCAGAAGTGTTAGTCCATATTTCTTCAAAAGTGTAATGTTTATGCCACTGCAGCTGTATTGCCTGATTTTGGTGACACTTGTGATTTTTGCCTTGATTCTATAAATATAGCTGAAGCAGAAGTTCATAATATTCTCCACATGCTGGGCACAACTAAAGCTACGGGGTCTGGTGGTATACGTTCCGAAAGAAGCAGCACCTTATTTTACTGGATCATTGACTAAACTGTAAAATTACTCTCTAGTATTAAAGAAGTTCACAATTTTATGGAAAGAAACAAAGTTTTCCTGTTACATTACAAGGGTTCTGATAATAGGTGTAATAATTATAAACCTGTCTCCTTGCTAAAATGTCTTGCGAATTTTTTGGACAAATATTGTCTGAATAGGTTTTCAATTTTGCCTCAACAACATGGTCATATCCACTCATAAGTCGGGCTTTATATCTGATGATTTGAATGTCAACTAACTCTTATTTCCCTATCATGAATAATGCATGGCTATTGACTGCCATGAGGAACTACGTGTTGCATTTTTTGGATATTTTGAAGGCGTTGGATAAGGTTTGGCATCCAGGTTTATAATTCAAATTGAGAACAAAATGTTTTTTCGGGAGATTCCTTACATTGGTTTACTGTTCGTTTTAGATGATCGTTATCGAACTGTAGTTTTGAAAGATCAGTTATCTAGTTCGGGTAAGATTTATGCAGGTGTCACATGTGTACATTGTTAGGCGTAAAATGTAAAAGTTATTTACAGATGATGCAACTTTCTATTTGCATATAGATAATCCGGATGTTGCAGCCAAAATGATCAATTCAAATAAATTGGTCAGTGGTAAGATAACCAGTTTATAACATTAATGCCTTGAAACCCGACACGATGCTTATGTCACGGAAATTGAACACTCCTATTTCTTCCCGAGGTCACACCTTACAAGACGCACAAAAACATAAACATCACCAGTCTACATTACCGGCTAATATAAGGAGTGACCATATTACTCATAGTTATTTAGTCGGCCAAAAATGGTAAGTATTATGGAAAGTTTAAAGTTTATTAGTTTAGATAGAGCCACCTTAGAAACTATATACATATCTTTCATAACACCTGGTCTGGAGTATGGCATCATATGTGCAATAGCTGTACAGCTGCCGACAAATTTGGAAAGTATTCAGTTTGGAGCAGCACACGTTGTTACACGTGGAATGCAAGGGAAAGCAATGCTTAACTTTATGAGGCAACAGGGTGACAAACTCTGGCTAAATGGTGTAAAATTTTCTGAATTAACTTTAATATACATATTGCGGAATCATATGGTTCTAGATTTACATTGTTTTTTTCCCCACTAATATAGCTACATAGTCGAGAATGAACGTTTGAAACCGACTAGTGTCGGAAGCAAGAACAGACATTAAACTGATTTATTATTTATATTACATGTATTCGCACGTTTATTACTAGTTTGCTCGTTTTTACCTGAAAGCCCACCCTGTACTGTTGGTGCTCTTTGTGTGTCGTCTCTGCATTTGTCTCTTTCAGTATGTCTCTGTGTGTAAAGTACCATCCTCCGTTTTCATTTCGTCTGGCAAGAGGAACTTAGCTAGGCTTTTGTCCTTTTTTCCCAACGTCACGCTTCATTATACTGGATGACATTCGTGTTATGAAGAAAAATAATATGTTTAAATCAATATGCTGAAGCATGTAGTGCATGCATATAGGTCAGCTGGGCACAGGACTGTCACAGTCCTTTTGTTGATAATGGAGAAATTACACTTGCACCTTAAACAATAAATTTTTACATGGAAATTTCACTTATACACAGGGTGAATAACGTGGTGGCGAGTATGTATTGGGTTTATCACGAGGGGTAACTAAGGTACAACTGTGAACAGCCCACAAATGGCCGTATGCTAGCTTGGATACAAACAGTGGTTCCACCTCTTGCAATCAGTCCAATACATGGGGGCAAACTCATCCAGTAAATGCAGCCAGAGAAAAGCTTAAGACTGCACAGGCAGATGCACATTGTGGACAAGTCGCAGTGCATTGTTTTACCTAGAAGAACTTTGTGGCAGCTCCCCAGTTTTCCACAATTGTTTTACTTTACTTCAAGTAGCTGCTCACTGCCTTGATTTTTCACGTTTATGATGTGCATTTTTGCTGCAAATAGTTGGGGAAAGTGCAGAACCTGGTTCAACGCATTTTGAATTTTCTCTTTTACAAAAAGTAGAAATGTTAAAAAACTTTACCTAACTTTACCTGGGAATGTTCATTTAGTACAGAAAAATATGACCCATATTCATAAATTCCAAACCCAACAAGGACAACAAAGAGATTCCACAGTTACCAAACCATCAACTTTCATCTTCCAGTACTGATGTGAAGAAAACAATTTTCACTTCTGGCTTGCGACAGGCAGTCATCCATAACTGTCGAAGTGCTGTGGGCCATTGCTCCGACTTCGAAATTATATTAGAGGTGTATTTCATAAATTGTCGGTCTGTGGAAGTGCCCTGCCGTGTCCATGTACAAGCCACACCTGCTATAACATCACCCTGGCTCCTTGGTCAACCTTTTTTGGGGTTGTCCCGATGGCCTAGAGGTCAGCGTGTTGGGCTTTACATTTGGCTAGGCAAGTGTGCCGAAGGTAGTGGGTTCAAATCCCATACAGGTCGACATTTATCGTATTTTTCACACAAATAAATTATCGTATTTTTCACACAATAAAAAGCAACTTGTGGTTTTAAATCAGTCCTCTTAACTTTTGAACTATTCTTCATTAATTACAGACTATAATGTTTCCAAAATGTATAGACCTTACCACTCAGAACCCAAATTTTATTACTTCGGCCAAAAATACAAAGAGACTTGGTAGGCCTATCAGTTTTTAGTTTTCCTGACTTGTCAGTCAGCTGAGTTTACTGCAAACGAAGGAAATAGGCCTGCATCGTTTTTGTAATGTTTATGAATCTGGAACATTATAAACACACTCTACCTCCGTTATAACTGAGTTGAAGAAGACAGCGCTCCTGTGGGACACTAGAAATAGTGCTTCTCATATTGTGCATCAGAATGTTTTGTAACATGGAGAGATTTACCTTTTCATTGAATGGTCACAATGATAGTAGTTGAAATAATGGTTAACTTGAAATTGCATGTCGTGGGTTTTTAGCTCAGCTGACTTGTCAGTCTCACCATTGTATGTCCATCTGTCTGTCTTTCCGTCCCCTGTCCTCCATTGCCCGTCGTCCATCATCAACACTCCACATTTTCGACTTCTCCAAAACTGTCAGCCAGATTCACTTCAAACTTAGTGGAGATGTGCCTTGGGTAGGCCTGTACCTGTTTTTTTTTTTTTTTTTTGGGGGGGGGGGGATCTTAAAAATCTTCTTCTCCGAAACTGGTCACCGAATTGCTTTGATATCACACAGGGACACTCAATTCTGAATTTGCTCTCCAGGTGGTGCTGGGATATTTTTAGTTCTTTTATGATGTTTTGTGTGTTTTTGCTTTTTCGACTCCAGCATCGTCACTCAAATTAAGCTGAGACTTGGGCAATATATTTTTTGTGGAAGAGTCAAACAAAGTTATTCAGTAGGTTGCACTACTATGGATTTCTGATTTTGAACGATTTTTTCAAATCGCGTACTTATCGGTGAATGCAGCTTTCCTACCGATTACAATGCAAGTCAATGGGCATTCTAATGCTCATTCACATTTTCGAGTTCTCCAAAACTGTCAGTCAGATTGTCTTTAAACTTGGTGGCAATGCACTTTGGGTGTGTTCCTACCATGTCTGTTCAAATGGTCACGCTCCAATGATTTTTGCATTTTTAATGAACTTTTTGGTTCTCTTTTGGACAAATCTTACAAAATCTTCCTCTCCACAACCACTCACCCAATTGCTTTAAAATTACATAAGAACTCTCCTAGGGACTCTTAGTACTTAATCTATTCACCAGGTGGTGCTGCAATATTTTTCCAATTTTTTATGAATTTTTGTGCATTTTTGTTACTTGTGACTTCGTCACCGGATTCCACTCTCAGATTAAGCTGAAACTTTGACGATATGTTCCTTATGAAAGGGTCAAGCACAGGTTTACACTAGGTAGCACTGCTGTGGATTCCTGATTTTTAGCGATTTTTTTTTTTTTTTTCAATTTGGGAACTAATAGGTAAATGCACCTTTTCTATCACTTACTATGCAAGTCAATGGGCATTTTAATGCATCCTAATGATAATTCACATCTTGGACTTCTTTGAAGACACCGTCAGTCAGATATACTCTAAAGTTGGTGGCATTGTACGTTCTTGGGTGGCTCTCTACCAAATCTTTTTTCAAATGTTCATGCTTCAGTGCTTTTTGGACTTTTTATGATTTTTTTCAAAAATGTGTAAAAAAGTTGTAATAGGAAAGTTTGACATGGTAATTTCTTGTAGTGGTTATAACTTTAATAATTTTGGCCGAATTTGTAGCAAACTTGGTAGGGATGTACCTTTTATAGGTGGCTACCTATTTTGTGCAAATGGTCATGCTCCAGTGACGTTTGGGCCTTGAACTCATTGCCAAGGTCACAGCACAGCTGCCACGAAATTTACTGTTTACTTGATAACTTGAAATCTGTTTGGAGTTAGGACTTTGCACATGTTCAAGTTTCTCTATAAAGGTCATGCTTAGACAGTATATGAGTGACCTTGGCCTAGGCCTGGGGATTATAGTGCAACATACATGAATTTTACTCTTCACTATAACTTGATAACTTGGGGTTTTATGGGCTGGTAATTATGAAACAAGTTTACCGTTTGGATGGTCACAACGGTACTAGGTAAAATAATGGCTCACTTGAGATCAACTGCCGTGGGTTTCCTTTTCAATTGACCTGTAGCTGTGGCTTGATATTTGCAACGCCCCCTGGCTTTATAATTACCAATGCATGGGGTTTCACAAGTACCAGGTCATGGCAAAGCATGCATGGTTTATTTTATCAGGATACATCAAAGAACAGACAGCATAACTGCAACATTAAAAACTTTACTTCGAGAATTGGTATTCCTACAGATAGGATATAGACTATATTCATCCATTGCCTTTCAAATTATAAACTGACTTTTTAAGAGTGCACATCCCCAGCCCTCAATACTGCAGCTAGCTCGTCAGAACTAAAGGAAGGATAAAAGAGCGTTATCATTCAAAAATATGATGCAGATTCGTGTGTATATGTGCAGTATAGTTCGCCATGTTGAACTAGTATTCATGCCAGCGGTTGCCTTGTCGCCACGCAACAGGGCACACCGTCAGGGCAAGCTGTGGATCTTGGTGAAGTGTAGTTACAGGAAAAGCTAGACAAACAAACATTTCTGTGATCAACCAAATAATAGCTTCTTTGCCACCCAGGCGACCTTTCACGTTTCATTGTGAATTTGGAAGAAATAAATAGCCCGTTATACAAAATTCAACTAAGTAATGGGCCTTTTAGGGCAGCGTGAACATTTTTGAATTATATTGTAATCCAGTGTTACAAAGTACTCAGCAAGGCAAGGCTTACAAGACAAACTCAAAACCGCTGCACATGCAATTCCAAGTCGTTCAGAATGTTATCTTGTTCTGATGGTTTCCAATTGATATAGTCTACAAGCTACAATATTAATACAGAACACACGCTTTGGAATCAATCAGTGCATATGCTGTTGATGCCTGTATAAAACAACTGTGCCTGTGTCAAAACGAGTATGAGTGCTTACCAAACGCTCTCATGGACTGCTGAAAGTGGTGAATGCTGCCACAGTGTCTTTTCATGTGAACAAGTTTTTTTGTCATAGAAGCATTGCCTAATGCGTAAATAAAAAAGCTTGTCTTTGTATTTTTTTACGATTGTTGCACACAGTTCCTTCATTTCAGCGACTGTCTACTTTTTTTTAGGATTTGGCAATGCTATCAACTAATTTTTAAAGAGATAGTGCAAAAATCGCTGCATTTGTATAGATACTGATAAAAAATACTATCGTGCAGTGAAAAAAAAGGTAAAAAAGAAGCAGTGTGAATGTTACGTCACCCAAACCAGGCCATCATATCCACCAGTCGTCCCAGTTCAAAATTTAAATCTTGTTAGTTCAAGTGCCACACACGCTTCTTTTTTTATCAAGATCAAATACAATTTTAGGCTGACTATGTATTGTATACAAAATTTTGGCAAAAATGCCGCGCATTTGAATAAACAGAAGGAGGAAAGTATGGATAACTACCTTTAGAGGCAAACATAAAAGAGTATAACTTATTGCCAGTAATGATATTCATTATAATACAAAGGAGAGATAATTAGATTCGCATGGGGTTGCTTCTCGATTGAAGATAAAAGACAAAGGAAACCTGCTTTCTTTACAGATAAAATACTGTGTTGGTTTCATTTTTATGAAGTTTTGATAATATACTTAACAATCAAGGTCTATTCAACATGGGGCTTTTTGTATAGGATGTTGGATTAGTTACGTTTGTTTTTTTTAGCTCACACACTGTGTATTTCTGCCACAGAGAAACAAGATCTATGTCAAATATACGAGGTAGTAGTTTGTATGTGTTGGATAATAAGCTTCATATAGTGATACATAGACCAGAGCCTTATGTCTAGAACTGCATCCTGGTTGACGTTACCCGTTTTTTCGAGATATTGATTCACATATCCAATAAAATCAATCGTGCCTATGAGATATAAGTGGACGAGAGATAACACTTCAAACACATACAAAAAAGATAGCACATAAACAAGATAATAACAGGTTATCCTATGCCAAATTCAATATCTTTGCCTGATTGGATCCCTGGGAGCTTTTATCCTCCCAAGACCCTTCGTGTTTTGGGAGAATACAGGCTCTGTGGTGATCCACGCATGCAAGGATGCACCCATAACGTGATTTTAAAAGAAAAAAATGAGTGATATATTTTGTTATTCAATAATCCTGGTGGTCTTATTTGCACAAACAGGGACAACTCTCCTCTAAGTGCTTCACATTGCAGAATTTACCAGCAGAATGTCAAGCTACCTTCCCCTTCTCAGGCGTCCTGGTAGTTGAATGGAAGGTTTTATCATAAGGAATATCCTCTTTATAATTGAGAGCAGTTCACCTTACGTAGTTCGACCATAGTCGTAGTTGGCATTGAAAGAGTGAAGAATAAATCTTGTGTCCAGACAACCGGTAAGCCGTCACATAATAACAACAGTTCTCTCCTTTACCACATATATGAAGCCAATATGGCTTGAAGATCATTTTCATAATGGTTACGTGGGCATTGGCTACGTAATGGACGTATGTCAATGTAACATTCAATTCGTATAATTGTATGTGAAATTGGCATAATTTAAGTAACTTATCTTTCAAAAACAATCAAAGCACGCCAAAAAGTCTATATGCATGGACAAGCAAGCAAGGGTTCATTTTGTAATACACGCACAAACACACGCACACACACACGTGTATATATATATATATATATATATATATATATATATATATATATATATATATATATATATATATATATATATATATATATATATATATATATATATATATATATACATATATATATTATATATAGATATATATGAATATATATGTGTATATCAGTCTCATGTACTGCCTCACCTTTTTTGTACATGTGCAAGATTGGGCATCTTATGTTCACGAGCCATGCATTTATTAGGTATATGCATACATGAGCAGAAGACTAGACACATATATTCATTAAAGTCAGAGGTGCAGGCACCAAAGTTTCTTTGAATAGAATAGAACAGCTCCAGCTTGCTGTTGCAACTATATGTATGCGTGTAAAGAAACACATGGTAATGGATGTCAAGAAAGAGAAATCATACCGTATTGTTCTTGTTTAACCATATGATAGGTTTAGATTCCTGTGTTCTAGGTTTCAAGAAATAAAAAGCAAATTTTTCTTATACACAAAAATAAGAAGTTCATGCACAAGTGTCAATAAGCCAGATACAAGGCATACTTGTGCTACATGGCATGTATTTTAGGTATTTCGCGTGCCCATCTAGGACGCCATGACGCATATTTAAAGTACAGGTAAACTGCAGCAGGTATATATCAACGTTGCCTTTCCAGTGGAAAAAAAAATATATTGAAATCTATGGTCATGTATATGCTTATGGAACATGGGACACATGGTATTAATGCGGAAATGGTAACTCTTGTTCAGGCAAACTTTGGCTGACATGCACGCATAATCAAAAGAGATAAAAAAAGGTTGAAGAAAATGCAGCCACAATTTTGGAATAGTTTTTAATCATTTCCGAAAATTTACATGAAGTAGTCAGCAATACAGCAAAAGTCGACAAGTTCCATTTCATGAAATTTCCCTGAGTCACCTCAAAGCAAATACTAATGTACTTCAGCAAATATTTTTTTTCACAATTTCCGTCAAAATTCAAGGCAAATAACATATAAAAAATATTAAAATTATACATTTACAAAAAGAAAAATAAAGGTTTTGCCGAAAATAGAAACAAAATTAGATCACTGTGACATTCCTAAGGTGACCTTGGAAGCACAGACTAACGTGGCTCTCTAACCTTCGTAACACAGCAGGGCCACCTATTTTAAGGTCGTTATCGCCTGTTGCAATATCAAAGTTCTTCACCCCTCCATTTCAGAAATCACCATTAGACAATAAAAAGGGATAGGGTCCACCGGTGGCAATAAATAAGCCACAATGTTAGCCCAAGACGTACTTAAACAAAGGAAACTGCAAAAGGTACTTTCCCTTTAGCGTTTAATTATAACAAGGTGTCTAAAATCCGCCATTGCCAATATATAAAGCCAAAATGTTCATTTTGTTCTTTTAAGTCCATCGGACATCAGACTTAAAACTCCAACATTAAAAAACAAGAACAAAACATAGCATAAAACAAACACATACGTGAATTAGTAGCCACGTTATACGATCCGCCGTTACTAACAAATAAGCCAAAATGTCAGACTTGCTGCTGTCCCTGCAAAAAAAAAAAATAATGTCTGCACACGCATGCTTACCAACTTTCCTAAATTAGACAATTCTTTAACACGTTTAAGGAGCACGGAAATTCGACAAGGCACAACGCAGTGACCGACTTTGGCAATGTTAGATTCCAGGCAAAATCTCCACAGACTACAATACAATTCAATCTGCGGATTGAAAAAAGGGAAGTCTGATCAGGCAGAAAAAAATTTCATCATGTATAAAGAAAAAAAAACACCGCAACATGGCAATTGTGACAATTCAGTGAAAACCTACCCAATGTATACCACCACCAGGTTTGAAGCAAACGTGCCACATGGTTTTGGACAAGTTAACCAATAAGTTACCATTGCAATGAGGAATCACTTCCATATCAATAAATAGGTATGTATGTATTTAGATTAATAACCTGGTCAATAGTAGTGATATCTAGTCACCAAATTGCTTGACCTTCCACAACAGATATTACAATATAATATTAGCATAATCTCAATGGCACCTTCAGATAAATAAAAATGTAAAGAAATGCAACGAACTTTGTAGAACCATCTGGTGAAAAACTGAAGTTTTATGAGCCATCAGAATCAGCCATTGAATGACCAATCTAAATTCGAAACACTTGGTAAAGAATTTTAGAGATACAAGGATCATTTTAAAAAATTTTCCGCCAAAGCACAAAACCTCCTACAAAAGTACTAAAGATGCAAAATGCTAAAGATTTGTGAATGATGTCTGACCATTTAATCTAGGAAGAACGTTTCTAAGGTAAATCCCGAGCAACATTGAAGTGAATCTGGCTTATGGTTTAGAAAAAAACCCTGAAAATATGAACACTAATTTCAATTCCCATACTCAGAGCTCAATACGAATGTATGTTATGGACATTACTTCCCTGAATTCTCAGATTCAATTTAACTGTGACAAAAGGTGCATAATCAGCTTTCATACAAGATTTTTCCAACACTTTCACACAATGTATACCCCCTGCCCCCCCCCCCCCAAATAATAACACAATCAAGGGGATGGTATTGTGAAAGAATTCAAATGGCAAACCGAAAAATGGCCTCAAAATGGAACTAAAGTGCAGTGCCAAAGTGCCGCTTGTCAAGCAAGTTCAGGCCTATGTGTTTGTTATTTTGACGGAAATTTTGTAGGATTACAATGAAAGAAATAAAAACAAATTCTTGATCTGTAAGGTTTCATCATGTAACACCACTTCCATTAAGCAACTTTCAGCAACGAAAGAAGAGAAGAAGGTCTAAAACTTGTGCATGGGAATTACCCCCCCCCCCTCTTTTTTGTTTTGTTTAAATAGTCCACTAATTTTTCTGCTTACCCAAAACATTGCAAACATTGTCGAGGTTTCCTTTGACACAATGTGAAGACTTGACAACCATCCTGATACCTTTGATGACCACCATTTGCTGTCACAGAGGTACTCTTCACAAACACGCTGAAGAAGTGTGGACAAACAAATACATTTTTTCACTGTGTGGCATAGTTTGAACACATTTGGTACATCAGTAAATTTCCATCCCAAGCAGTTTTCCTGTATCTCATTCATCTTTTATTTCGTTTTACTTTCTGAAAGCATTGCCCTTGTTATTCTTGTTGCCAAGGTAGAGTCACCGTTTCCAGACACTGCATCTGATTGTGATGTGGTCCTTTTCTGCCATCTACAGAGTAAAATGGCTGCAAATGTCTTTCGAAACTTCCTGAAATTTCAAATATACATGAGATAAGTAATATGATAGCTTGTTTTCATAATTTTTTTCTGTCATTTGTCGTTGTGTAATGCTCGAGGTGACAATCAAAAGCAGGTGTTTCAGTGTATGAACATAACAGGAGGTTGTGTGAGCCCATGTTCAGTTGAATGGTCAATCATATAAACTCAGGCGGTGTTTTTCTTCTATTTGAAAGCAGAAAGTGGTTGTACAGAAGATTTTCGCTTATACCCCCCCCCCCCCATGATATAAAAATACAATCATCGATAGCGCCAATCATGTGATAATATTCCATTGGCGTTTCTTCAAAGTACACCCCCCCCCTTAGTTTGAAGATGATCTAGTATCGATCCCTGGGGAATATATACATATACGTGCCTGTATATCAGTAAACCTGAAGCTGGGGTGCTAGTATGCACTTTTTTATTTTAAAAGTTTATGTTTGTGCAATGTCCGAGGAGGTTGCACGTTTCTTTCCAAAATGCAGTTATTCATTTTTGCAATCACCCACAATAGCGGCGGCTTAAGGACAAGTAACGCATCAAAAACTTTTGCATGGGAGATTTTGATATTTAAACGGTTTTACAAGATAAGTGTCCTTTCTATAAGTTGGAAAAAATTCAAGGTCTTTACCAGAGTAGAAATATGAGAAAAACGAAAAAAACAAAACAACACAAAACAAAACACAGAGGCATGGGGGCAAACTGAACGTCCATGTGTCACTCTTTAGGTTCCGAGGCCAGTCGCGGAACAATGCCACCCGTCAATCAACTTAACGTCTGTCACGTGGATACAGGTAGCAACGGCCCATGGCAAAACAAGAGTGGTATCACGGTGGTGCCACAAAATCAGGCGACATACCAAAAGTGTGTTTGTGGACAAGGAAATTGTCTAAACATGCGAATATATCACAACCTAAGTGGCTGACTTTACAGTTGTCGTGCTTATTTTGGGGTCATACGAAAGAAGACTTCAAATGTTCAGGAGCAGCGGGGATCGTCAAACAATGTCCTTCAAAAGCCGTGCCGCAATGGGTTTCCCCAGGTGGCCCTGCACACAAAAAACAGGCGTGAAAAACATAAACAAATACAAAAATTTTCCCGAAAATGGCACTTTAACCAACTATGCCCATATGCATAATAATATTGTATCGAAACCATAGGGCGAGGTAATAAAGGTACAAATAAATACATCGAAATAAGCATAAACAGGAACATGAGGGAAAACACAAAACAGCGACACCAAACTGAGTCGGAAAGAGAAATGGAACTCATTGAGAAAGTAACTACAAAATAATGACTAGCCAATTAATTAAAGTGTACATGCAAGTGTAACAAGCTAACTACATAAAGAATACAGACTGGAGTAAATAAAATAAAACACTACTTCTAAAAAAACTGAATGAAGAGGTAGTGGGTGGAAGACGAAACCCTCCACCCGTTCACTGGCCATGAGCGAGCAGCCGTAAGCCGCCCAACTGAAGCAAGGCAACACAATTTCTGTTGCCAGGCTTGAGGTCATGGGGTCCGAAGGCCCGCCTCCATGACGTCATGCTTTGAAATCAGATTGTCGCTGTCGTCGTTTGAATGACCGCTGAAAATTGTTTTCTGTACTCCAAAGGCTCTTTTATCCATGTGATTGGCCACTTGCAGAGGAAACATCGTCTCTCACCAAATGTTGAGGGACGATGTTGAAAATAAAATGAATATTCAAAACGGGAATGGTGATGATAGTCAAGTCGACTCTACTTAATGCCTTTAGAATGACCACTTGTTTACTCGGGCGATAAAGATCTAATGTTTGCATTGAAATTCGCGGAAGAAAAACATAAACACCCACATCCCCCGTCCCACCCCACCCCCAATAATAAATGAAAAAATATAATTAGGACTTAGTGAATAAATTCAAAGGGGAGTGCTCATTTGAACAAATTTGCAAACATGTATCTGAAGGCCAACCCTTTCAACATTGAAGTGGTCCTGGGTAATGGTTTTGAGGAGCAGTTCTAGATACCATGTGCCAATAAAACAGATAAAAGACACTCAACAGATGATGGCCGACAAAAGTTCAGCTGATTTGACAGTTGAGTCAAGCAATATTAACGCTTGGTGCTTGTCAATCGTACCAATCACACCAACAGAACTTCTAATTTGATGGCATGAAGGCTACTGGTCTTACTTTGTTGGACCTAAAACCTAGTTTATCTAGCAGATTATAATACAATGTTTAAATTAAATCTTAGCTCTTTCTGTAGTGAGTGACATGATTTACCAGATATTTCAGCTGTCTCAGAGATAAAGCCTTGGTGTTCAGAAATTGTCCTTTTTATCAGTCACAAATATCTTTGCGATGGGATGGAATAATGAAATTACATTTCTGGAAACTAATTTATTATTTCATTTTTATCAAACGGACTGAGCATTAGAAACTGTTTGGATTTACTTATACTACCACAGATTTTATGTCAATGTTTTGGACACGCATTAAGTTTATTGTCCCCCGCCACCGAAGGTGGCATAGGGGGACATAGAGTTAGTGAGGATAGGGAGCCTGCCGTCCGTCCGTCCGTCCGTGCATCCGTCCGTCGGTGCGTCTGTCCCGGAGCATATCTTTAGAACCCTAAGATATAGAATAATGAACTTTATGCCAAAGATGCATCATACCATGGGCATGTGCACTGTGTATTGTTTTTGACCTTGACATATTTTCAAGGTCACAGAGCTCAAGAACATATCTATTTTCGTGTAGAGCCTAGGAGCATATGCATTTACGTGTGTCTGGCAGCACATCTCTAGAACCCTTAGAAATGGAAAAATGAAATTTATACCAGAGATGCATCATACCAAGGACATGTGTGCCATATTTTACCGTGTTGATATGGCACTCGCACATAACTACCTCCATTGAACCATTCTTTTTAGGAATGGGGATTTGGTCGAGCGGATATGTGCGTTTCCCATTTCAGCTAGGCGACTGGTGCCAAAGGTTGCAGATTCGAGTCCCGCTCGTTCCGAACATGAAACATATATTTTCGGCATTTCCTTAATGCTGGTGGATTTAAGTCCCCGATTCTGGAAATAAATGCCGACTCAGTAAATATACTGCTTTACCGTGTTGATATGGCACTCGCACATAACTACCTCCATTGAACCATTCTTTTTAGGAATGGGGATTTGGTCGAGTGGATATGTGGTTTCCCATTTCAGCTAGGCGACTGGTGCCAAAGGTTGCAGGTTCGAGACCCGCTCGTTCCGAACATGAAATATATTGTTTTTGACCTTGACCCATTTTCAAGGTCACAGGGCCCAAGAACATATCAATTTTTCGTGCATCCAGACATGCTTTTTTATGGTATAGCTTACTTCTGTATTCTCATGCTTTGAATGCTTGCTTGTAGTGGCACCTACCCTATATGTAGTGACACTTATCCCTGTGTGTATAATGGCACAATCAAGCAGCCCTAGCTGCAATGGACAGAATGCAAACCCATAGTGCTTTCCACTGGCATCATCCACTACAACTTGTACAAGATGACACCTATATCCATATTGGCTTCCTCAACATACGCTCACTCCACAAGCATGCTCCAGACTCACATGCTCATACTTCACTGCATAAGCTATCAGTGCTGTGTTTGTCAGAGACACATATCAGAAATGTAGTTGAAACCCAGGACTACCAAATTGATGGTTTCATCTCCTTTCACAACCACATTCAGCACGGACTAGCTATGTACATCAAAGGCAATTCTAAGGAATATTTGTTGAGTCACTCAGCAGAATTACAACCGATGAAACGGTTATTCTATCCTCCAAAATGAAAGCCCCTACTCCTTGTTCTTATCTAAAAACCTCCTGCAATATGCAAGACACAATTCATGACTAGGTTTGAGCATGCCTTGACCAAACTACCAGATATGTATCACATTGTCATAGGTGGAGACTTCAACTTGATTTCAGATGATCCCGACATTATCAGAATTACCAAAAAATATGGTCTGCATCAATGGATAACAAAACCAACACACACCACAGGACGCACACTAGATCTCATCTTCACAACATCATCGTGCAACTGCGTCCATGCTGATGTTTTCCCTTTACCATATACAGACCATTTCATCACTTTTGTCACTTTACATTTAACCGCAAGTATGTATTCAAGCAAGTAGTTTAAGTACCATTATATTGCCATGACAATCCTATTTGAAACATGATTTTTACTATGTATGATTGTGATATATTTTTCATGTCCCAATGTTATAGCTATATCATTTTCTCCATGTTCTTTGTACATACCATATCATATATTAAGGAACAAACTTGGTATATGATATCATACATATAATTTTATGCCTAGGTGGTGCATCCTTTCAACAAGTGCAACCACTTTTGCAACTGTTTGCCCCACTTGATGTTATATTGTATAGGCCCTATGTGTGGCAATAAAAAATGGCGGGGGACGTAGATCCTTTGGATCACTGTGCACTTATATACTTTGAGTTTTGTCTGCGAGAGCATTGCCAGAATAGCAATACGGAGTGCTACAGAAAGAAATTATTGCTAGGTGTGGCGCGATATTTTCAGATAAGGTATCTGTGGCGCATGAGCATCAACATAAACGTAAAACTAATACAATAACAAACTATGATCAGTGGAGATGTTTTGGGGCCATCTGATGCTGTGGATAATACGTTTACAATATTTATCCATAGGCCTTGCCTGCTCTGGAGAGGAAAGGGCGTCCATTTTCAGGCCTAGCTATAAGAGGCGAGTGATCACTTCCATTCATGTCCACATGCACCTGAAACACCTCAAGTGTGCTGTAGAGCCCTCATCAATACAACAGACTTTTTAAGGAGATAATATAGGCAGCTCCCCTGATAGCCTACCTGAACAGATTTTAGGTGCGCTATCAGCAGCTGACCAGTGATTTGCTCATGGCAAGGCCTGATTTTTGCATTGGGACCCTTGGTCCAGTTGCCTCACATGCCGCTCGCTCCAATCACAGCGATTAGCAGTGGCTCTCACTCAGCCAGCTTTATGAGCCAGAAAAAGAAATGGCCAATTAGTGAATTGATGTGCATTAAAGAAAATGTAATTCCGTTAAAAAAATTATTACAGATGGTTGGATTAGGTTGTCATGATGATGCATAATCATAAGTGATTACGAGCTGGTCTGGCTAGAGTAGTTGATCAGTATGGGGGACTGTGTTGACAAGAGAGGAATATGTATGTAAAGCAATATGCTTTAAATTCACAAGCCACTCCAGCCAAATGTGACCCGAAAGTAAGATACATGTGAGCAGGCATGAGGCCAACATTACCATGGCAAATGATTGTGTGCTGGTTTTAAGTAAATTTGCTCAAAACTCTACCCTGTCTAAAAGGTGGATGCAGTGCTCTGCACACCCTTTGTTGGTATTGCCTCCATGCCTTATGGTATATTCACACAGTGTAAGTGCACTGTTCTGTCCAGTGATTTTTATTCGTTTGTAACAGCAAAAATGCACAAAAAGAACGGGACACTTTAAATCAGTCAGACGAGTGTTACTGTCAGTATGATAATGAGTTAACTTACGTTTTACATGTTGGGTCAATAATCGTAGATCTGAAGTGCTCTGGTCATTCAGTTCGAAGATTAATCTTTCAAGTTCATTACTATTGTATGATCTCTAAAAGAATTGAAGAGAGTCTCTACAAGAACTGTAGAGATTATTTGATGGCAACAGCTAAAATGGAAATAAACAGCTCACTCTAAGCCTACAATGACCTGACGAATGTGTGGACAACGCGAAGGAAAAAAACAGTATTGCCCTATATCAGTGTTGCACCTCATATGCACGAACAGCTACGTAAATCCCGTCCTATTGCGTCAATGAAGCAAATGTCAACAAGGAATTCATTTACTCATGTAAGTCCCATTCGTTGCCAAAATAAAGGGACTGTACAAAAGTTGACACCTCAGACAATTTAAATTTTACAAGGGGGCATGATATATTCTGCAAAGTAACTAGATTAATGTCAAAACGCGATGGGACGGAATATGTGCAATGACAGTAATACCAAAATTGGAAATACAGAATGAATATTCAACAGTGTAAGTTTTACACACAACCTTTTTAGGTGAGCTTATATTTTGACTTTAAATTCTGATAGAGAAAAAATAGTTAAAAGCCATTAAAGGATTTCTGTCCCGTTACGTCGAATAATCGTCTTAGTCTGTATTTCAGCTCTGTCTCAAAAGAAAAGTATTGCTTATTGGTAATCGTATATGTTTAATACGAGCTAATGTATCTGTACCAAAATACATTTGGAATGAGAAAAAAAATAACAATAAAATGTCTGCAGTATGTCTTGACAATTTGTTTTCGATCTGACCCATTTTTTTATGTATGTATATATATATATATATATATATATATATATATATATATAATGAATGAAAAATACGTGAAAAGATTAAAATAGATATAGGTTAATATAGATACAATTTTGGTTACGGTAGAGATGAAAACTGGCAGATCTACTTTGTATACTGAGATTATTGCTTGGACACTGCCCTTACCTTGAGCTTAGGGGGTATAGGTAAGGATTAATGGAGCTGTTTGCCAACCCTAGAATGTAAAGGTTAAACTGTATACCAGATTCGATTGCAGATTGTTTTACGCTGCCTCTTAGTATCCACATATCTACAAGGAAATTGAACATGATCGCAGGTGCCCAACAAAGAAAAAAGCACAAAACTACCAGAAGCATCATCTTTATGACCTACAACAGGAAAAAGAGATCATATCAGGTATCACAATCATTGCAAATAACGGGATCTTAGAATCTTCAAAAGTATACCAGGCATCCCCATATAAACGAGACCAATATAAAAAATCACTTTCAAAGCAATTTAAAATGAAAGAGATTTGTGTCTCACATTTGGTAACTTGATTCTTTATCGGAAAGTCGGATCTCGCGCCTTTAAGTAACTTTTTATTAACAATTTCGTACTTCAAATACATTGGTTTGCTTATGCTAACTAGAATTATCTGACATGCACAAGAAATCGCTATTTTGTATTGCAGGCGCTTTGTGGCAACCGGTCGTTCCGGACCATTTGTTATCAGTTGGATTAGTTGGCTATATCCTGAGTTATAGCACCGCACTAAACGTGTGGCTAGATTAATGAGTGTTCAATTAGAGTTGAAAAGGTAGTAGAAATGTGTTTGCTCTGTACAAATGTGTCTGTTTTGCGTTTTAGTTCAGTAATATAAGCCTTGAGACCAAGCATATTACCTTCATTCTCCCCCGTATTACCGACTTTGGCGCTGTCGAAGCCTGCTGTCCACACTGCATACCTTGTATACTGTAATAAACAGATTTTGCACCCTGCATGCTGAATTCAACTCAGGGTGTACCTTGCATACTACAGTACAGACCTTGGAAGTTATAACAAACACAATGATCACATTTCCAAACTCACACAGAGACGTGTGAACAGTTTTTTCCCATTTTGTGCGATAACTATCAAAGAACTTACTAACACTTGGTAAAACATGACAAGGGTATGTGTCAAGGTGAGAACCAAGGTATGGTGGTATCCTGGTGACTTTGATGTAATTTCAAGGCCACAGCGCTACTTGTGTGCTATCAGTTTCGATAATTTCAAATGAAGCTTACTACCTTTAATGGAACTCTGTAAGATTATGTATTTGGGGCGGAACTTTAGGATTATATCTGGGTAATATGACCTACTTCTCAACGCCACAATTCTCCTTATACGAATTTGATTTTAGTGCAATGATATAATGAGTTATCTTCTCCAGAGACAAAACATTCCACAGAAGACATTAGATTTTTTTCCACAAAATCTACTAATTTAAAATGTTTTATGTCATCAGCGGGTGAAGTATAGAATCCGTGTTTATTCTAGAACAACCCATAACCAGAAGGGGAGAACAAACAGTAATTTAAGCAATAATCTAGAAACGTCATAACTCTCCCTCGTTTGACAACATTCATTACATATGATACATAACGATCCCAATTAAATTTTTAAGGTATCTATATACCAATCAGCGATTGTGTGGAAATTTGTGTATGGGCTACAAGCGCATTTCGAGGATGATTTTGCAGTGACACATACCTCTTCTAATGCATAAAACTTTATTATGTCTGCTGATACTGAAAACATTGAGCTGTGTTAAGTCATTCTTGATAAAACGTTTAAGCATAAGTAAATACAGGACTTCGTCAACCTGAAAATCACGCCCATTATAACATCACATGAGCCCCCGCTGATATGTATGTATGTATGTATGTATGTATGTATGTATGTATGTATGCAAATAAATAAATAAATATATATACACACACACACACACACACACACACACACACACATATATATATATATATATATATATATATATATATATTATATATATATATATATATATATATATATATATATATATATATATATATATATATATTAAATTCCCATACCGGCTGACATAGCATTAAGGCTAAATAGATTTAAGCATTATAAAATAGGAATTTTACCATTTGGTAATCATTATAAAATGCATGTTAAAAAGTATGTTGCTTATAAAACCAGGATTTTACACTGCAAACAGGAAGGCACTGGCACTCTTTCGTCTATTCATAAAACCTTGGCCTACCGAGTGTTTGGAAAAGCACATACCATACCTTTTGCTATTACTTGAGAGTGCAATGCATTGCTTCAAACTTCTAAAAATGACCAAACAAGATCTGGTGTATGTGTATGTCATCACAATAACCGGTAAAGCCACTTGCACGACGAGAGGATAAACACCTTTTATCAGCATTTCCACTGGTGACGTGTTGACCATATGTTGGATACACTGATGTGATCCATAATACTCCAGAAAGGAAACATTCACCATGCTCTGAAAAATACAGCCGAAACTCCCTTTATTGAACAATATCAGCGACAAATTAACAATTCTTATGCTGCAAGCTGAAAACGAAATCAGTTGCTTTTTTCAGCAATGAATAAAGCAATCATATCTTTTGATTCTACAATGCTTATGTATTTAGCAAAATACTGTCTTATGTTTATGGCCCATTAGATCATATGCATGTGTAAAAGACATTAAAACAGATTCACCACACGTCTACACACCAATTTAAATATAGTGTCTAGCTACTTTTAACTGGTAGCTCTGTTAAGCAAAATAGAACATGGAAGAAATTATTTTTAAAAAAGTATATAATGCTATTGTGAAAGTCGATACTATAAAAACGTTGAAAGAGCTATTAGGGTCAGCTTATGATAGCAATTTACCAATAAATGAACATTTGTCAATTGAGACAATTTATATCTATCATGCACACATCTTTGTTCTGTATTTTGTGACACAGAAAGAATGTATGGTTGGTAACATATGAGGTAGTGGAAGGGTGCATGGCTATCCATTTAAGACATGTTTAATATAAAGTATACCTAACATATAAAAGCTGAAGTTGTTAAAACTTCAGGTATTAAAGTTGAACCTGGCGTGGGTTGTGGTTTCACAGATACGATCTGCATGTCGAATACTTAGTTTGCACCAATGAGCAGGTATTGCTATTTATATACCAGTTGAAATGTGTCCATTGTGATGCTTTTGCACCTGATGATTTATTGGTGGTGACACATTCTTTGACATCATCTTCACTTATGTGCTTATATGTGGGCACTTGAAAGCTACGTTGCAATGGCTATAATATGCTGACTGGTCTGTCTTTAGTGCATCTAAGGTTACTGGTCGGCATTTATGCATGAAACAGATCTGGTTGGTTAATTAAAGTTTGCTTGAGAAAAAACAAAAGGCGAGGTATTTTTCTCATGTACAGTAACGGAAGAAACCCCCATCTATACAACAACAGGGTTGCTCGGTCACATTAGACGGAGCTTTTAGACCACAAATCTTGTTTCTAACACTCATGTCTTTGTTAAAATGTCTTAATGTGGGGCGTTCATCCAAAACATGAGATTACTTCAAGACCTCAGTCATTTTCAGATGAGGCATTGGCTTGAGGCAGTATTACATACTGTATAATAAAATATAACAGTGTTTCCAATACCAAATACTATCAGAATATTTCACTCAGACAAAGAGAAGTGCATTTTTCGTTCTTGGTCCATGAGTTCAGTTGGTGAATATATTCCTGCGGACGTACAGCGTCACAAGGAAACTTATCAAATTTTTCAGTAACCATCAAATAAAACATGATAATACCATAGTACTAGACAATAAAGTGCCTATTTGCTCTCATGAATTGCAACAATAAAAATGTTTCAGCATGTAGCCATGATGGACGCCACATATAAATGATACCGATGCCAGAAAGCCCCTTCATTGGTGGCCGTTGTTTAGGGCATGCCAAATGATTAAACAATCATTTCGATAAATCACTGTTAATGTCAAATCCCTTTTACATGAATGACAACAGATCATGAGGATTATTGCTTTCAACAAGAGTATCATGATGAACCTATGCTCTGCTGACTGGAATCTGCTTTTGTAGTATAGCAACACATGCACTATTGTCTGCATACCTGTATACATGAACAGTAGTACCAAAGTTTGACATATCATAACAGAAGTCGAAAATGGCCTTAACACATAAATATTCATAGAAAATAAAATCTTGCATTACCACCTGGTGGTCAACATAAGACTTGGATGACCCCAGGCCATCTTAAGTGTAATATCATTCCAATTGCACAATTACAGCGCCACCTGGTGGCCAAAATAAAACTAGGTAGCCCTAGATGACCCTGTGTAATTTAAAAGCAATTGATCAAGTAGTTCTTCAGATGGAAAACATTTAAAAAAAAATATAAAAAAAAAAATAGAATAAAAAATATATATTGCAACCTCATTGCCTTTGCAAACTTGGCAAAGGTCCACCTGCGAAACATCCATATGCACAATCAAAACATGCCATACCTCACTTTTTGAGAAGGACTCGAAAATGTCATAAAGTCTAATGACAGACGGACAGATGAACAGATGGCCAGACGGACGACGGACGGAAACAGATTCCACAGGAAAATAGCATGTTTTATAGGTTCATATAAAACCTGGTTGAACAACTACCTCTGGAGATTTGAAAAATAATTATTAAACATAAAACTCAAAAAAAAAAAGGATGTCTCTGTCGTTTAAAACAGAAAAAGGCAGCAACAACAACAACGACAATAAAAAAATAAATGATGATGACGACGACGATGATAATGATAATTTTTGCTTTGGATTCTGGGTACAGATGTTCTAGTGGCTTCTTTTAAATTCCTATGCAGATTTCTTTTATAATGATTCAAAAGAAATTGGCAGTCATGAGCATTAGCATTAACACATTCCCTAATAATCCGCCCCATCATATCAAGAGGAGGTGTTACGTTATATCTAAATACCTTTAAAGTGACTCAAATCAAACCATATGCATGTTGCAGTTTGTTGTAATTTGAAAAGTAAATATGCTAGTTAAATTATATATATATATATGTATATATATATATATATATATATATATATATATATATATATATATATATATATATATATATATATGTGTGTGTGTGTGTGTGTGTGTGTGTGTGTGTGTGTGTGTTTTACCTCAGAAATGTTTTAATGCCAGCTTCTGGTGCTGTAAAATCATTCCAAACATATTTGGTGCGTATGACATGAATCAGTAGTCTGTGGTAGCAGGAGAATAGGCATTGTGTATTAGCACAATGCCAAGATCAAAATCTAGGCTCATGTGTTCATGGTTTTATGAATTGAGAAGACTCTCTAAATTCTTTCCTACTGTCTACGCATGTCCTGTAATAAAAAATATGCTGCAGTGAGCAGCACTTGTACTTGCGAAGCTGTCCTTTAGTATACTGTTCTTACTTGATGATGATGATGATGATGATGATGATGATGATGATGATGATGATGATGATGATGATGATGATGATGATGATGATGATGATACAGCTGCAATACGTACCCAGAAATATACTTGAGGTAATGCTATAATTATGCCAGATACCCACATAAAGGCACTCAATCTGGCTATTCGATCTGAGACACTCTTTTGTAGGGAGCTAACTGGATGACAAATGACAAGGTATCTACAATAATAGATATAAAGTATTTAACAAATTCATATACCTTTTAGCCCAAAGCTATTAAAATTAGTCTTAAACTTTGTTTCCTGTGGTTTATTTATTTTTTTCAAACGGTGCAATGCCATATCAAAAATATATTTTTAAATTTTTAAAAATGGGGAGAGAAAAAGAGAAACACCATGAATATGCATTTAAGGCATTTTGGTAATGTTTACTCTGTAATGCTATTGTGATTCAAACTCTCTGGGACAGCATAATGCCCCTTAAGCTGTGACCTGTGCATCAAGTGATCTACACGTTAAAGCATGGTGGCTCGGCGCTCACTGCAAATGTCCTCATAGGCTTATTTTAATACCCTGATGAACCTTCGATGTCGAGCACAATCAATCTCTAACTTCTGAACTTTATTTGCAATTTTAAGGACAGCCCTTTGTATTCCACTTGGTTAAGTACGGATCAGTTCAATACAGTGATAAATTCAACTCCATATAAATCACCGTAACTATCAATCTCATTTGGCAAACCAATGAAAGCATTCCCTCTGACTTTTTCAGGGGTACATGTGTCAGGAGATTGTACCAATCGGAATGTTTTGAAATTCCACCAACTATGTCGTACATTATACAGCGGTGGAAGGTACCAGAAGAACTGTGATTTTGCTGATCAGCGGACTACAGCGTAAATAATATGCTTACCTAGTAAATCTCAAGATGAAAAGTCATTCTTGAGCGTTTCTTTGCAAATCAATGACATCCATGTGTTTATATCCCTTTATTCATACAAAAAAGTAGTTCTTTGTGTTGCAAACGGAAATTAAGATATCTCACCTTTCGATACTTATGACAACCATTCCAGACATTGAAGACCCAAGAGCAAAATATTCTATAAAGTGTATTAATTTGCATTCCAAGGATGACCGAATGACATCATATGGGAAAAAATAATCCATTATCTGAAAGATACTCATTCTCGTATTGACTGCTGCATAGAATATACAAGATACACTTCTATCAAGTTTTAGAGCAATCTGAGTGCCGTTTTTTTGTACAGGTAAAAAATGAAGAAAAAAAAATGTATTAGATAGAAAAAAGTAGGGTGCCAGCTGTTGAACAAATTAAGCTTTGAGGTCCACAGAAATTTTCCTGTGTAATTTCCAAGTAATTGACTTTGCACTTTCAGAGATGAGGGTTTAAAAATTTTGCTACATAATAATAATAATAATAATAATAATAATGATGATTGATGATGATGATGATGATGATAATGATAATAATAATAATAATAATAATAATAATAATCATAATAATAGTGATGATAATAATAATAATAATAATAATAATAATAATAATAGTAATAATGATGATAATGGATAAGAATGAAAACATAATGGTAGTGGTAGTGGTAGTAGTAGTAGTAGTAGTAGTAGTAGTAGTTGTAGTAGTAGTAGTAGTAGTAGTAGTAGTATTAGTAGTAGTAGTAGTAGTAGTAGTAGTAGTAGTAGTAGTAGTAGTAGTAGTAGTAGTAGTAGTAGTAGTAGTAGTAGTAGTAGTAGTAGTAGTAGTAGTAGTAGTTTTGGTGGTAGTGATAAAAATGAGAAACAAATTTTAAGTGTATATTGTGGGAGTATAAAGCAAAGTTGTTAACTAGGTATTGTTATTCTGGATCTTTGATTTTACGTGATATCTTTTTTAAATTTGGTGACTAGTCAGTAGATGCATGTATTTCTACTGATTACCATGTTAGCCAGTGGGAAATGGAATGGGCATTCACATTTTGTGCTTCCCTTCCATGGACACGTTTGCAAGGACCCCTACACTGACACTACAAGCTTTGTTTTGCTCTTTATTTATTTTATTTATTTATTTATTATTGATTGATTGATTGATTGATTTATTGATTGATAGAGTGCGAATTTTTGTGCGTCTTCCTAGCTTTTGACCTCTTCTACACTTATTGTCCTGAACCATGGTAGTAATATTGCGTGTGCTAAGATTAAACGAACTTATTTATAAGCTGGTTATACCTTAGATATCTAATTTGTTGAAGAATTGTTTTTTATCATACATGTCTTTTTATTACCATCAAGTCACATTTTATTTTGCTTCCATAAACACGTTTGTGAAGATACACAGACCTTACATTTTTCAACATATGGCACTACCAGTTTTTTGGGGTTTTTTTTAGAAATTTTTGTATGTCTTCCTCATTGTTGACCTCTTACACAGATTGTGCTGAAACGTGGTAGAAATATGGCGTTTGCAAGGATTAAACAAAAAATATTCATCAGGTGGTTGTACCCTAGATCTATGATTGTTCACGAACTTTTCAATATGGGTACATGTCTGTTTATAGATGCATGCCCATTGGTTACCATCAAGTGAAAGGGGTTAACTCATCCCGCAGACTACAGTGGGACTTATTTTGGGTTACATGCTGTATGAACAGTCCTTTTGTTTCTAGTTTGCTCATGGAACTTCACATTTGCATGTATCAGGACTCTATATATGCGGTAAATTTAAACTAGGGCACCAGGGCAAAAACTGATGCCTAAAATCCCATTAAGCCTGGTACACTCCAATTTACTGGACATGTCAGACTAATGCACAGAGCCTAGTCGGTGTCAAAAACTATTCACTAAATGCCTAATGATATTGTGGGTCAAACTGATGTTTTACCTCTCTTCATCTCCAGAATACAAATAAAGTGCTCGGGTAATTATGAGTCTCGCTGCAGTGTCTGTTAGTGGGCGTCATATTTCCTGTGCTATCGGTGTCATGAAATCTAGGCCGGTAGGTCAATTATGAGTATCTCCTACATACTTACTTTGTGTCGTTTAGTTCATCTCCACTCAGCTCTCGTTTCTTTCTTTCTTTCTTTCTTTCTTTCTTTCTTTCTTTCTTTCTTTCTTTCTTTCTTTCTTTCTTTCTTTCTTTCTTTCTTTCTTTCTTTCTTTGTCTGTCTGTCTGTCTGTCTGTCTGTCTTTCTCTCTCTCTCTCTCTCTCTCTCTCTCTCTCTGTCTTTTTGTTAGCTACGTGAAATAATAAATAAAGGCGAAATTATGACCAGCTCACGACATGATACTTATATTAGGAGAATATATAGCTTAGCATGTAACTTGTACACCACTGCATTTTTTCCATAGCCTGAGCTCTTCACCACTGATTTATATACAATTGTGAAATAACGAGACAAAAGCAGGTACATTTCCACAAATTCATTGTTGCTTTTGTCCACAAAATGCTGTAGTATTTCTTCTGATTAAAAGACGATGTTTCTTTACACACAACTTTATTGCAAAAATACCAAACTTGTAACATTGTGCCAGCTTAAACAGGAATGACTCACAATTATGTAATGATATTTTAACATCATGTCCAACTATATATTTATGTTTATCTCTCTCACTAGGATTCAGTATTTAAACATCAGCCCTTTTAAATTCTCAAAGATGACAAATTTTAAGAGAGCAAAACCAGTGTTCTAATTTGTATTTGTAAAGCAAGTGTTATATTATCACATCCATCCACCCCAACCCCACTCTTTACACACATGTATATCTTCCAATGTAGAAGGTAACATATTCAAACATTAGAAAATGAAAAAACAATTACCTTATATGGGAAGGCAAGAAAAAGCACAATATAATCAGTGATTGTTAAATTCAACAAAAGGAAATTTGTTGGCGTTCTCATGAACGTAAACTTCATTACAGACAAGATCACCAAGGTATTTCCTGGAATAATGAAATTGAGGGTACATTATATCGAGGATAACTTTCCAGGATTTTTGTCAAAGTTTTATGTGCTGAATATCTATAGGAGAGAATAAAAAGTAACGATGACGCAAATATGTGTAATTCAACAAAGTTTGCTACCTCTACTAAAGAGGAAGTTGTAGCACCTGTAAAACTTGGTTTTGTAACATATAACGCAATGTCACGAAGTCTCTTTTAACAAACTTAATTTTAAGCACAACTGAACATTTGCAATGGAAAATATTTCCCTGGGCAACATAGCATTGCAGCACATGTATCATTGCTTGGGTATCAGCATGATGACATTCTCACGTGTAGGGGGCGCTGCACTTGTTCCCATGGCACTCAGTTTTGGGGTGCATGTAAGCCAAATAAAAAGTAAGGGGAAAAGAAACAAATCATTGTATCAAATTGCGCAACGCATTGTGCTTGCATGGCTCTGGCGGAACACAGAAGGTGATTTCTGTCTTGATGAAGATCCTTTGACTGACGCCTTTTCAACAAATGAACATTTCTATAATTACTAATACTGGAGCACCTGTTCTTTTCGGTACTCAGAGGATTGTGTTTGCATGTAACCCTAGATTACTTATTCAAAATATGTGAAAGATGAAAACAGAAGTGCTGACTTTTGTGACATTAGATTCCTGTGTTGCGAAATTCATTAATTTTATCAATGTATAAATATTTCCAAAGCAGCTGGCTGTATTTGAAATGAAAATGATATGCTGGCAATTGTTGCAGCTTTTTTTGACGTGAGGGCAAATAACAAGCTAACTAACTAAACTAACTAAAGGAAATAAATAATGAAGTTTTAGCTCAGTATATTATAATTAAAGAATTTGTATTCACCACAGATATATATATTTTCTGTACCTACAAGAATCCCATCCCAAAGGTGATAATTACGTTCTTATGGGCATTGTGTTCACATTGAATTACACAAATGTTAGAGTGTCTGACAGGAAATTTGATCATGAGCATTATTACAGTTATAGTTATTGTTATAGTTAGATCTGAAATTACAGACGTGGTGCTTTGACCCAACTGTTGCCATTTCCAGTCATGGATTTTTGTTTCAGCCACGAACATATACATGTTCTATTAACTCACAATCACTTACTTTTTCTCCATGATTACCAAATGCATTTTATATTTGAAGACATGTATACCTTATAGTTTGGAGACAAAAGAATTTTAACTGCGACAAATGGTCACAATTCTTGCATTCATTCCTCGAGTAAGTGGCCCTAATTCTCACGTTGACCAAGTTTACTTACCAATAATTCCTAGCAAGGTTACAACAATCCATAGAAATAGTGTTAATGAAAATGCCACAACATTTGAAGGGATGGCAAATGGTTGATGCTTTAAGGATTTTTGCATGTGAAGAACATGTGAACGTGAATAAAGTTTGCACACGACATTTTTTGATACTCTTTTGCCACCATGAATTTGCTGGTGAATTCCTGGTAGAAATAAGCAATATTGAACCGTTTCATTGCCACTTTGATTGAGGAGCATCATTGCCAGGGTATAATTATCATAGACTTGCCACAATTTCAATGAAGGAACGTAAAATACCTGATGAAAGTTGACTCTCATTTTCTCCACCACCAAACCATTGATTATGTGTTTGATTCTTTTTAATGTTAATGTAGTTTCGGTTGTTAGTTTAGGTGCCGCAAATTTTTGCGTAATAAAATATGAGTTTTCTTCTGATCCTGTTTGATTTAGTTCAAACGTGTCAGTCCGAATGTACGTCGGAAATGTTTTCAGTTCTTTAAGAGATAATACCGAATCTGGAACAGGTTGTCAGGAATCAACAGTCTCCTATTACACAAACAATGCCATAAACAAAAATGATAAAATCATGGTGCCACATTATTTTTGTGCATTTTAGCTCACAGATATAATATTGTGATTATCAAAAAGTATTTCAAGAAGTATTGCAATTGTCAGCGAATTATAGCTGGTTTATACTCAATTTAAGTCCTTAGCAATACATCACAAGCAAAAGGGCTCAAAACAATTGTAATTGACTGCAATGAAATTTGACTTTGCACCCACGATGCCGCCAGAATTTTCACTGTAAAATAAAATATGTATATCTGTACATCTTGTAAAAACTGGCTTGCTCAATGAAACCGTCATTCACACTTTGTAGCACAACTGATTTCAGCTGTTGCAGGCTGTCATGAAATGTGACTAGTTATTTATACACATGTGGGCCATTTGGCATGAACAAACCCTAAGGGAGCACACCCAGCCTGGAATTTGGATTGCCACGTATGGTTTGGCGGATAATGGTGTTACCTCAAAACGGCCAATCTCAAGCTAGACTTTGGTGACCTTGTCAGCAATCCCCAAATTAAAGGGACACATGTCCGTTTTGCTGTTAACTTGCTTACGCCAGATATGATTAAAGTCAGGCTGTGACATGATACTCTGTGGCGATGCTTTTTAAGTGCTTATTAAACGTTGAGCATGAGCAACCTTGTCCAAACGTTTCAAGATCAGCTGGGACCTCTAACGAATTGCGTTTTTCATGGGATAATCCTTCCGAAGCCTGTGCTTTTCAACGCAAAGGCAATAAGGAAAGATCATAAATGAAGTCAGATCACTTTGGAAAAATGGTCAAGGGGCCAAATTTTGAATTTTGAATCTTGATGTTGACCCAGGCACCACTGATGTTAAGATAGATAATGCAGCTCATTGTGGTTATTTTTAAAGACTGCTTTACGATTATATAAAAATGACTTTTTACTTCATTTCTATGTCACAAGGCAACGTGCAAAATTTTAATCAACCACCTAATGGCTTCCTGCACACTCTGAATATTGTATTGCAGTTTTTGTTTCGATTTTAAGTCTCAAACAAACGTGTAGGCCAAGGCCATATTAACATGTTCACAAGATGCAAAGTGAAATCATCTATATCAATAATTGCCGTGCTCCACATAAAAGATTAGTTGGTAAGAAGTTATGCTTGAAACAGCTGTACAGTTTGCCGTTGACTTTACCATAGGGCAGCTCAAAATGTATTGGTTTTGCTGAAGCGTTCATGATATACACATTTGAGGAATTTGCTGTTGGGGGTTTCTTTGAACAACCTACAGGCGTTCTTTAATTCTTCCTAAAGCTCTGCCAGGAGAATAAAAACAAAACATAAAAAACAAAAAAACAGGCGTATAGGACTATGATTTTTAATTATGATCCTGCATACCACGCTTTAGTGTATGATCAACATGTTGGTGTTTCATGTCCAAGGTGCTCTTTGGCTTTCCGTTACGACAAACGATCTTTTTCATTTGTTTTGAAACCAGATGTAGATTATGCTATCTTGTTTTCAAAATGACATAAAATATTCAAGTGGGCTGTTACAGTGCTGCGTTCAGTTGACTTAGGTCCATAGACCGAAGAGATCCTGTGAACTTCAGAACACCACTATGGTCAACTGTCTTAAAAACTATCTTGCTCTTATATGCTCTTTGCAAAATCAAGGTCTTACTTCCCATGATTCAGCAGTCGTCATTGTTGAAATGATAAATGACATGATCCACCATTAGTTAGATATAAGCCAATATGTCACAGTGACTTTGAATGCCACCAAAACTAATAACACCAAAAGGAACCCCAAAATATACATTTCCATTATTGCTTAATACAACTTTTTATTTGGCTCTTTGGGATTACGTCGCTGCAACCGTTTATGATCAACTTCACATATACGTTTACAGGACTGTCGATATATTGGGACGCTTACCTTCTTTACAGGTACAATCTTACAATAAAAAGTATGCAAACATCTTGACATCCTTCAACATTGATACCAAGTAGGTAATATCGTTGAGATTGTCCATATTAGTCAAATTGTAATTTCAGTAAGTCCACAGGGTAAGCCAAACATAAAGCTAGACTCACTCAGACACTAAACCTTTTGAAAGTATGGCAGACAACACAAATTTGACATTGGACATTGATCATATTTACTGCGTCAACTGCAAGGAACGGATACACACACGGATACATGGACTAAACGGAACTGAAGGTTCAGATTCATATGCTGGCTACTAATCCTGTACAGGTTCAAACGGTAGTTTTGCAACTATGCCTGAAGGGGCTGTGTACACAGCCAAAATACGGTAAGTGTACACTGTGGAGACAGCATGAATATTTCCTCGTCATTGATATGAAATTCCGAACAACAATAGAATAAAATAAATGCTTCTGTGCTCAACTTTTGCAGAAGCGGATGTAATATAACTGGATATGACAATAATTAATGTGACTGTATTAAGATTGGATGGCTTACTTTTACTACCGTCCCCGACCATGTACACATTGATTTTGTGTTTTTGCAAATGGCACTTTGTACTTCGATGTATCTTATATGAATTAATTTTGCCCTCTTAAAGTGGCACTGACGTTCCTTTTGTGGGTGCATCCTTCTTCCCAATTAAGGGTCGGTTATTAGTTATGCCTACATGAAGCTTTCTTTGAATAAGGACATTTGTATGCCCATATATGTGGCAAGTGGAAATCATTCACTCAACAATGGGTCGCACCTGCAAGCACAGAAACAAAACAAAACAAAAAAAAAAAAAAAAAAAAAAAGTTGTGCGTGCTTGAGGGACATCAATTATATACCAAAGCAAAAAAGAACGAGTTTGCACAAACACACTGAACCGTCTATAAATTGAAAAAAAGGGAATATGTGACCAGAAAAACATTTTAATGAACATAAAGCCTTACTTTGGAAATGTTAACCTACTAATTGTGTTCAGAATGTGTATGATAAATTGATTACTAGATTCTATCCGGAGATGCAGGTTAAGTATTAACACTGTATAGAGTCAGAAAGAGTTGTGTAGCATGCCTCACCCTGACTGTGAACAATGGCTTAAGTCCGTCAGTTTCTTCCACCTCATACTAAGGTTGAATAGTGTTCACCATCATCTGTGAAATGGCGAAAGATCTTTAATGGTAAGAGTTGCTTTGCAATCTATATTTCATGTTCGCAACGAGTGGGACTCGAACCTGCAACCTTTGGCACCAGTCGCCTGGCTGAAATGGGAAACGCACATATTCACTCAACCAAATCCCCATTCCTAAAAAGAATGGTTCAATGGAGGTAGTTGTGTGCGAGTGCCATATCAACACGGTAATGCAGTATATTTACTGAGTCGGCATTTATTTCCAGAATCGGGGACTTAAATCCACCAGTATCAAGGAAATGCCGAAAATGTATATTTCATGTTCGGAACGAACGGGACTCGAACCTGCAACCTTTGGCACCAGTCGCCTTGCTGAAATGGGAAATGCACATATCCACTCGACCAAATCCCCATTCCTAAAAAGAATGGTTCAATGGAGGTAGTTATGTGCGAGTGCCATATGTAACACATAGTGGTTTATTCTTCAGTTTGAGAATGCCTTGCTTTAATAGCGCAGGTATGGCGCCGTCAAGGACTTTTGTATTTACCTTGGTACTGTCATTGCACAGAAGCAAATCCGAAAATGTGATCTGTTGTTGCAGCTAACTCGGGCATATCATTTGCAGAATGGGAGGTAAAGCACAAGATAAACAAAGTGTGGAGTTTACAGTCATATTTGCAACATTTGTGTATTATAACAAGGCCCATGAATTCCTTTGTGGATTGTTTAGCTAATTTTTGGTGTCCATGTCGGAATGCTAAACTGATATGTAATAAAACGGGTAGATCCCATCACAATAAAATGCAGGACTGCAGGATTATTTTCCTCTATGATGTATATTCGAACTATTTAAAGTAAGAAGATGTAAAAAGCAATACATGTTTAAGCAAACTTTGATTTGATTTTGACACCACTATTTATGTAAAAGAAACATATTATCAAGCACGTATTAGTTTCGGGAATTTCACATTGCTAACATCTGTCGACATGAACATTCAGTATTTTGGTCTGCCTGTTGTATGATTTTGCCCAATAAAAGCAGAAAACTGTGGAAAACTGAGACAAGTTGCATTGATCATCGCACGGTTTGTGTTGAAGGAGATCAAGCTGTTGGTAACCTGAGGTGTCGGACCTTTCTGGTTAGCTGAGTGATGATGATGATGATGATGATGATGATGATGATGATGATGATGATGATGATGATGATAAATAAATAAATAAATAATCAACAGTTTGCAGCGGTTCAACTGCTTGAACACAATCTAATAATGTGAATTACGACACATGGGGATGCATTCCCAAACCTAGCTGGCTGATAAATCAGAATACCCCCCCCCCCCACAACCTTAAAAGAAAGCTTGATTGCCCTAGGCTTTCCTGCAGACAATGTTAATTTGGCGAAATATGTATTCCACAAAAGACTGCTGTTGGTTGCAAATGTTTTGCAATTATTTGGAGGCACTGACAGGAAGGCCCATTGCCGTATGAGGAAAGTTGACTGTATTCGTGCTGCATTTCATGACATATGGTAAAAAGCCTTCCTTGGAGTGCTTCTAAACTATACAGTCAACACAAGATGAACCACTCTTCATTGGCAAGCTATAATGTGATGTGCAATCGAAGGAATGAAACATGTTTTATGCGGAAGGAATCGATTTGGAAGAAAAAGTCTTTGGTCAGTATACATTATTATTCACCCATTTTTATCATCACATCAATGAGTAATGAATGCGGAGTGCGAAAAGTTACTTTGATGGCCACATTGTTTTATTATGTGCGCGTATGCTATGTACGTATAGTTAAAAAGCATATGAGTCACTGTGTCAGGAATCAATACTACGAAAGAGAGTCGAGTTTTTGACAAGGTATGAATTTATCATGTTATGTAGACCTACTTCGTAGTGCATCTGATCATATATTTCAGACTGCAGATTGAAATTTGAGGTATATATGGAAGGAGAACTGTAAAAATATTCTTTGTCATTTTGTTTGTGGGTAGAAACTAGATTTACATCATCAGGCGATCATAACTTTTGTATTTTTACCAATCTACTATGTATACAATAATGGTGTTTTTATCAAAAATATTTCCTGAGAACCGAATGCCAGTGTCGTTTTATAAGAATTACAGCATTTGTCAACTTGATATAGATCCCACTTTCATCTAATTTTCACGCAAAAAATGCAATAACCATACACATATTTGCAAGATAGGACCTCATAAAGCAAAACGTGTAATCATTTCAGATGTTTCTTCAAAAGAATGTATACGTACGGTAGTTTTACCAGACTTTTTCGCCATAAACGTCAGAAACACTATGTTGTATGGACAACCAGTCAACAAGAAATACCCAATTTAAACTTTTTTATCAAAATTATATTTTCTAGGTGTGCATACTAATTGTAAAACATTGAACTAAGGAATAAATGTTTGGATCCTGAACTGACATTATACATTTCATATGTCCAAATGATGACTACAACATGATATCCCACTATACAGTTAGCTTTATGTTTGATAGTGCAGCGTTATGGTTTCTAATTATGTCTTGCATGGTACGCTACTGTTTAGCAATATGGTGTTATGAAACGTGATCATATTCAGTTAGCTCTATCACATTTACTTCACGTTTACAACAGAGCTACTACTCTTATTTTAAATTGATAAATGATACTTGTGTGTAATCCAATGGACATCAGAGTGGAAGTACACTCTGATGTAAAATATGATCTCCAGCATGGCAGGAAGAAAATATCCCTCTGGCACATGAACATGGATGTGATGAAAAAAATGCCTAAGCAGCATGTGTTTAATAATATCAATAGTTTGTTCGGGATATGTTTGAGGCCATTGTAGATGTAGATGGAATTATTTTTCTTTGCAGTTTTCAACACATCAACTTTTGGCTATTTTTGGGGGTGGGTGGGTGGGTGGGTGGATTTATCATTATGTTTTGTAATAAAGTGGGGAATCCAGGTGTGCTCTGCCATATGATCCAACTAGCGTACCTACTTCATACCATACTCTGAGTCTAGGTGTACATTTGTTTCACTGGAGTTACATTAATATTCAAGTATCTGTGCAACATGCAGGTTGACGTCATATTTATAATAATTTGTCAAGAAACAGGAAATTGTCAAGGTCACTGATATGTTGTTTTCAATGTATTGCTAATATAAAACTTTGACCCAGCCTGAGAGGGACTGGTCATGAACCTTAGAATATAAATGCAGCTGAAAATGATTTGACAGTTGAACGTCCTGAGGAAAGGAGTAGGCAAAACACGATGTGTTTCTTTCGGCCAAGGACAGGTATTTCCAGATATCCACTTGGTCACAAAGTGAACATGGAAAGAAAAAATTAGTAAAACTATTGTGATGGTTCAAGTTTGTTTTTTTATTTTTTATTTTTTATTTTTTTTTTGCTTAAAAATATTGTTTGTTTACTTAACAGAATGTTCCATAGAAACATCATGGAATAAATACAAACCATCATTAATGTGTGTTTCTGGCTGGGCTCAATGGTTCTGCACAAGGAAACCACCTGCTGCTCCATGGCTTACGGTGTCATGCCCAGAATCATTTCGTCCCAAAATGAAGCGCCGCTCATGAGAGTTTGTATAATTCTTCACACATGGATAGAGCTATCATACAGGTTATTGTCGCTGCACACATCGGACAAAAATTCAAGCAACTCATATATTCTTGAAGAAACAACCGGGAAAATATCATTTTAATGCGTATAAGAGAATAGCACTTTAGATTATAGACACCTCTGGACTGCAATAACCCTGGTGCCACTGAAATTTCAATAGTATGTCTATGCATCTGCATTGACCCGCATATTTGACCATTCACAATTCATACATCGAGTTAAAGGAACCATGCCCTTCAAAAATGGAAGCAATGCAAGGAAACATTACATGACATCAGATCATTATATATATATATGTGTGTGCGTGTGTGTGTGTGTGTGTGTGTGTGTGTGTGTGTGCTTGTGTGTATGCGTTTTGATTTATTCATGTCAGTGGACTTCTCAGTCAGCTGAGGTTTTACGATGGGTGGTTATCCCTAGTTGGTCTGTCTGCCCTTGTCTGACCACAATTCCGTTTTTAATTTGCTTCAAAAAGAAAAAAAGTACATTGGCCATATACCTTTGTTGTTGTTGTTGTCCTTTTTCATTTTATATGACTTATATTTTCGCTTGTGCAAAACTTGGAGAAATTCCTGCACCTGATAAGCTTACAGCTTCACAATAGCATATGTACACCGCTCGATACCATAAGACCTTGTTTAACCGGTACCCACACAGGTTTGTTCTGCAAACGCTTCACTCAGTTTTATTGAAATGTGGTGAAAACTTATCTCCTTGTAGATTCCTTTTTTTCTTCCTTTTTTCTTTCAAGTTTCATCATGTTGCTCTTTAAAATTTTGGTTGGTGTGCACTTTTCCACATTTCTTTCATAATTATACTAGTAGACTACAGGACATGTCTATTAAACAGACGACGGCATATGTCTGTAAGAGCATTCCAATGGTAACTCCTACTCCGACAATGTGTGTATAGAGAAAAAAAGTGGAGTAAGGTTAAGATATCATGATTGAGTTTTTTCATAGGCATTTGACTGATCCTCCTTGGTATGAAAAGGGCACTCTGTGGCCTCCACGACGTCATTATGGTATGAATTTTACTACAAGTCGTCTGTGTTATGTTCTGCCAGTGACATGTGTATCGGGTGTCGTCTTTTCTTTCTGCCTGGCATGCCATAGAAACACTTTGCAAGTATATTATCATGCTGTTTGATTGTGTGTTACCAGTATGTTTTATATGTAAAAGAACTTGGGGTAAAATGATAAAGGGTAAACATTCGTGAAGCTGATTAGGCCACCTGGTCTCCAGATTACTTGTATATGATCATGCAAAATCTTTAGGGAAAAATGGGAAAAAATTCATGACAAAGGTGTTTGCATTTGGTTACAAAAATGTATAATTGATCTGTAAGTCCTATCATATTAATAAAATGTTCAGGTCCTTTGAAGTCTCGTATTTATTTCTCGTAACAGTGGCTTTGGTTGTTCTGCACTTTTCCACATTTCTTTCATAGTAACAGTAGTAAACTATGGGACATATCTATTAAACCGAAGATGGCATATATCTATTTAAGCATACCAAGGGTAACTCGTACTCCAACCACGTGTGTGTAGAAAATAAAGTAGAGTAAGGTAAAGATATCATGGGGTCACATAAAGGATAAACATATGGATCTATAAATTTTGATAAATGTACTTGCTGTAGTTCGCGGTGAGCATGACTGGTACCTATGCTGCTACTGTACACCCTAGCCCTATACACAGAGGATGCAGTTGGCAGGGCCACTGTACCATGCTAACAAGTCGCTAAAGATTACAACGACACACAAAAGGTGATAAAGGGAGACGAAAAAAGATCAGCAATACTTCGTGACAAACTTAGAGTTGGATCATTCAAGGTGGCTTTAGAAGCACATTTCCGATTGTTATTGGGCATATTTTAAGACAAACATACGTGATAGAGTCCAGTAAAAAGCGACGAGTGATCATATATATATATATATATATATATATATATATATGGGAGAGTTTGTAGAGGTGACAGAATTTCATTTGACAAACAGTTAAAACATTAATATATGGGGTGCTAGAGGGCTCTGGATGCCGTCTTGATACTACGTTTCATGAAGCTTTTCTTGGCTGACATGGAAAGCCAATGTTATGGACTGTGGAGACACACACACACCATCAACAACATATTATTACAAACACAAGAGTTCAGAAAAAGCATAATCCCCTCTCACAGATGTCATACACAAGGTAAGCAGAGTTCACAATAGCAAAAGCAGAGATTGAAGTTACACTAGAATATCAACATTCAAATATAGGACTGGGGTGGGACTTGTATGAAAGTTACTCTCCTCTGTCTTGATAGCTCAAACAGGAATCACGCCACAAGTACCCGACAGAAAAAGGCGACGAGGGACACGGAATGAATTGAGGGAAATCCCTAAATATAGAGCCAAAGTTCATCGGGCTTGAAGTTACCAAGCCATCACACGTGCCATCGCATTTTTCATCAATTCCCCTAACCCTATATTGGATGTGAATCCAAGATTCATGATTGTAGCCTCTTTCTGAACACATTCTTTCACTAGATGTTGCTGCTAAGTTTTTTTTTTTTTTTGGTTTATTTGTTTGTTTTTTGTTTTTTTTGTTTGTTTGTTTTTTGTTTTTGATTTTTTTTAAGGAATTATTCGACGATACATAAGTATAAAGAAAAATAAAGAAAATATATGGTATAATATATATTTTTTATTTATTTATCATTTTATTCATTTATTTATGTATTTATTTATTTTGCAAAACAGTTGATTATAACTTCTTCAGACTTGCCAAGGATGGTCTTCACGGGTCTGTACTAAGCACATGTAAATGAACGTGGCTCAGTTCAAGTGATTCCATTACAAATTTACTGTTCGTTCATCGGGGATGTTAAGAAATGATCTCTTTAAATCAGCGACCTGGCCAATTGCTTTGAAATCACCAAGGTCAACTTTTTGTTATAGAAAACATGCATTTGACACAGGAGTGCATGAAAACGTACCGGCCAGAGGGTTATTTTAACATGTTTTATTGGAGCCTAGTTTGCCTTCGGGACAATTGCATATCTTAGTGTGCTCAATCTGATTATTTAGACCATGGAATAATAAGTTCCTCAAGCATCTCGAACTGAAGTGGTATCACTAACATGGACAGAATAAGTAAAGCTATGTATCATTTTGTATATTAGAAATATGACGGAAATCCATGTGTTTATATGAGTAGTATATACAATTTGGGGTACTGAAACACAGGGGATTAAAACCACTAAAAGCCTTTGAAACCTCGGGACGTCCTCTCATCAGTTGCCTTAGGTTCTAATCCCAGTTCCTGCTTGTATATTTATATAGTAAAGTGGTTAATCTCTTGGAGCCCAAAATAAGTTCCCTTATCTGATGAATTTATGAAAGTATCACCACCAGTTATAAGGGAATTATGTGTGGCCTTCTTCGAGCGTGTCTTTAAGTGCTGCAGTACGCCTGCTTTCACGTGTGTGCGTGTGGCGACCCAATACTCAAGTCCGGGTCCCCCGGTATTTCATATCATTAGAAATAAGTCATATTAATAACAGAAAGGGCTTCCGTGTGTGAACCTATATAAACACTCAAGTCTGGATCCCGCAGTAATTTGTATCATGCAAACGAGTCGTTTGCTTTTCCTTTTACTAACCTGACAAGGTATAAGTTGGAAAAAGTGATCATTTCCACTACAGACTACCGCATTTATGTAAGACTTTCTCGATACATAAATCGAGGATCTTACATGGATGGTGTCAGTGGCTGCTTCATTGTCAGTCCGTTTGCGTCGATTTCCTTGAAAAAAAAATTCACACTCCATCATGTGGTGACAGATAATGAAAAGTCAATGATGATGACATAAATATTCTGGAAATTCAAATCAGCTGAGCTGTTTTTCATTCGGGTCCAGTAAATATTGTATACATGTCGCGTACATATAAACACTGATATATAAAAACGTATAGTGGAACTCCAGATCAATATATTTAAACACACTTAGAAAATACACAGTGAAATGCATGACCTACAATCTAAAATAAACATCTCAAAGTACAGTTAAACGGAAGAACCATAAGCACACGGTGCATGACTGGTTGTTAAATCAGCATTAATTGATACACATGTAAGTTGTATACAGTTTCAGAAAGCATGAAGAAAAAGCTCAAGAGTTGATAAATGAATTTACATGGGATAAAAATAATTGCAAATGTAAAAAATAAAATGGCTTATCAAAGCATCGAAAGTGGCAGACTGAAATTTCCAAGTTTTGAAGTTCAATGCAGTTCTTTACTTCAATCATGGGTAAAGCGACTGCTGGCACATTACAGTTTAAAATGGACACAAGTTTCCTTCTAAGAAGTAACCAGACTTGACTGGTATAAAAGTGTCACTTAGTTTGCCATTCACAGGGTCAATATGATTATGGAGTATGGGACATGTGTGGGGATCACATGTGTATGTTCTGCGCATGGTAAAAAAACATGGGTGCCGTACCTAACTTTTCGTGTAGTAATTGGCTGAGATTACTATAAATGTAAGAAAGATATGTGTTAAAACGATGTATTTTTATTAGCAATATATCGAAATATATACGATGGCGTACAAACTTTGCGTACAGTCTGGCAAAAAAGTGAGCAGTAAGTTTTTCAATAAGACTGATCTTACAGATTTCTTTAAAACAAGGGCAAATGATTATCCAGACAAAGATGTACCATAATTTCATATCGAATTAAGTGAATTAAAGGTGCTTAAAAGGTTCTCTTCACTCAAGACAAAAACGATAAATTGAGAGACTCCCTCTGGTATAATTAATATATGAAGGTGGATGGGAAGTCTGTATTTTACCAGGACTGGTATCAAAAAGGTTTAATGTTTATGCGAGATATAATCAATGAACCAAGAGAAAAAGTATCCCTTGACAGCTTTCAACAGAAGTCAAATGGCTCAGAAACATGTTGAGTAGTTACCCGCTCAAGACCCTTCAATTTATTTGGGTTAATACTGTCTATTTCAAAATTTTACAGAGGAACGTGTGCAATATGGACAATGGTACTTCTATGTATATAAGTTAGACAGGGACAGGTTAGCTTATGGAGAGTAAAGAGTTCGGACTGCGGAATATGGTAATAACTACTAGGAAGTGCTTTGGACAAAAAGACACAAATACAAATGTCAATTTTAAGTTTCTTCTTTATCATGCTTTTATAAGTGTGCTGCCGCATAACTGGAATCAAAAGTCAAAGGACAGATATATAAATCATGTCTCAACAGACCAGTGCAAAATACATGTATGGTGGGTAAATGGCCGCCAGTGAAATTTGTTACAAGTAAAATCTTATGCTGCGATTTGGAAAACAACTGATTTATACTTCAAACTGCAGTGCAGAAATGAAATACCAAATATGAAATCTCTGATGAAAACAGAATGAAATATTTAAACCCCCATTTAAATGTTGTGTGGAAACTAAATTAAAACTTTCAATTGAAGCTTACACACAGAATAATCTAAAGCAACAAAACACTATGTTTGATGAATGTTAAAGAATTAGATAAATGCAATAAATTTATGGACATTGACATCATTGTACACCGATTTCATGAGTGTCAAAGTTCTCAACAAGACTGGCATTCCTTTCAGAATTTGTGGTTTCATATATCAAATGTTCAAATTAGTGTAAGTGAAAAAGGTGAACTTTTGGGACACTTGGGTTTACCTTTGCAATCAACTTTAAATTTCTGCGTATTATCGGCAAAATGTATCATCTGTAGTCAGTTACATAGATAAGATCACAATTTAATTTCACAACTTTCTGAAATGTGCGAAAGGAAATATTTAAGTATTTAGGTAATAATGCAGAACGATAATAAAATGCATGTTTTGAATCAAAATTGGGTAAATATAGCAAACAGCAGCGAAAATCAGTAATATTTTGTACCATTGTGGTATAACGTGTCCTTGGGGATGTATAGACACATGTAGGACCGATTATTGTAACTCTTGTGAATAAAGATTACTTTCAATAAATGCTGTATACAGCAGAACGCAAAATTCCTCGCTATAAAACACTTGTGAAAAGTTCAGTTTTGAATTTATGATCTATACATGAATGTACACACCAGGAGCTGCTGGTCTCACATTTAAGATGAGTCCACTGGTAAGACACAACTAAAATTATTGACCACAATTGTAGCAATAAAAACAGTTGTTCACTTCAATTTAAAGGTCTGAACTTCATCAGCATGACGGATACTATCATAGATATTATTCTAAATAACTGTACCATCTTAGGCCAATGAACATTTGACATTTCCCATTAATTTTTTTTTTAAGCAATGATCCACCTCAATTGAATTGTGGGAGCCCCACCGAGAGCCTCAATGCACAAAGCTAGACTTGAGAACCAGTTTAAACAGATTCTTAAGAATAATAAATATGCAAGGCAAAGAAAATGGGAGGAATACCGCACACCAAGAAATCGAGCAACACCAATTAGAAAACACTCTATAAGGACATATTTATAAGGACATACTTTTCTGAAAGGTGTAACGGTGGTGCCAAGAATACAGATTTCAGGAGAACAATTAAGCCTTTTTTTTTCAAAAAGACGAAAACAGCAACAAATTTTTCTCATGATTGAGAATGATAAACAAAAAATGAGTGACCCTGTGCAGATTTCAAATCATATGAACAATTTCTATATTAACATAGTGGGATCTATTGTTCCAAATGCCACTGCTCCTCGTTGTTCCGACTACGATAATCCTAAAGATTTTACCAAAGCATCTTGTGTTTTCCATCAACAGCATCCCAGCATTATCCAAATAAATTCCGATCAGCAACATAAAGTTGATTTTAGCTTCAAACAGTGACGACGTTAACAATATCATTACTTCACTTGATGCAAGAAAGGCTGTTGGTAGCGATCTTATACATGCAAAATCCCTAAAAGATACTGCCCCCATCGTAACATCGACCATGAGTAAAATCTTCAACAAAATGATTGACACTAATAAATTCCCAGACTCAGCAAAATCACCTGACATTGTTCCAATCCACAAAAAGGGTGACTCACTGGAACCAAAAAGTTATCATCCAGTAGGCATCCTCAGAAGCTGCTCCAAAATATAGGAAGGATTGCGTCTAGATTAACTTCATGACGCACTCAACACTATTAACCATGAAATGATCTCTGCTTTTAGGGCAGGCTATGGATGCCATCATGTGTTACGTCGCCTTGTGGAAGACAGGCGAGCTGCTCTAGAACAAGGTAGCTATGTGGGGGCCCTTCTCATTGACCTATCAAAGGCTTTTGATTGCCTACCCCATCAGTTACTTGTGGTAAAGCTAAATGCATATGGGCTGTCTTACAATGCAACTACCTCTAAGTAGCAACCTGGCAGATAGATATCAACGGGTCAAAATTGGATCCACATATAGCACATGGTCAAAAATTATGAAGGGTGCACCGCAATGCTCTATTTTAGGCCCTGTACTCTTCAATATCTATCTGAATGACATCTACAGGGTAATAACAAAAAACAGCAAACGTTTCAATTATGCCGATGATAACGCGTTATTGGCAACAGGTAAAGACAGGAAAACAGAGCAAGACAATCTTTCCTTGGACGGATTCAACATTACAAACTGGTGCTCCATAAATTTCATGGTGGCAAACCCAGGAAAATTTCAAGCTATGGCAGCAAATGAATCACACCTGGAATTTGAAATTTACCTTGACGGCAACAGTATAAATGGAAAGCCCCAAGTAACTTTGCTTGGGGTATCACTGGACGTCAAGCTAAATTTTTCCACACATATTGCTAACCTTTGCAGGAAAGGAGCCCAGCAGTTAAATGTCCTGTGTAGAATTTTTAACTTTCTGGACATATCTGCTAAGCTTGCCATTTACAAAGCCTTTATCCTTAGTAATTTCAATTATTTTCCAGTAGTATGGCATCAATGATAGAAAAAAGGATAAGTCAAAACTCGAAAGGCTCCAAAAAAGAGCTTTGCATTTTATTTTCAAGGATTTTACTTCAGTGTATGACGAACTTTTAACCAAGGGAAATCTAACATATCTTGAACTACGACACCTACAGGCAACTGCAATTGAAGCTTTCAAAATAGTCAACAACCTAAATCCATGCTATCTGTCAGACTTATGCCTATTCAAAAAGACCCCTTACAATTTAAGAAATATAAAATCACTAGTAGAGCACCATTTTAGAACCACATCATGGGAACCTTACTCCTTCAAACACTTAAGTGCCAAAATATGGAATAGTTTGCCTCGAAGTGCAACCTCACTAACCGGCCTTAGTGTTGTTAAAAGGGCAATTAAATCGTGGTGTGGCTTCTTATGTAAATGTTCATATTGTCGGTTATAAGTTTTATCTGTATAAGAGGTCTTCTTTTAAACTGAAATGCCTTAGACTTTTTACAAGAGACCTCTTATTTTCAGTGCTTATGAACTTTTTTCCTTCCCGTTACATCCCATCTACACTTACTTGTCATTATTGTCGATTGTTTTTTTTTTCCATTTGCTCGGTGATATTATCCTGAGCTGCTACTGTTTTATTGTTTTTTAAAACCGAGAATAAAGAAATATCGTGTGTATATAGATCAATTGCTAACTGATCCTTATTCTTCAACAGCTAAGATTTTTGTCCACCCATGAAAATGATGAAAATAATTTTACTAGAGAGTTGTTGACCCATCTCTCTTTCCCCTTTGTTCTGGTAAAAGGTAAAAACCACAACGGAACTACCGTTTCCAGGGACTATATGTCGGAATGGAGATTCCCTTTGCCATCCCGCGTTTCTACACAATGACGGTATAAGATAAAGTGAAATATAAAAGTAAAAAAATCCAAACTGTTTTTGTGTTTGTGTATGTATTTTTTTTATTTATTTAATCATTCGTTCCTGTGTGGTTGTCTAGTACAGTACGTGAACGACTTTGCTCTGCAAATAAAGACATAATTTTGGCATATGGATTCGTCAACTCTACCATTTCTGACAGTAGCATTTGCGTGTCAGCTGCTAAACCTTCAAGGCCCGATTCCTGAGACTAAGTTTAAACTCAACCCCTGAGTTTGTACTCAGTATCTGAGTTTTACTCACCTGAATTCAAATTCAGAATGTGCCTGAATACATTCCCAAAACGAAACTGGAAAAAGACTCCACCGAGTCAATTCTTGTATGTGCTCTTTATGAAAGGAGATAAAGATCACGTTGTTACACCTTGTTCCGGTGTAAACAATCTATTGTAGCAGCGTCTCCATTATTTCCAGTACCAAAAAATGGGGTCATACATTGGCACTCAGCAAGGCAGGTGCGAGAAAAGGGGTGGCACAGAGGTCAGAAGGGCAGCTTTTTCAAGTCTGGAGGAGAAAACCATCATTGCATTTTGTTTGGAGAACCGCCACATCCTCGAATCGCGGTTTCAAGGCCTCCAGTACAAGATAAGGAAGACGGAGTTGTGGGAAAAGTTGGTGGAGGAGGGAATATGTAAAATACCTGATCTATTTTAGGCTGCCGTAAGTAGGCCTAGGGAAATGAAAAGTGCAATGAATTAAACCCTCCAAAATTCAATGATTTATCTTGATTCTAAATTTATTTTTGATTGTAAACGTATATATGCTCTGTAGGCTGTAAGCCTCGCATAGTACTCAAGATATCAGGCCAGTAACGTAGTGTTAGCCCAAATTCTAATTTGTCCGTCCTGTACCTTCTGAACCCAACTTTTGCAGTCTAGTGAATATTCTCACACACTGTGACTAGTGGTGCCACTGTATTGTACATAGTGTCATTTCTCTCTTTTTTTTTTTATTATTTATCAAAGTGTTGTGAAGAGTATCTACACGCAGTGGCTCGAAATATATACCAAAAGCAACCACATATAAAGGCCTATAGTAGGCACTATTAAATTAAAGACAAAACCAGAGATTATTTTGAATTTATTGAAAATTGCAAAATTTGCCAGCAGAAGGTAATATAAAGGCCTATAGTATGCACTATTAACTTAAGGCCAGAAATCATTTTGAATTTATTGCAAACTTTCTTTGTGATACATAGGCGTAATATAAAACTTGAAATTATTATATAAAAATATTTGATTCATCATGTGTGGTTGATAATGCAAAAAGGTACATGATAAAATATGGAGCTTCAAGATTCAAGTAAGAAAATTCATGCAGCTATCTTGATTATTTTTGGATAATTCTTGAATTACATTATTTGGATCAATGATAATATTTAATGTTTGTGATTTCCATCACAAAGAAAATGAAATTTAATATTTATTAGAATTAAATTTTGTCTGAAGTATGTGTGACAGTTTCAACATTTTTTAATTTCTTTGCAACATATCCATTTCATGAATCTCCCCCAAGATTTATTTCCCCTCAAATATCCTACATTTTCCATCAATACCATCCACGTTTAATCTACCTAATTATCAATGTTGAAAATTTAATAGACTGTCTCACCAATTTTGACACAATACAATTGTACCAAAATCAATGTGAAATATGTCATGCCTGCTTATTATTTGGCAACAAATAGAGCAAACTTTGTTGCTATGAACAAATCAGGCTATATAAGATAAAGCCAGTCACAATGAGCACTTTCAGATTCAAGTGAAGCCATTTTTCAAAAATTCATTAGGAATTTTCACAAAGTTTACAAATAACAACTCATGCAAAATTTCAAATGTATCTGAAAAAGGCAAGTGTGAAACCCTCCCTTCAGGGTATGATACAAGTGTTACTTGACAGGACTGTTATGCTGACACTTAGGGGACTGGCATGTGCGTTTTTATGGAAAATATGACATATTATTTCAGTGTTACTACATCTGGCAGAAGAGAAAAAGAATCAGTTCTAAAGAATTTACAAAACATAAAAACTAAAGGTACAAATGGAATTTAAACAGGTTTATCGTGTTGTATGTTCATGTTTTTCATATTTTATACATTTATGTGACAATAACATGATAGCAGCTATCTTATATGTAAGGTGAGCCTTAATCAAAATGCAGTTTCCAGTTGTAAAACAAATGATGTATAGGATGTAGTACATTTTACGTAAATTTAACTTATAATTTGTCACTCCTGACAGTGGCATGATGAGTTTTTAATATTAGTTGTATGAGGGAAGGTTTTCATTCGCCAACTCAAAAATATACTTTTTGTTATTGGAGAAAAAGCTTTTTAGCAGATAGTACTGCATTTTCAGTGACTGTGTAAATGTCAATATATTATTGTTATATTCTTATTATACTGTACCAATCATCTAAGTTGGCATCAAAGGCTACACTGAACATTGCAGAATGATGCTTTAAATTTTAAAACAGCAGTATCATTTGAGAATTAAAAGTTATGGTGCTGAATGACAACATTCTGTGTTTGTAAAGCCACTCCAAAGTTAATTGTTGGTCTTGAAGCCATCTTACTTTCTTCTGAGTCAGAAAAAATGGAAGTAAAATATATGACTAGATGAATGCCGTTTAATTCAACACTTCAGTTAGAGTGAAGAATGTTACCAAGTGTCATAATTATTGGATTAAATTGATAATTTAGATCCATGATAAATTTTAAAAATATATGTTGAATATATTATACCCGAAATAGTTATTGAAGTTAGTTAACAATCTTGGTATATTATACGTTTATCACCATTCTCCTAAGACTTGCTTGATGTAAACTTTTATTGAAATTAATTTATTGACATTACTATTACTTTAAAAAAAGTTTTAATTATGGCGGAGGCTTGAAAATTGTAATTGTATGAGCCTGCATATTTATTTACCTTGACACCAGTGAAGCGCACAGTGTAACAAAAAAATTTGGTGTGGTTGTAAAATCTTAAGTTTGTTTCTGAAAATTGTTATTTTACGTTGAATGGTGTTTGGTTGATTGCATTAACTTTGTATGAGTTTGGATGTTTTCAGCTGTGTCTGTGTCATTCCTATACGTGCATATGTAAGCCCAAAGCCACGTTTTGTGAACACATTAAGGACTATTGTGCCATTTAACACCTTGTCCAGGGCCCTCTCCATTGCATTTAAATCACCTGTTTGGTAAAAGTAAAATGTTACAGAAGGAATACCGGTAAACTGTAGGATAAGAAGAGCATAATCTTTTTTTTGTCTTATGGATTTTTCAAACTTATATGAAAAAATTTAAGTTATAAGATTTGCTGATTGTCTGAGTCGCCAGAATGGGGTGTGGTTCACTTGAGTCTGAGTCGCTTTTAAGGTTTGCTAACCTATGTGAACCATGCCCTGATATAGTGACTATCGTACAGTCATTAATCCTATAACCTACCAGGATAAACATACTAACAAATCAAACCACAACAGTTTATTTTTAACAAACTTTAATTCCAAAGGAATAATGTTATTAATGTTTATGCATAGAGGGATTTTAAAATCTAAACATGCTGTTTTTTGTTAATTTTTTTTTATTTGAGTCGGATAAGTATTGTGTGAAAGTATTTGTTTTCATGAAACGTGTTAAAGTCGTGAGGCATCCACAATACCAACAGGTAGCTATTTAGATGTGCATCATTTGCAAAAGTATGGAATAGTGAAAACCAACCTTTATGAAAGCAGGAAGCAGATAGCAAATTCAGCCAATTGAAGACAATCAGAAATGGGTCACACAGAAAGATAAAAGGAAAACTGTTTAACACACTGACAATTTTAATAATTAATTGTTTAATGTGACATTAAAGTTAAAAATTCCCTTCCCTTCAAAAATACCCTTCACTAACCTATATTCTAAGATCGTTATATCTTTATATTGTATGCATTTATAATTTATTTTTGTCATCTTTTGAAGCAAACAATAAAAAGCATATCAATTTAAGTTCTCTAACATCATCTTTAAATCCAAGCATTATTGTTATTATTATTATTATTATTATTATTATTATTATTATTATTATTATTATTATTATTATTATTATTATTATTATTATTATCATTTTTATTATTATTATTATTACTATTATTATTATTATTATTATTATTACTATTATTATTATTACTATTATTATTATGTAATGCAGTAAAAAATTACTATTTGATAAATAAAAAAGGAAAAGAAACAACCCTGACAACTAATAATGCAATTAATGAACATTTTTCGTATATTATCTAATTATATTGTTAATTAAAACAATATAATTTGTTTATTACATTATTTGTCTATATATTGATGAAGATGTATTTTAATTCCAGTCCCTGCCATATATGTATGAAATTTTTATAGTGATCAAAATATTTTCAGTAAAGTTTAATACTGAGATTATTTTTTGTTAGTATAAAATGTTTACTGTAGACTTTTTGTACACTATTGTATATTATGAATCATCTATGTCTGTTTTCTTTTATGTGCTTTTTAATGAAACTTTGTAATTTTTCTCTTTAAATTTGATACATTTTATGTGTAATTGATTTTTTACAAGTTTGTATTTAATAAACCATGATTTCATTACGTAGCAATTAGTGTGTTCTCATATGAATAGTTTCAGTTGTAAAATTGGGCATGTTTGTTTGGGCTACATATTAATATTATTACCCCATTTTAGCTCTGCTGACCAAAGGTCGCAGAGCTTATGCCACCACTCATGTCTCTCTGTGAACTTTTGCTTGTTAGCGTGATAACATCAACAGCTTACGAGGTAACGCAATATAACTGTCCGGACTGATAAAGCGTATAAAAATCTAGGCCAAGTTTGATATTGGAGGCGCCACCAACATCATTATGTAATACAGGAGTCAAAATGTGAAAATCTTGTGAACACCCTAGCATCTTTAATTTGTGGCAGATCTTCACCAACTTTGGTGGGTCCGTGGGGGAGGTGAAAGTCTAAGTTGGTAATGATACTAGTGGTGACACCTATAATTTAATGGAAATTATGAGCCATATTATTGTTTTAAGATGTAAAATTCCATATCTCAAAAAGTAATTGGAGTAGACTTGCGAAATTTATAGCATATATAGACAATGTTCCAACCTAGAATCATTATTGATATCAGTGATCTGACCTATTTTTATGAGGTCACCATGGCTGTAAATTTGAAAGAGGTGATTTTGATATGGCACTGTGTAGCTTGGACTTCAATGGAAATGACAGCACAGCACCAGGCAGGCCTATGGACCTCTTGTATTACGTAATATGAGTGTCCTTGATCTTCTGCCCCAAGGTCACGGAGGACATAAAGCTAAGGACTCATTCATTGTTGTCTTGGCACATGCAACAATATTTATCACGGGAGTTGCACAAATACAGTGATTACGTGTGCAGGGAAGTGCCATGTGGTGGACAGTTTTTTACATTAAACTATTATATTCAGAAGCCACTTGAGAACTCACAACTTTCAAATGAACAGCTGCAATATAGCCACGATGCCAACAGAGCATTAGGCCAATGGGGCCCTTGTTATTAATTTGAAAACATACTTTGAATATAATTTACTCAAAATGTATAATGCAATGTAAAAATTTTCATTTTTAAAAAATTTATCATTGTATAATAAATCTATTTATTTTTTTCAATAAATAAAACATTTTGCTTTTATTTCCTGAAAACTCAGGTCATATTGGAACATAATGTGCTTTGTAATACTTTCAAAACTATATGCAAAATACAGCTAACAAGAAAAGAAGCGAAGCCAGGAAGCCTATGACTGGGGGAGGTCCCGTAGTCAGATTTTCAGAGGCTGAGGAATTGTTTATCAGGGCCACAATGGCAGTGGGAATTGGAGGTGGTGTAGAAAGTAGAGAATCACGGACATGACACTGTTAAACTTGTGAGTCTTTAATGAAGTGGCTGTCAGTAATAAAATGTTATTTCCGATTTCCTTTTCAAAACTTAAAATCAGATTCTTTCGAAAGGCTCGTTCACTGGTTCATTGGGGTTACTATGGAATCCTGATTTTAAGAGAATTTTTCACGTACGCAACTTATTGGTATTGCCTATATCTCCACTGCTCACTATGTAAAAGGGTCAACCAAGTTTGTTTACTGTATTTTGTCTGCTGAATTAAGTAGACTTTGTCCTAAAAAGTGCTATTTTTGGCCTAAAAATCTGTAATATTTGATTTTTTTTCCAAACATTATATCCTTCTGAGAAGCATTTACAGCTTTATGGTCATGTTGAAAGCTTAATTTTTTTCCAAAGCGTTATGGCAACGTAAAGCTATGAATCTTCAGGGAAACCCTGGACTGTAACCAAGCAATAGTTACTGAAACTACCTAAATTTTAGATTCAATTCGCCAGTTACCCAATAATATTTCGGGCCTTTTTTATCTTTTCTGCCAGGTGACATCATTTCATTCTGGTTGATATTCCCCAGTAATTAAAAACAGCATTCCAAACAACATCAGATGTTCACCTTCTCTTTATGTATTTAAATCAAAACTTAAGGGTTACTTAATTTCTTGCATGTCTTAGATTTGTTATGCTTGAGTGGCATACTGTCTTATAGTTATGTTTAGTGTTACTATCAAGCCATTTTTTACTTAATTATTCTCCGCCAGAAACCTATTATTATACAGTTATGTAATGCATTTTGTAACAGGAGATTATATAAGCCCACTTGGGTTTCTTTCTCCTATGTGGCTGTTGTAAATATTTGATGTACTTTTCGTCATAATAAACTTCAAACTTCAAACTTCAATTACTCTGTGGGTCTAGTGATATTTGAAACCTCTTACACTGTCCTGAAGAACTTGTTATTTTGTCACATGCCTTTATATCATCACACCAACCAGGTTTCTCTACATTTTTCTTCACGTCTGGGAATGTTTGATTAACAGAAATGTTTGATGAGCAGTTTTAAACTTAAAACACTTTTAAGTCACTTACAACACCGTAAGCCTAATTGGCGCTGTGCATACTATTTACTACCGGTAGTAAATCCCTAAAAATAGTAATTGGCAACTGGAGAATTTTTGTCCAGTACTGGTGCGGTTTCTCTCGATATTTTGGCTTCAGCAAAAGATATGTTTCCCTTTTATTGCCTAACATGAATGCGTCTGCCCTGCCTGGCTGCTTTGCATAAGAAGAGACAGGCAGATTTATCCTATTTTTTTCTTTAATCAAAATTACCAGTGGAAACTGGATATGGATGAAAGTATTTAAACATTAATTATATTCATATTTCCAGGTCAGAGAGTACAGGTATTAGAAGCTGTTTCTGCAACTGACACACAAGAATCTGACACCCCAGAGGGTACTGAAATTGCACAAGATATCCAATGGTTGTTAAATCAGGTAATATATTGCCACTGACTATCTATCACTATCCGTATCTGAAACAGTTCACAAAGTATGATGTGGAAAAAATTTGTTTTAGTAGTTGCAAGATCGGAGAAGAGCTCAAACAATGGACAGATGGATAATTAAGGGTTAATTGCCTATAAATCGTTTATTATTTTGACTTTTTTCAACTATTGCAGCAATTAAATTAATGATAATTAGTCAGTTTTCAAGCTAAATAGTCAATATTTAATTAAAAATATCTAGGCACACAATATAGTTTGCGAACAATTGATTCAAATTTTTATATTTTAATTCAAGCTTTATTCTGATGAAGACTTTAATTTGAATGAGGTATGAGTTTTATATATCAGTATATATTGATACCAGTCACACGGAAACTTTTCAATTCAAACATTTTACTTCATTTATGAAAGAAATGTTGTTGTTAGTTTGCCTATCATGCATTAATAAATTATTTCAATAACATGCATGACCATGGCTAAAATACAGAAACACTGGAAACACCACACCCACCCATACTCCTTTCAGAAAATGTAAATTTTGAAAATTGTATGGGGAAAAAGCACATTTTTTTAATTATAAAAAATTGACCAAAAAAAAAACCAGTATTCAGTCGAAAAGCTGCAAAAGCTCACGTCTGTAATAATTTTCTGTATTTAGACTCACGACACAAACGCAGAAACAGAAGGTGATGATGCAGATAATACAAACAATACAAGTGTAAGTACTCTTCTAAATTTAAATTGTACAGTTGTCCCTTACCACTGAAGGTGGCCTAGGGACATAGAATTATTAGTAAAGTAGGGGCCATCAGTGTGTATTGCCACTTTGTTTCTTTAGTCATATTCATACAAGTACAATGAGTGAATGTATAATAATAGGTAGCTCAACATGAAAGGCATCTACTTTTCATTGCATAGATACCAGCACTTGCCACAGCATTCTATATTTTTAATTTCACAATTAGTCACGGGGTGTCAGCACTGATGGCAGGCCCATTTTCTTTTGACTGAAATGACTTAAAAAATTCAATTTCTAAAGTGTCCAGAATTAGCATAATCTGAAGAGATACAATCTTTTTGCACTTTCCATTAGATTTGCAAGTGTCACTAATATCTATAAAAGAATTGAAATTTTTGGTCTATCTTTAATCTATTTGAAGATATAAAGTCTTTAATATTTGGACAGATTTTGACTGCTAATGTGAAGAATTAACTGTATAAAAAAATCTTGTCATCTATTTTGATGGCATGGTACTAAACTAGGTGAACACGATTTGAAATTGTTTGTTTTGGTTTTGATATCTACTGTTGCATCTTTTAGATAACCTGCATATAGGCCTACAAGTGAGACCACAGGTACTTCCTCTGATTCACAGATGATGTTGGGTATTAAGACGAGGAAAAAAAATCACAGAACAGGAAATCCGCAATGCGCAAATGGAATTAATGAAGAAAGACCAAGAGCGTGTGGAAATGCAAATGGAACTGTTCAAAATTGAAATGGATATGCTTAAAGAGGAAAGATCATTAGATCTACAAGTTGCTCAATTGAAGAAACAGAGACTAGAGCTGGAAATTTTGAAATTAAAAGAAAAAAATGATGAATTAGTCAATGGGGGCAAATAAGAATTGCAAATTCATGTGTACTAAATGTGTAATTAATACATTACATTGTTGATAGAAAGTTTGAAATAATATACATCTTGTTGTTTCTTCTCCAGTAATTGGGGAGACATTCTGTTGTTAGTCTGTCTGTCCATTGTTTTCTGTGGTGCCTTTTGAAGGCGGCAACAGGCTAGAGCTGGCCATGGAGCATGACGAGACTGGGTGACTGTCGGCTGACGTTGCTTATGGGATCCCCCCAGGCTGTTCCCTTTGTCTAGTCAGTTATTTCCATCATTTTTGAGACATGACTATTGAAATTAGTATTGTATTTTTAATGCATTTTATGTATTATAAGGAGGCGTCCATCCATGTATCTGTCGATCTGCAACAACCTTAATTATTACTGCAATATATTCCACTTTAGGCCTAAAGAGATTTTTTTTAGAGAAAAATCAGCTAATCACTTATATTTATAGGTCACTGTGACCTATTTAAGTTACACACTGTCCTAGCAGACCTAGGGCCTTTGCCTTTTTGACAAGATAAGTATTATCACATGTTAATCAATTACTGGATTTTTTTATCTTTGATTAATTTCACTTTTTTAATGCTTATTTTGGATAATTAGTATAAAATTAAAATCTCTTGTAAATTTGTATATTTGCTAGTAAATCAGTGAATTGTCTACGAAATTTCTGGAATTCAATTATTTTTGCATAAATTTAAAACATTACCTGCTTCAAACGCCTCCTTAATGCCAGGTTCATTATAAATGCGCGAATCATGTGATATTCCCGCCATCTTGCAACGACATTGACAAACCTATATCGTGCCTCGCATATTGCCTGCGAAATATTCAATGCTTATAGGATTAAATTTTCAATGTGGATAGTTTACACATAGGTTGGTAAATCAAGGTATTTGTTATTATGATAGTCATTCTTTATAGGTTCAGAAGGACCAAAGGTGAAAACCACAACACTTTGAACACTTGAAAAAAGGTACATTCACAGTTACTTTACACACACACACACACACACACACACACACACACACACACACACACACACACGTGTGTGTGTGTGAAATATTGAGTATGTAATATGACCCACCTCTTTACTAAGACAAAAATAAAAAAAATGAGCTAATGTAGCTATGTGACCTTGATAATTAAGTTAAGGTCACCCATCTATATATTTAAACTAACCTTGTGCTATTTTAAGTTCCAAGCTTAAACAATTCTTTAGTGATCATGCAGTGACCAAAATTCACCGAAGTTGTGAACTTTGAACATAGTGTAGCCCATATGGAGGATAATGTTGTTCAATATGAAAGTCCTCGTTGAAAACCATCTTGAATAGACTGATTAGGTTGAAAGAAATCACGTCTTTCCATCACCTTCGAACTCCTGGTAACTCAATCATCCTGCCAAGTTTGATTAATCTTGGTGTTCTGAGCCATAGTCTGGACATGTGTTGAAGATATAATTTCATCAAACTGACCCTGTGACCTTAAGAGTTAGATCAAGGTCACCAAGCTGCAATCCCACCTAATGTTGTTTTAGATCAATGCGCTTTGATTTAAGACATCCTGTGACTTTAAGAATTTGGTTAACTATAAACCCTGGCCTCATCGTCCGGAAACAAACTGTCACTGAAGGCACCTTATGACCTTGAGATTAAAGTCAACGTTTCCCCTCTGCAATTCCTACCTGATCTTAGTATGGTAAATAATCATACCAATATTTGTCAAATTTGGTGAAATATTTATCCAGCTATTACACTGTGTGTTGAATAATGAAAAGCTGAACAATAAGGAGTGAAAGAAACAATTGCAAATGCAAGAAGTCTGCTTTTTTAAGGTCAAGCATTATTTTCCAGAGTGCGGGAAGGTGCCTCCTATGATGTGTAAATATATTATATTCCCTCTCCAACAGCCCAGCTTCCGCAGTAAATGAAGCTTTTGCTACACACTCTCAGAAAGAGGCATTATCAGTTGGTTATCAATGCCTACATTCATATCAACTAATTTAAGCATTGTTACATGCAAAAAGTGAACACGAATGAAAATATTTGGAAAAAAATGGTATACATGTATATTTATTTGGAGAAGGGGGCCAGGGGTTTCCCAATGAATTTTGGATTTTAAATATATATTTTCATCCTGTATTGAATTGTGGATCAGGCTGTAGTCAGATTCTTCCTACGCTTCAGTCCTGACGTGGGTGCAATGTATTGCACCCAACACATTTGGGAATCCTTAAATTAAATGAAATTTGGTTCAGTCAATTTTTTAAGTGTAAAATATATTAATTGATATTCCTTGTACTTGTTATGCATTTCGAAGGAAAAAAAATTCTTCAACACAATAAATACAATTGTCGATATAAAACCGTACTTTTTTATTTATAATAACCTAAAGTAAATAAATTTATACAAAGTTATGCAAATTACAGGCAATTAAAATTTAAAAGCTGAATACCTTCAAAACTAGATAGACACAAATTCTAAGTTGTGCATACAAATGTATTACATTTGCCAATCAAATGGGCATAAGGAAAAAGTAGACTTTTTTTTCTAATTATGCTAATTAATGTTAGATATATTTCAAACTATTGTAGATCGAAATGCCATCCGAATTTTAATTTGAAGGCTCGTAAAAAGGAAATCCGATGAACAGTGAAAAAACTTTGTAACGCTTAAATCTATGCAAACTAGACAAAGACACAACACTTCAGTCTTAATCATCTGCAAAATTATTATGGCTATAGTTACCATGCCTACGTCAGTTATTTGTGTGGCATAGGTGTAGCAAACGAACCGTGTATGAAATTTCAGTATATTAATTCATGCAAATTTGGTTACTACACAAATTTGAATTTTGAACATTTCTTACACTATTTTACATACAGGTGCTTTTCTTGCTTTAACTTTTAGATTTTTCCATTGGGTGTATAATGGAAAAAAATACAAAATAAATAAACTCTTTCTTTTTTTTTTAAACTATTACATAGGTGGCACTCTCATTTCATCTCACATATATTGGTATCACAGGGGCATCCAATGAAAACTAAACCTGCTTGTAGCATTGAAATCAGGAATTATTTTGAATGTTTACACTTTAAGTCTCGGGTAGCACAGAGACACATTTGCTTTCAAATCTGTCCTTTCTAATCTATCTATCTATCTATCTATCTATCTATCTATCTATCTATCTATCTATCTATCTATCTATCTATCTATCTATCTATCTATCTATCTATCTATCTATCTATCTATCTATCTATCTATCTATCTATCTATCTATCTATCTATCTATCTATCTATCTATCTATCTATCTATCTATCTATCTATCTATCTATCTATCTATCTATCTATCTATCTATCTATCTATCTATCTATCTATCTATCTATCTATCTATCTATCTATCTATCTATCTATCTATCTATCTATCTATCTATCTATCTATCTCTGTCTGTCTGTCTGTCTGTCTGTCTGTCTGTCTCCCTCTGTCCGTCCACTTTTTAACTCATGCAAATAAGGCGAATACACAATATTTAATTTTAAATATCAAGTCAAAACAATTTTATGTGGACGCACCATTCCACCTTCAATTTGTAGATTTTTTGCTAAAGGCAACTGCAATAAAAGATGCAACAAAGTTGCAGTATTCAATGTTTGCAAATTTGATGAGTATACAAATTTTAAATCTAGAATCTCCCTGATACTATAACAGATACATACATCAATCCAAGTTTACTTTAAATATATGTTTGAACATCCAAAAAAATCTTGACAAATTTGAAGTATTGTAATATGCAAATCACAAATTTGCAATCTTTTATTACACACAGTTTTGTTTGCAATCCTATTGTCTTAGTTTATTATTTACTTCATCTCATTTTATTAGTGAAAAAAGAATGGGAGGGTCATTTTTTTTGGGGGGGGGGGGGCTTTGGTACTTAGACTCAATTCCTTGCATCAATTTTGTTCATTTTCTTACAGTTATATGCAACAAAGTAGACTAACGAAGCTCTAAAAATAATAAGCATAATGTGCTCAGTTTGAGCATAACTTTTCCAACATTCTTCACTCCTGTTAAGCCTACATATATGTTAGGCCTATTTTAACTTTTTCATTGCTGTACGCAACTCTAGTCCTGTGAAACTAAAAATCCGATCATTAAATCCTTCATGCAAAGACCGATCAAGTACCAACAAGCCTACACTTTTATAATTTGGGTCTAGATGAATAGGTTTCCTCGGCACACTTTGTACCACTTGCAAAGTGTGCCCAGGAAACCTGTTTACTCATCCCTAAACTTGGTATTCTAAGAGTTATGCAACATAATATAAAGTTGAATTCACCATTATGCTTTTTCTAGCAATCTTTTCATGTCAATCTTTAACGATTATAACACATTAAAAAACATATGTAATGATTAGGCCTATAAGACATTAGAGGTCTAAGTCTAATCCTTTATTCAGTTAACGGAATCATTATTGGCCTAAATTTTAGCATTAAAATATATAACCAGAAGTTTCAAGTTTTATTATTTTTTTCCTTATTGAATAATTAAAAAAAAACACTTTTCAATCTTATCATCCAAGTTATTTAGGGTTATGTAGGAACTCGCATAGGCCTTCCTTTGAATAATGACCCGCTACGTTTTTGTTTTTGTGGGTGAAAAATTAGTCCTTTTTTATCATTTTATACATGTCTGGTACGATATTAATTAATCAATCTATTGATTTATTTATTTTCATTATTTCGTTTCATTTAATTGATAAAGGTACTTGAAAATAAACTTTCGTACAGAACACAGACGCAACACAGACCATGGACGCTCTCCATACATTTACATGCAGAATAGTAATTACTCTTGCACCACCTCTAGGGTGCATTCAGTTTTAATTTTTTTTTCAGCGAAACTAAGAACAGCCTTCATACCCACCAGCAATATTATAAAAATCTGATTTAGTGACTGAAATTTCGTTGTGACTTTATGGCGTCTTTACAATCGCATCGAGATGTGCAGTGATGGCCAAGGAGACCCTTCGCATAGACCTATAAGGGACCGACCATTTGATACTTGGGGGGGGGGGGGCTATGCATTTTATTTGAAAAAAAAATATGTACGTCCCAACATTGCTGAAAAAATAATGTCCTTCGTAGTATCACCTGAAAAAAATAAAGTACGTCATTTCTCTCTGAAAAAAAATACTGTTTTAATAAAAGATAGTATCAATAGTGGCATTTATATTTTTTATATACGTACATGTATGATCCTCGAAATATTTGATACATCCACGTTCTAATTCTCGTTTTGGCCAACCAAGAAAAAAAACTGTTTATTTTCCCATCAAATTCCGTCTATTAGTGGGTCAATAGCTTTCCTTGAGAACTTGGGAGCCCACCATTTGTTGCGAAATGCCACTTTGAATGACGCAGAAGAGTGATCTTGTTCCATTGCTTTACAGGCTATATTCATTGTTCATATTATTCTGTAACCCAGTATGGATATGGCAATTCTATACATGTAAATGCAGAATATCAAATTATTAAGGAGAGTCCTGCAGTCATCACTCCACCCATTTGAGACTTAGAGTAAATATCTTAAAATATCTAAATATTAATACAAGAGAAGGATTTTCACACTGCTGTTAAAGTTTTAATTTCACACGGCCACTCAGGTATCAATACCCTGTCCCCAGCAAAAGAAATGTAAAGCATCAATTGTTCAATATTTCTTAATTAATTGAAGGCAACGATGGTAATTTTAGCATTTTAATAGTACTATCCTGGTTTGGAAAGACACGTTGATAAAATGATTGATCTTGAATTTTCTTCCATTGGTTACTATTGTATGGGGAATGTATGTACAATACTTTCAAACCAAGTGCCCTAGACTTCTATCAGTCTACAATATTCTTTTACCATGTGACAAGCCTCCCCATAGGGGTGAGAGGTCATAAGATCTTCAGAGCTGAAAAAAAAAACATGGTGGATGCCAGATGAAAGCTTCTCAAAAAGGAAAACCAAGTTCCTATGAGTAGGGGTTTAATTCACATTTCACAACAAGTGCCTCTATTCAGTTAGAGTAGACTCTGCCAAAGGTGACTATATCATGCACTCAATCAACTCAACAAAATATAAGAGATTTGGTAGACACGTTTTTAGCACTTAATTGCAGTAACTTGCATAAATTAGTCTTCACGTAATGCACATATGCATAGTATGAATAAAAATCAAAATTGTATGTGAATGACCTAGATCAGGTTGCTATTATCAAGCCATGTTTGAGACATCCAGGTGCTTGAACAAATCAAAATGGTCAATTGGTTGCAAGCATTTACAAGAATGGTAGTAAAATATAATATTCAATATGAATTTGGCTCGATAATCTTGTGATTCCTATAAATTTGGGACCGAAAACTTCCGTCGATAAAAGTAACAAAAACCTGTTCAATTCTTGGGCTCTAGAGCACCCATGGGTGGCCAAGACATAAATAACTGCAAATACCCCTTTCAGTGCCACATTTGGACGTTGACTGAGTCAACAGCTTTCCTCGGCACCCTTTGGGCTTAAAGTGCAACGCGCCCAAAGCACGCCGAGGAAAGCTGTTGACCTGGACTGTTTGTCTCTCCGGGAACATAGGCATGCTGGTACTTGAATGAAAGGTCTGTGGATGGGGCATTTGAATCTAGAATGATGATAGTGATTCAGGCTCATCAGCACAACTTATGCTGCAATTGGCTCTCGAAGAGCTAAGTAACGGTGCCTTAAAAATAGCTTAATCTGAGAAATAAAATATAATATAAAATAAAATAAAATATGAAACAAATTATTCAAAAGTGGGTATCCCTGAAATACACGTGCATACCCATTAATCTCTGGAGATTTAACGTCTCACCTATATTGCACAAATATAATAAATTGAAATAATGACAAGAATATCACACATACTAGTATTTTGATTCCCTCATCGAAATTAGAATACCTTTTAGGCAAAATCATTCAAAATAAATGATTATGTAAACACACATATATTTGCCGTTCATGGTTGCCGTGTACACCTATCACATCACAAGTTTTAGGTCAGCATGTAGTTATTTGGCGTGCAGGTGTCTGTAGTTTAAAGACATTTTTTTTCAAAATATGTTTAAACCACAGACACCTGCGCGTATAATAACCACGTGATGAGCCAAAACTTGTGATGTGCTAGGCGTACACGGGGACCATGAACAGCAGGCAATACCTCTCTATTAAAGATCATGAAGATGATTTACACGTACTTGAAACTGCCACATAGTATAAACTAATACCAATAAGCTGCAGATCTTGGGACACAGCTACATACTTCAGTGTATCACGTATGGAAATGGTGGACATTTTGTCAGCAACTTTCGAGTAGGAGGCACTTGGTATCTGTATGATGGACTGAAAGAGAACCATCGCAAACAAACCGGCGTCACAAAACAAGGAAAACCAGTGCCTCCTACAGGATATGTTAGAAATAATGTGATCTTTGTAAGAGACACAATTTATTAACTCATTCCACCCCAATCAATGTTTTCCTGCTAAAATCCAAATGTTGTCTGTTCATTTTCTGGCTATTGTTTCCAAATTTTGGATTTATCTTGTATAAGAGATCCTTCCCAATTATATGCTCATGGTCAACAGTTTTCCTTGGGGTGGTCTGGGCGCAATGCGCCCAGGGCATGCAAAAGAAAGCTGTTGACTCAATCTCCCTTCAGGGGTTCACAGTTGGCAGGGCGGCCACGCTCTTGCCTTCCACCTCTGCGACCTGTGTTCAAATCCCGGCCTTGGCGGCATGTGGTTGGAGTTAACTACCTCTCCGATCGTGAATGGTGGTTTTCCCGAGATCTTCGGTTTCCTCCACCAATAAAAGGTAGAAAAGTATATGCCAACATTTCTACCTTGGAGAGGGATTAATATAGGCTTTGCCAGATTCCCAATCCATGTAAAACACATGTGTCAATACCTTTCCTTCAGGGTGGATTGAGTTAATACCATATTTTCTGAACTGGTTCATCCAGATTGGGTATATATTTATTAACTATATACTAAACTTGTTCATCTAGATTGGGTGCAGACCACAATCAGCTGGTGGCTTGGCAGGATAAATATAGGTGTGGATATGAAGAAATAACAATAAGAAACACTACTTTTCAGACTGTCACTTTATTTTTGCAGAATCCAAAGTACACAAGAACTTGTTCTAGCATTACTGTATTTTTACATGTATACCTTTGTATATCTGAGACAGTCACTACATTGGATATAAGTACAATACTGCTTAATATGTTAGCATGTTTCAACTATATATATATATATATATATATATATATATTAGAAGAAACATACAGTATTTTGGTTGCGCAAATAAGAATACATGTTTGTGTTGATCATGTTGACTAGACAAGATGCTGTATTATCATATTTTTAGTAATAAGCAGAATTGGTTGGTTTATTATTCCAAAATTTATAACCACACTCAGCGTCTCATGCAGCAAACACATGGTATTTTCATAAAACAGCTGATACGGTTTATATCGATATCGTTTTAGCGAGCGAGCCTTGCTTTCGCGTGCGAGCAGAAAAGTTTGTGCAGCACGAAAATCAAACAGGTGATACGGTTTATATCACGGTTTAGCAGGCGAGCAACATAATAATGAAGGGTTTGGTGCAAAGACCTGATAACTCGAGTTACAGATCTTTGCCTGATATTAGGCGCATTGCTTTGTGCATGACCGGATCTTCCTGCTGTGTAAATCTTGGAGGTTTCTGAGTAAAATTGTAGATAATTCTCAGTGCAAGCGCATGTTAACTCAATATACCCATCAAGACAAAAGTGAGCAATACAATGTCCTTTATACCTAACATATTTTAGCACAACATATCATTCCGTCAAAATGACTGAGTTAGTGCAAACTTATGTTATCTTGACATACAAAATCAGTCCGTTGTGCCTAAAACATGCATATACACTTGCCCAATTATTGCACTACTAAAAACTCTCAAGTTCTATGAGGATTTGTTTGTTTACTGCATCATACATGGGCCCGATATATGTAATCGGAGTGGAAAAAAGATGTAACTGTGCATATAATATTTGTGGGTGCTGCAATGTTCTAGAAATGGTGTCTAGTTATGGTGCAATAATATGATAATTACTACTTTTTACATTTTATCTGTCATTTGGGATGTTTCATGGTCAATCTTTGTGGAAAACTTAAGACTTACCTATAAACTTTGGATTAAGAGTGAAGAAAAAGGGAATTTGATGCAAAAAATACAAAAAAACACATTCATCATTTTCAGCAATTTAAAACCCCATTTTCACGATTTTATAAAGGTGGGACTTAACAGGTCTTTGCACCAAACCCTTCAATTATTACTAAAAATATGATAAAATCGTTATCACAGGCTAGCTTCACGTAGTACTGAGTTTTACTTGGCCTTAGTCAGCCATAGCACATTTGGGCTTCGCCCTATGTAGTATGGCTGGCAAAGTCAGGTTTAACTCCGTACTATGTTCAGCAAACCTGTGATAGCTGATAGTACCATAGTTCACTGGTAAACATAAAATGCACAAATTTATGTCTCCTTTATGCCTTCAATATACAATGTTAATTTTCCAAATAACCAACTGTTGTGCTTATTTAGTCTTCATTGATTGTACTGTAAATGTTAACCCTAAAACAGTTCAAAAACATGTGCATCCCACTAACTTCTTCACCAAAAAAAAAAATGTATGTTGAGGTCAGAGGGAAAAAAATTATGTACATCTTGTGTGCATCAAAAAAGAAAAAAAAAGAAAAGAAAAGGAGGTTGATACAAAATGCATAGCCGCCCCAAAGTATCAAATGGTCGGTCCCTAAACAGACGATGCAGACAGGCCAATTTTTGTGTCCCCAATAACCAGTTGAAATACCCCGCACGCGTAAAACCGCAAGGTTGCAGCAACTTCAAGGACGGGAGGTAGAGGGCATCCACGATTAGAAGCTTTTTCTAAGTCAGTGGGTATCACATTCATGACACGATGGATACCATTCGAGGAAAACCTATATCGCTGAATCAATTGTTCGTCAGATAATGATTCAAGAGGATTATAATAATCTGCAATACGGCGACGACGTAGGCCTACAATGTAGGCCTACCTGTGAATGTGATTGACGATAACGGCGAATACGGTATGAAGCAACCAAAACTCCACATATATTTATGATGATGATCATAATGACTTAATCCGGGACTGATTTCAATCACGCTGAGCGTGGCGTGCAGCTGACTCAAAAACGCGAGCTTGAAACTCAAAACTTTTGTTGGAAAAAACTCAAACTCAGGTTGTGACGGCACTAAGGAACGAACTCAACTTCCGGATCTGAGTTCAAACTCAGGGTTTGAGTTCGAACGCAAGTCTTAGGAATCGGGTCCAGTTCTTGTTAGATCTAAAGCAGACAACGCCTAGCATGTTTGTGACTATAAGTGCCCACTCACTTCGCAAAATAAGCCTTGTTAAAAGTTAAGAATTAATGCCTGAGATTCAAGTTATGAAGCCGATCTTTTGAAGTAGCGTTTGTTTGTGCAATTGTTACCTTTTTAAGAAGCATCTGACATTGGTACACATGTATATATATATATATATATATATATATATATATATATATATATATATATATATATATATATATATATATATATATATTGAAACTAACATCTAGAAATTTGATTTTCAAAGAAATCATTTAATACGAAAAGGATTATAATTGAAATGAAACTTGCTACTGACCATTTGAGACCCAATTTACGTGATATAAATGTTCCCATTTTTCAAAATAAGTAGGGGCGTAATAATTGCCTCATATGGCCGTGCTTGGCATAATAATTACCCGGGATCTCTATTTGGATAATTAAAATAGAAAGTTTCAAGCGAGCACTGGTATAGACACTTTGACAAGCTCAAAATATAAATGAAAATGAATGTATATGCCCCCTTTTTTCTGTGAGACATACCAGGTGTACTAAGTCCAATGATACATACAGACACGATTATGTTCATATGACATACATGTACCACTGAATTCAAAGGACACTTTGCAATAACACTTGCTTTTGAATGTACAGTGTGTAAGCATTAATGTTATTTGAACAGTCCATATATTTTTTAAAACGATAGAACGTGAAACTATTAACAGTGTGTGCTAATGGTTTAAAGTATTATAAATTTTAACTTAAGCTACTAAAACTGTTCCCCGTGGACAATCATATGATTAGTTCAATAATAATGCTCTGTTCCACAAAAAAACCACAACACATTCAACATGCAAGCAATCAAACTTGAACTACGTTGACGAAATTTTCACGACGGAAAAGCCCGTTAAAGTAGCCCAGTAATATATTTTGACTCAAATAAAGCATTTTGTACGTTAGAACATGACATTTTTTGACACAACCTAATATATAGGTTCAAATATATGTGGTTGAAATGATTCCAAAGTTATTCAAAAAAGAAAAACTCGAAATTCACAGTCCCATGAAATGTTCAAATATTTTACCTGCGACTACTGTGATACTCATTTTTCGATTCTTGGGCAATCTTCATATTACATGTTTTCTGCATTCAGTTTCTGTCATCATTCAAATAATGATAGCAAGTTTTGAAAGTATTACCACTAGACTTGACAAATTTCAATTTGATTAAATGCTAACAAGCAGTCTTTAATACATCTCGAAAACTAAGACAGCTACGTTTACACTTGAATCTTATGGTCATCAATGTGTCAATTTAAGTAGTCAAATTTTACTTCTCTGGGTGAGAAATTTATGAAAGTTTATCATGGGCTCCACACATATAGGAAATTGGGAATAACTAGCAAAGGTCAGTGCAATTATTTTCATCAGCACTCCTTACTGCTTATTCACAATTTTCTCTTCATGCCTCATTGCCTTGAGTCTTCAGTGTTTACAAATATCATATGAAACTTCGAAGCCACTTCAATATTTAGCACATGGATTTGCTTTCTCAAGCGATTTCTTTCCATTTTCTAGATGTCTGACTACTTCCTTTTAAACACAAAATTTATACATCTAATGTTTTTTCCTATGTTGGCTACTTGCCTTACCTTCACGCATCTTGTCTTGACAATGTTCGAAAGCAAAATATGTAGATATTACATTACATCTGTTAAATTCACACTTTCATCTTCAACACGCAGGCCTTTAATCTAATAAGTAATATCAAATAGGTAAGTATTGGTATTGGTAAAATGTTGCCGGGGGGGGGGGGGGCTGCAGGGAACTTTATGCCTTCAAAACATGTTACACGACAGTCGACACTGAAGTGGTGGATATGTCGAGGGGTGTTCTGGAACAATATCGGGGTCGATCCAGTTGTGTTGCTCCCTTGATTAACACTCACTCCGCCCTTAGTCCCATACCAATATTTACCACAAGAGTAAAATCCTCAAGACTCATAAGTCTGTGTCCTTGATAATGAGTATTGTTGTTTATATCTGCCAACAATGAAATGACATGCAACTTACCACCTTCCATGAGTCCATCTGTAGCAGTCAGTGACAACTGTTCCCCGCTGTGGCTTTCATATACAGTCAGGTGATGGTACAATTAATATATACATATTTTTTTATCTGGCCGATTTCTGGATCATCATTACGAATACAATCATGTTAAAGGTAATTTCAATACAACCGTTATTTGAAGCGAAGCTTAGAGACGAAATCTATTTCCAACTTTGAAAATGAATCGCACTAAATATGTGTATGAGAAATAAACTATACACAATTCACAATGTTTTAAAAAAGGAAACGACTTTTGTACAAATTCTGAACAAAAACAAAAGCTATACAAAGAGCTTAATTTCTCATCACCTAAACCCAAATCATTAACATATACCAAGATGTCAGATAATGTACAAAGCAGTACAAAAAAGCAAAATAACCCTAAAAACAGCCTGGTGGCTCAGGAAAGATTTTATTTTTCTTGCATCACCTCTTCAGATATATACATTTTCAACTGCAACTTAATAGTTTAATTTCAAAATCATCAAATCTGGTTGTGATTCAGAACTCAAGAAACCTTTTTTGGTCGTTGTACTTTAATTTTGCTGGCAATAATTTACAAGTGCTACCGCCGGTAATTTTCTTTGTGAGGGAGGGTAGATATTGTGTACATCCATCATTATCATTAACCCATGGACGTTGCGAATGAGGCAGTTTAGCATTTGTTGAATTGAGCTCGGCAAAAGCGACAGGCATGTGCAAGTGCAGGTTCCGCAGTCTGTAATACAAGACATAACCATAAATCTAAAGCTGTCCTGAGCCATTGTTTAAGCTTGATAATTAGCTAGGTCGTCCCAGTTTATAAAGGCCAAAGAGCAAGGGGATTAAAATATAAAAGTATTCCGATCCAGAATGAAATGTAAACTTTGTACTCATTGTGCAGTCACGGGCTTTTTAGGTTTGTTCTGGACTCTCTTTACAACTATCGCTAAATTCTTGTTTATTATTACTTAAATGAAATCTTGATTTTGCTTACTTTCATTTAAAATGTAAGCGAGTTGTTCACACATCTATTCTATTGTTCATATTTTCTCAGGTCTTCCCTTGTGCGTCATTTTACACAAACTGAAAGAAGTTGGACTCAAAATTGTTTAACGAATTGTGCCTCATTTCCATGTTAAAATGCCTAAAAGAACGCACCCAGCTGTGCTTAAATGCGGGTACTCTGTAAAGCCTTGAATCGGAGGTCCAATTCAAGATAATATTTTCAAATTTCAGCAATGCACGATGGCAGAGTTTTTTCGTGTAATTTGAAGAAATTAATTTAAAAAGCAAGGTTTTTTTGGAACATAAGTTTTGCTGCTGGTAAAAGCACTAAGAGAACATTCGCATGTTTAATTGAGTTAAAAGGTAGCAGTTGCTTGCCGCGCGCGCTGATCGCAGATATTCGACATCTATTTTCAACATATCACATGTTCCAGAATCATCAGGGTGCCAGGCAGGTTTCTTTTGCTCGATCTCTTTTTGCCAAAGCAACTGCTGCCCCCACCCACATCTATCAGTTTCTTCATGCACTAACTATATAAGGCAGCACAGTCTATGTGGTATGTGGCCTTGCTAAAGCTTTCCGCCTTTTGATGCAGATTCCATGAAGTTCTGTTGATCCGTATGGCACAAAAGAACTGAATTTACGTTTGTCGTTTTCAGTCATGCAACCCAACTTCATTGTGGTAAACTAAAGTACTTAACGGGTCTAACCCATAAAACCGCGTGCAGGTTTTCCTAAAATTCTAAAACAAAAAAAATATGTCAGCTAATAAAACACCAGACATTGTCATGTAAAGTGTCAAAATTGTGTCTGCGTGGACAATAGTCTGCTCCATGCTCGCTTAATTCAATTCATTCGACAATTTTAAAACCTTCAAACTTACCAATTTGCGTCGATTTTAAACTCAAGAGAAGCCATACCGGGAACACTCACTGATACTGTCCTTGCTTTTTATCTACTTGTTAAATGTGTCCCCCTAAGTGCAGAATTCTCAAAGTGCGCTGCCCTCTGCCGAATAATCAGAACATTCCATAGCTAAAGCAAAGTGATACATTCATATCAGACAAAATTTCTCCTGTCTCAACCCCTTCTAACATAGTCCTTCCACTAAGAGCGCGTATCCCTGACCACATTTCTGCTGCCGCTTCACAACGAATGGAGAAGAGTAGCTTCTCAAGGGAAAAAATACAGCTTCTCGATCCTTGTAAAACTAAAAAAACCACATGTTTTTGCTTCCGGCGAGAAGAGTAAAATACATTTCAGCAGGAAGTCGTCGTGCCAGGAATTTTGGCAGGCACTCCAGTAAGGTCGGGTATTTCTGTGCCAGCGAAAAGTCAGTTTTTTCGCCATTTGAAGTGGATCTGTGTAAAGAACCAGAGGGTACATTCTGAGTTCAGCTATAATATCCTACGATATTCTGAATTTATTAATTTTAAGTTTGTTATTACATTAACTGTGAGCAGTTCTTGACTCTTTGAAGATGCTTTAGTCTGACCAATAATGTCAACTAGTGGTTTCCCCCAATTTTTTTGTGAGCGAGTAATTTCTTCTATGTATGTTTTTTTTTATCAAGCATTGAAACAAAACAATGTAATACTATGGAAATCATTTCAGTTCTTTAACCAAATCCTTCCAAAATGTAATATTTGCTATAGAGGAAGTTATCACGCTGTATTTAGCACTAGGTATTATCTTGAGCAGCCCTCTATTAGGTTGTTTTAATCTTATGTATCAATATTGTGTATTTGTGACAGAAATAATATTAAAACCTTTAACCAGATAACGACTAAAGTGACACAACTCAAACTCCTTGAACTTTTGTAGAAATGTTCGACACACTTGTTTTGATAGCTCACAACCTTGCTTTTTGCCAGCACCACTCAATTATATGTTAATTATTCGATACACAAATTTCCAAACATTTTCTTTCATGGACAATTCAACGACAACGAATAGTCTTTTTAACGAAATGTGAACATCAAGCATTTTTTAAACAATTTCTTGAGTCAAATAAAAAGCGAAGTTACCATGTGAAGTGAGGCTAAACTTATTGCCAGAATTTAAAAAAATTCTATCTGACCTCTTGGTCAAGTGATGTATTTGTTCGCCGACGAATTTTGACCAGGGTCTAGCTATGCTCACATTGAAATGTTTTCCTTGATTATCAAGCAATCTCCTTTTGATTATTTTCTAAGTAGGTACTCAAAATGGAACTTGCATTTAAACCGGTGTAATCTCAGAAAGCATCCAAAAGATTATACATATTACATTAGCTTAATGTGCAAGATTAAACGGAACCCCAAACTGAAAGAAGGACAGAAACCTCAGAGTAACTGCCACAATACTGATAAATCACAACACAATGATATGATATTTACCGCGAAAATAAATAATTCATCTGAAAATGTGTTGAAGTGTACTTACGCTATTCAGTCATGGCCGTTTGAACCACGCAATTTATTCCCTGGTCCATAAAACATCTGAAACAAAGTTGAATTGAATTTACATATCACGCCGACAAGAAACAGCCCACCATGCTCACTCAGAGATAAGTGAATTCATAATTTTTACAACATGCAAACTTAACAAGTTACAGCAATGAGCAATGGAAGTCGACCCTGGATATTTCGGAGAGATCGTTCTTGTTGTGTTGTCGACTTTTAAACAAGTAAAGACGCGTCGAAGTGCGGCGTCTTCATAGTGTATCTGTGACATTCTTAAATAAAAGTAAAAAGGATGAAAAGTGGGTGTTGGGCTCCACAGTCAGTACATGATCCAATAAAATCACTCTTATCCCCAACCCTTCTCACAAAGGCGCTCCCATAAGATGACGTATCCACGTCTTCCAAATTCGTAAAGAATGTAGAAGAGAAACGAAAAAACCCAAAATTTGGCAGCTTCTCAAACCTTCGTTTTCGATCCGCGCCCATATGTATCTGAGCTAACTCTTTCCAAGTAAATGATTAAGATTTCAAATAATCCCAAGGCAATGCGACTTGGAAATTTGAATGTTCAATTTTCCTGAGACTCTCCGTTTCTTACATACATACACATGATACAATTATAGCAAAAGATGGAAGTTGTACGCGCCTCAAACAAACTCCACCCTATAAGATGATGTATCCAGCCTCACCAGATATGCAAAGAAATGCAGAAAAGGAACGACCCCCCCCCCCCAACCCGGCAAAAACAAAGAGAAAAATCTGGCAGCTGAAGACTATGAATGATCCCCAAGTAATGTGAGCTGTGCATTTGAACGTCAAATTTTTCCTGAGACTATCCATATCTTGCATGTATTTTTTAGGTGTTTTAATATATTGATCTTGAGTTCCACCATATATTTTTTATCAGTGGTTATATGTATGCGACATGTATACAATATTTACTGGACCCGAATGAAACATATCTCAGCTGATTTGAATTTCAAGAATACTTATATCATCATCCATGTATACAATATTTACTGGACCGGAATAAAAAACAGTTCAGTTGATTTGAATCCCCAAAATACTTGTATCATCATCATTGACATTATTTGTTACCACATGATGGAGTGTGAAACTTTTTTTTTTCACGGAAATCGACGTAAACCGGATGATAATGAAGCAGCCACTGACACCATCTATGTAAGATCTGTTCCTCGCTTCATATATTGAGAAAATCTTACATAAATGCGGTAGTCTGTAGTGGAAATGATCACTCTTCCCAACTTATACCTTCTCAGGTTAATAAAAGGAAAAGAAAACGACTCGTTTCCATGATACAAAATACTGCGGGATCCAGACGTGGGTATATATATATATGTATATATATATATATATATATATATATATATATATATATATATATATATATATATATATATATATATATATATATATATATATATATATATATATATATATACATATATATATATATATATATATATTTATATATATATTCGTGAAAGCAGGCGGACGGTGGCACTTCAAGACACGCTCGAGTAAGGCCATACATAATTCCATTATGACTGGTGGTGATACTTTTATAAATTCATCAGTGAAGGGAACTTATTTAGGGCTAAACGAGATTAACCACTTTACTATATAAATCCCTAAGCAGTAACTGGGATGGCAACCTAAGGCAACTGATGGGAGGACGTCCCGACGTTTCAAAGGTTTTTGGAGGTCTCAATCTCCCGTGTTTTAGTATCCCCAAGTATATATAATACTCACGCCATTTTCAAACCAAACATAAAACTGACAGAATCTCCAAAGTGAAACCATTCATCAGCAGTTTAGCAAGTGATGCCATATCATCAATTTGTATTTTTCATTCGCAATAATGGCAAGAATGGGTCCCCTTTCCTATCGTTAACCATGTGTAAAACGCTTCTTCGCGTTCGAACGATATCTTTTCTGTCAGTCCATTTGACTGATAGAACGCCCAACCAATTTTAGAAACTGTCACAACTGACCTTTACCAGTTTGTTAACATTCCAGTTTTGCAATACTGGGTCATTTGTTAGACTGTTTTGACCTGCGTGAGTCCACCACCATGTATTGCATCCAATAACTAAGCTTTATTAGTTTTCAGTAGCTACCTTAACTGTTCAGTTATGGTTAACAAATTTGAGACAAATATGGAAAACGTATTACCATTCCCAGACGTCTCTCCATGTCATTCTTACGTTGAAGTTTTGGCATGTCGACGATTGTTTCAACTTTTTGGGGATTTGGTTTCGCCTCATCTATGCAAATAATATGGCAAACTTATGTCAACGCTGTTTTACCAGTCTTGCATTTGCTCTACTTCAGTTTTAACATATAATTTATGATTTGATCCAGGACTTTCTTGTGTTTTGTGTTATACTGGCTCTTCTCTGCATGGACATAATTGGCAGCAAGAAAAATGTCAACACTTCAGAAATTGAAACACATTTGAATTCCGTTGCTGTAATCTAAGAAACTTGTAAAAGATGTTCTTAATGTAAAATATTTGAACTCTCTTCACTCAGTCCAATGTGATAGAACGTAATAGATGCATCTAGCAAGCAGTACCCCTGAGCAAGATTTAGTTCCCTAAGAGTGTCATCTGTAGTTGCCAATGTGAAATGTTGACTAACTATTGCCTTATTCAGATCCTTTGGATTAGTCATAAACATAAAGCTATCAGCAAGATTCTTTTCGAGAAAAAATGGTAGAGCTGGATTGAGCTTATTCGGTTACACAAAAAGGCCAACTCATGGTACTCAAGCAGTGTCCAATATATAAGTATGACATCATCGTGTGTAAGACTTCTTAACTGATGGAAGTTGTGCCAGCAGATACTTTCCTCTCTTTTCTGGAGTTTAAATTTCGACGCTTTGTAAGCACAAGTTAAGTACAGGACATCTTTGGCCCAAGTTGCCGATTCTTTATCTGAGAACTCCAAAATCAGGATGACATGTGACACAGAACTTAACATAATACGTTTCATTCCTTTCAAAATATAGAACCACTAAAACAAGAAGGGCAGTGACATATGCTGTGTTGATAATAATATGTACACGAATGCGATACAATAATTTTTGTACTTTTTTAGAAAAAAAAACAACATTGGTCGCGTCATATGATTAAGTGTTGCTGAAGTTACGACATATCTTTTCGGATAACTGTATTTTGTTCAGCTGGGTATGGAGTGCTCGAAGATTCCCATGCTTTATCCCATATTTTTCCGTGTTATAGCACAGCAATCAAACAGTTATTATATAAAACATCTATTATTTTCTAGTCATTTCTTTAGATATAACAACAAATTTGACATTTTTTCAACAATCCAGGCCTCCAAGCGTAATACTCAGCTTATGTACTTTTGCATTTGTGTACTTCAGTTATTGTGCCTCCGTCTTCCTTCACACACAAAACTGTGTAACAGTAACAATTTTGGTAATGATCGGGGATTCAGATAGGCATATCACAATTTTCAACCTGAGAGGTCTTCAGATGGGACCTTATGATACGAGACATTTTTCAGGCGACCAACGACCTACACACTGAACTTCAGCGACTTTTTTCCCTCTGCCACGGTCAGCAGCAAAAGAGCGGCATGGTGACGTTCAGAGGACCCATGATTGCTCTTCATCTTTCCGTACTGTTCGATATAACTTTGAATTTAAAAATATCTTGCTATAAACACAGCTTTTTGCTATTGGCTATTCTAATTTTTACTCTCATTGCTGGCCTGACATGAATGAATGCAGGTCCCCTTTTCCTCACCTGTTTAGTCAACAGGCATGCGTATATGCTTCTATCATCATCGCCTGTGCATGGTTTTACATTGGAGCAACATTTGCGTCTGACAACCGTACATGGTAGTAGGAAAAGGCGCCAACAACACTGACCATTGAAGTTAATCAAATTTGTATGAATTTGCTGGTCATGTATCAACTTTAATGCAAGACAAATGACAAGAGTTATATGGCCAAACGTGAATCAATAGCAATATAATTATCAACTGCATCATGCATTTTTCTGTTCCTAATTTATGTTAGACCAAATGTGAACAACTAAAGCATGTCCATTTTGGTGCAGATTTAATATACGGGCATCTGCTTCCTTCATAAAAATTGCCTGCTGGAACATGAACCAACCAACTGTGACTTGGCTGTTTTGCAGGCTACGACTTGAACTAGCTTATTCATATAATGATCAAGGAACTAAATGTGTAACAGCTTTGGTAGCAAGAGATATTTTTTGTTGGCATACACAACTGAATTAATGATGAAACATTTTTTAAACTGACTTGCACCACCCACCCACCCACATACACACGCACAAATATAAATATATATATACATATACATATATATGTACATATAGATATATACATATACATACATACACACACATACATACACACACACCCATATATATATATATATATATATATATATATATATATATATATATATATATATATATATATATATATATATACCAGCACGATTAAGCTCATTTGGTACAAATGAATGACAAACTATATGTGTAGAATAATGTTTTCTTTTGCACTGTCATGTGCCAGTCGTAACGCCCCTCTTTTCCACACGCAACAAAGTAACAAAAATTGTGAAAGTAAGGCATATCAACAAAAGCATAAGTTTTATACGTATTTAGGGGGACATCATGACAATGCTCTAGAATTTAATAAATTGTTGTTTTGAAAAGGTACATGTTAAGCTTGAAAAAATGTATCTTTAAAAACACTCAGCATATGTAATTCTTCTTAGCTGTTCGTGACAGCAAGGAAAAGGCTAAATGCTAACAAAATGAACGTCTGTCTACGTACAAAAACATTCAATATTTATAACAAGCATCTTGATATCTTGATAAAAAATAATTGGTAACTGAATATTTTTCCTAAAGTGTCCATGTAAGATAATCACCGACAAGCCCAGAAACCAGTTGCCCAAGTCACGTAATCTCCTGTTAGTACCTTTTTCTTACATGTGAACAAGAAGGTTTTATAGGAGCATTATAATTCAACAAATATATTTTAAGGCAGGGAATATAAGACGAGACCAGTATAGTGGGTCTTCATGGTGCAAACCTGAAGATTTTGTCAAGCAAAAAGGCAAAAGTAATGAGTCAACATACTTTGTTTCTTTATTAGAACGACCACGAGAGTTTGTGGCCTGTGACAAAATATTAAAAGTCTTTAAACATACATTTAGTGACATTTTTAATATGGAAGAAAGGATCCTACTGAGATGTTTCTGACTGGGCTGCTCAAGACCTTATTTAGTGACTCCTCCTGTATAGAATTAACAAACCATCACACAAATGGTGACGTTTTTGAAATGTATGGATGGCACCCATGACGTCCCTTAACAGCACACACATTCCTTCGAAGTGCAACGCTACTCCCTTTGATCAGTGCAATAATTTTTAGTATGATTAATACAAAAATGCCAACATGGTATTCAACCAGATTTTTAAACATTACTTTACATACCTTGAATTTGTCCGTGTGCAACAGTGGCCTGGTGTTATATTACACAAAAAAGAAAGAAAAAGAAAGAATAAAAACAGATACTCCAATAAGAAGGAATGAAACACAACACCGACAAAATGAAAAATATAAAAGGATACATAAAAAAGATTGAGTTTGAGTGTTGCTCCTGCCAATTCAAAGTTGTGTACATTATATGTGTGTTACTATGACCTGAAGACTGTGGTTTACACTTCAAAGTATGACATGTATCTGCCCCTAGGTTTCAGAGAAAAAGTTCTAAATGTAAATTGTTGAAGACGGACGGATTTTCCACAAAGGATAGGGCACCATTTTATAACCTCAGCTGACTGAGAAGTCAGCTGAGATAAAAGGTAGTCTCACATCGTGTTCGTGACCTTAATGAATCTGGCACATTACAGACTCGCCCTACCTCCATCATACTTGTGTGTCGGGGAACAGGGCCAACAACACAACATAGCCAATGAAGCACATGTAAAATAGTTAATTATCATTACGTGACATTTCTTTGGGCTAAACTGTGCAAACAAATAGAAAAAATGAAGTTGCCATCCTCCCAACAACAATGATTTTAAACTCAGTAGCCTCTGCGACGATGCGCGAGGAAACAATATGCAGGTATTTGTGCATGTACATAATACTTTGCTCTTTTGGGGTTGGGCTGGGTGAAATTTTAAAATGATACGTTTTTTTGCAAAAGCGCTTGGTAACCTGTTTAAGGAACACAGGAACAAATCTGGACACAGAAAAGCTCGATTTATAAGATCTAGTTATATGTTCATTACCCTATTCGTAAAATCTTGAAGAAAGTATAGGGTGTGCATTTTTAGGATAAACGATTAACATTTTTCCGCTGTGTTTAGCTGTAATTCCTTGACTACAACAATCTAACTAGACCAGTGGAACATAGTTCCATTTACTTAAAAGATAAATTTATGTTCTGCTACTCGGATCGACAGGTAATATGCGACCTTGACAAAATTGTTAAAATAGCAGTGTAATGTATTTTTATCGTGATAACGAAGGAATCATTTTATGTAAGACCTGGCCATCACTATTATGATAGAAATCTGATGACCACGTTCAGACTGCTAATGGACGATCTTGACTTCACACCGAGTGTCCCAGGGTTAATCTACCAATTAAGTGTTTAAATGTCCTGTCAAGTACCATATGACCTAGATTGTGATATTTCACAGGATTATACCCCAACAAAGATTTAACCTATCAAATGATTACATCGACCTGACATAAGGTGTAATAGCAACATGCGTGCATTCAGCTATATCAAATTTTTAAAGACTATGTTGCATTAATGTTCATTGTCTGATCAATGACTACACATTTAAGAATAATGAAATTATAAAATGCAATGCCCATATGCATCTAATCATCATATGCAATTTGGGTCTTTTGTCATTAAGTGTATCCTTTATGAATAATTAATTTGTCATGTCATTAACAATGTCTGTCCACACGGCATATGAGACAAGAGGGAAGGAAGTTTTGATCTATATAGTTTTTAATACCATTTAAGCCACATGATTGAAATTGATATATTATTTCTTGGCACAACTGAATACCATAAACTTGGCAAAACACGAGATAAAAAAATCTGGATTTGACGAAAAGGAAAGCACTGTGTTACACACTGCTGCCGTGTCCCCTGCAACATATTATTGAGGACCAAAATGTTCAGTCGTTATATCCAACTACGTTTTCAGTAATAGGTGTGTGTCACCAATGCAGTTGTAAAATGTTAAAATTAGCAGGAGCCTTGTTTTGTCTGAGTTATATCCCGAATTAGCGAACGAAGTAAAAGACCAAGGTCTCGGATGTCTTCTTGTAACACACTTTTGTTCTCTGCTTCAGTTGGCAGCCCACACAGATATACCTCAGTTACTGATATCTGGAAATATAACAAGTAAAATAACAGACACCCAATTGTTTGATCTTTCGGTCAAATGTCACAAGTCTCAACAACAGCACTAAAGAAAGGCTTTTGAAATTGTATTTCAAATAGAGAAGACTATAATGACACTTGCCTCTTTTTGAATAACAACATGGTTCTCTGTTACATTACTGTGTTGAAGGTCATTCTGATGTAATTCGTCCAGTGCTATAGTAACGCAACGTATTATTTGAAGTACGTCTGTGGCCTTTAGTAGTAGTCTGCCCTCAGTTTTAAACTTGCTTAGTGAAATGAGTTGTGGGTTCCATGGTTTAAGGTGCAAGAATTGATTCGTCCAGAGCATGCTAATATTTTCCCCAACGAAATCTGTGTAAACGGTATAAATTCAAAAGTGTGAATTTTGAGGACGGAAGAACATGCCATGGTAGCCTCCTAAAAGGAAGAGTGTTTTCATAGATTTAACATTTTAGCAAAAATGCAGTAGCAATACTTTGTGGATGAAGCTTTTATCTTTAACTTGAAGGTTTTACTTTAATGAGCCAAACATGGTACAGTTTAAAATACACACACAAAAAAAAAAAAAAAAAAAAAAAAAGAAAAAAAAAATGTACCTCGTATATGCAAACACGTAGCAATACCAAAAAGTATTTTATTCCTAAAGGTCTCTGGGAACTAGTACTGGACAAGAACCTTTTTTAACGGCGGGATTTCAAAATTTTAAAAGATCGTACAATTTTTCAGAGGGCTAGTTTTTTAATATTGTGAATCTAACTCTACTTTATTATCTCAGTCAAATTTCAAAATGTGTCCGTAACAAGAGGGCTATGTGAACAGCCCGTGGTCAGCTGACCTAGACATTCATCACACTTGCAGCTCTGTGACGTTGGGATAGGATCAAGGGCACCCATGTTCTGAGTAAGCCTGATCTTTATTGAAGAACACTAACATGTGCAACATCAAGGTCCAGTTCAAATAGTTCTCAAGTTATAGTGAAGAATAAAATTCATGTATCTTTCACTGTGACCCACCCCATAAATGATATCAAGGTCACTCATGTACTGTCGTAGCATGAATTTCATAGAGAAACATTAACATGTGCAATATCAAGGTCTTAACTCAAAACAGATCACACGTTATAAAGTGAACAGTAAGCTTCGTGTCAGATCTGCTGTGACTTTGGAAATAAGGTCAAGGTCCAAACATCACTGGAGCATGACTATTTTGCACAAAATAGGTAGACATTTATAAAAGGTTCATCCCTACCAAGCTTGACAGAAATCTGGCTAAAACTATTTAAGTTATAACCATTGTAAGAAGTTCCCATGTTTAGCTTTCCTATTGAAACTTTGAAAAAGATTTTAGAAAAAAAATCTTAAAATATCAAAAAATCACTGGAGCATACCAATTTGAAGAAACTTGGTAAGAACCCACCAAAGGTACATTGCCACCAAACCTGAAGTGAATCTGACAGACAGTCTCTTCAGAGAAGTCGAAAGTGTGAATTACCATTAGAATGCATAAAAATGCCCATGGACTTGCACAGTAAGCAATAGAAAAGGCGCATTTACCGGTAGTATGCGTCTTTAAAAAAATCGTTAAAAATCAGGAATTCATAGCCGTGCTACTTAGTGAATATCTTTTCTTGACCCTTTCACAAGAAACATATCCACAAAGTTTCAACTTAATCTGAGTACCGGATCTACAGAAGTCATGAGTAACAAAAACACACAAAAAGTCATTAAAAATTTGAAAATAATCGCAGCACCACCTGGTGGACAAATTAAAAACTACGAGTACCTACAAGTGTTCTCATGTAATATCAAAGCAATTTGGTGAGCGTTTGTGGAGAAGAAGATATTTAAAGATTTGTCCAAAACAATATAAAAAAAACAAACAAACAAACAAACAAAACAAAAAAAAAAAAAAAAACAAACAAACAAACAAACAAAAAAAAATCATTTGAAATCCAAAGATCACTGAAGCATAACCATTTGAACATGGTAATGCTGGTAGAAACCCACCCAAAGTACATTGCCACCAAGTTTGAAATCAATCTGGATTGCGGTTTTGGAGAAAAAGACGATAATGTGAATTACCATTAGGATACCCACAGACTTACATAGTAATCAATACAAAGCTACACTGACCCGATGAGTACTTGAATTGAAAATATCGTTAAAATCAGGAATCCACAGCAGTGCCACCTAGTGATCAACATAGGAAAAAAGGTCAAAAATAGCCAAAACACACAAAAAATCATAAAAACTTAGAAACAAGTGGTGTGCCACGTGGTGAACAAATTCAGAATTAGGATTCCCTGGTGATGGCTTGTGCGATATCAAAGCAATTGGGTAAGCGGTTTCGGAGAAGTTTTTTTAAGATTTGCCCCCCCCCCCGAAAAAACCCCAAGCAATTCATAATCGAAAAATCAATGGAGCGTGACCGTTTGAAACACACTTCGTAGAGACCCTCCTAAGGCACATTCCATCAAGTTTGAAGTAAATCTGACTGACGGTTTGGGAGAAGTCAAAAATATGAATTATGGACGATGGACGTGTCTAGTATAATATACTTATGCACAAAAACATGACCCATATTCATTAATACCAAACGCGACAATGACAGCAAAGAGACTCCAGAGTTACCCCAGCATCACATTCATCTTCCAATACCAATGTGGGGAAGCAAATTTCACTCCTTACTTGACACAGGTAGTCACCTACAAAAGGCAACTGGTACAACGCACGGAGGACGGGCGGCTGACGGATGGGTAGTCATAACATAAACTCAGCTGACTGACAAGTCAGCTGAGCTAAAAAACATCTTTATATATTTGATGGAAAAAGATCATTATTTTATTATATTCCAAGATTTGGACGCATAAGGCTTTATAATTGATGGACGTTAAAAGAAAATCTGCACCTTTACATAAAGTACAAATAAACGTTTGTTTTTTTTATTTATTTATTTTTTTTTTGTTTTTTGTGTTTTGTTTTTGCCACTTGCATAGTATTTAACCCAAAAATTAAAACGTTTAGAGGATTTATCTGGCTTTTAGCTAGCAGCATTAATATTTTAGTCAAATCCGAATGTCATTCCCTTTAAACATAACCATATATATATATATATATATATATATATATATATATATATATATATATATATATATATATATACATATATATATACATATATGTATATATATACACATATGTATATAAATTCATATATATATATATATATACATATATACATATATATATATATATATTATATATATATATATATATATATATATATATATATTATTTGTCCAGTACTTTCTGTATTTGCTCCTTACCGGCGAGCTTACTTGATTGTATGCTGTCACTCGTTTCACTATCGTGACGTGCAATTTTTCCGAGTTTCTGTAATATCAAATAAATGAATTCCAGCAAAACACAACTCATTGTCAATGTATGGTAGAAAATTGAATCGCATGTGAGCTGAGAAACGTTTCTGTGCATCCATGTTGGCGATGGTCCCTCCAAAAATTTTTCAAAATGATTTCTGAAATACTTTTTATTTGTTACAAGTTGGCTTTGCCAGAAGCATATCATTCACTGTGGTTAAAATTTACATTTATTGCGGAGTATTATTATTACCGCAGTATAGCGGTAAACATCTTCTAAATGATTCTGTCTTCTTTTGTGCCCAGGCTACTTCTTGGCAGAAACGGTTATTTTTTGATCGAAAAAAAAAATTACTTCAATATACTTTGAGCTATGGTGTGTTGATACAAATACTTTTTAACAATTATATTAATTTCTTTAAATTCCAAACATTTGTGACACATGACATCCCAGTGAGCTCCTACATCTTCTTGTAGCTTGGTTGTAATGTACTTATACTTTTACTTTGATTTGTTTTGTTGAGCAAAGAATGAAGGCTAATATTCTGGAAACTATTATACCCGAGTGACGTCAAAAGCTGATATAGTATACAGTATAGGGTTGGATGCTGAGTTCACCGGTAGAATGAAGGCAGCAATCCATGTGTACGTTTCTCCTGGTAACCGATAGCCAGCCAAAACGAGGATCCCTGTTTAAATAAATTTCAACAAAACACAGAATTGTTAAATTAAAACTGATACTTAAAATTCTACAATGTATAAACAACATTAGTTTATTTTGGTTTAGACCAAGTTGACTTGTCAGTCTGCTGAGGTTAGAATATGGTTCTCTATATGTTGTGCATCATCCCTTGCCTGCCGTCGGTCGTCAACAATTTAGCGTTTTCAACTTCTTAGTATTACACTGCAAACAATAAAAGTAAAGTGAATATACGTGATAAAAAATTATGTGTGTTAAATTTAAAATGATTATGTGAAAACCAAGAATAATGATATTTTGCTGATGGTATCTAAATATAATGTTGTATGAATGTTATAGCTTTATTTTTGAGTTGGAAATAACACAATTACAACTTTTGTTTATTATTGCTTTTGCCTGTACCATGCATGTACATGTACCTCTTGAATGAAGAAACAAAACAAAAAAAACCCCACACATTTTCATCTTTTCAAAACTTGTTTACTAGAAACTTGGTGCAGGGTGTATCTTCTGTTGCTCTGCACTACGTTTGTACAGATAAGCCATCTTACAGAATTTGATATATATTTAGATGAGCAAACGAGTTAATGTATATATATATATATATATATATATATATATATATATATATATATATATATATATATGAACTCGATTGCTCATTTTCTTTGAAAAATCTTCAAACAACTTTTACATTCGCCTTCTCCATAAGCACCCAGCAAAATGTTTGCAACTTGCATAGGAGCACGTATGGGGCGCCTATACCTTTAAATGACCAAGGCATTACACCAGAGGTTTCACTGCAGCTTTATGAGTTTTAGAAAATTTTTTACCAGAACACGTCATCAGGATTGTTCAAAACTACCCTCAGTTGATCTTAAACTGAAAGTACTGTAAGTTGAGTGTGATATCTTAGATACTTTTTAAATTATATGAGGTAAAGTAAGAATTTGGTTTTCCTTTTTCTTCTTCGTCTCGTTTATGGACGAGGTTGTTTGTTCATTTTCGGGTCCGCAATTGAACATCGAGCTTGAGCAGCCTTGGGATAAACAGAACAACCCCGATGCCAAGACGGCATACGATCGTGTCTTCCAGATATCTTGATGTTTAGCAGCTGAAAATACCTCTTGCACTAAGAACCAGCTATAGGCTCCCATAGCAGGTTTGTGGCTCAGATATCACTGTTTTGTTAATTAGTTTGGCGTGTTGCAATCTTTACGAAATTTGTGTGACATGAGTGTCACGAGCCTCGGGTCTTATTTCAGCACTTGCATCACAATAACACTGTCAAATTGCTCTCTCTGTACCATGAAATAATACCTTGACTGGTATCCCTGTAGCTTTGATTCAATACCCCTGCTTGATTTGGTTAACGCCGCGTGCTGCCTAAGGGCAATAAAAATTGTTGTGTTAATAGACCTGTTCATACCGAGTTGTACCAAACCTTTCCGGACCGTAATCAATTATGCATTCCATTGTTGGCCTGATTGTCCAATCAGCAAGTACCCGAGTCGGGCCCACGGCGTCATGTCTTCACAATGGATGCCACGGCAAACGCTAGTGATTACAGCATGGATTGTGTTGAACAGTGACAATCTTTCACCTAAATTGTCATATCAGTGGTGAAAAGTGCATTTATAGATTCCTGACGGTGTGATTTTTCGTTAAATCCAAGCACATCCTGTGTTTCACTTTCTTATGCTTCCACGTGTAATCCGGCCAGGGTGGCCGAGCACAAAATGTTAACAAAGCAGGGTGCGCTTCCCGAAGTGAACAGAATAAACCCCAGTCCTATGAACTGGTCTATTGCAGACACATACTCGGATGTGAAATTCCAATGACTTGAAATATGTGGGCTGTACGGTACCTACCTTACAAGTGGGTGAATGTTTCCTTACCCGTTATCTGTCTGTACCATATCTTATTATAATTAATACATTGAACGAGTAGTCATACCTCATTTCAGTGCATGATATTCTCTACAATCTGACCCCAAGACAGAAATGGTAGTCTAAATGTGTTACTTGGGACACTTATTGTCAATCTCAGTCTATAATATGTAGCCTATACATTTTTGACGTGGTTAAATGGAAAATATTGTCAATCAGGATTTGTTCTTTATTATCCGGTTTAAAAGTAATTGTATTATTTGCATAACATGTGATTGATATTTATTTGATTTTATATTCTTGACACAATAATTTTGTTCTACATCCGACGTTATTTAACATGCAATTTATGTGAGTTTTTTCATCCACAGAGAACATTCGCTGTAACACATTTTGTGGATGATTATATGACAGTGTGAACAACTTGAAAAAAAAGTCCACTGAAAACTCATAAAACAACTTACCCATAACCGTTATAGGAAACCAGCATATGAAATCAGTGAAAACTATTAATGCCAACTTTCGGGCCAGTTTGGCTTCCAAGGCTGACTTACAGTTAGAACGAACTCTCTTGCCTGAGGCATGGGTCGCCATGTACATCTTTATTTGTCCAAGGGCAATAATTATAAAGGCAAAGAAGTTGAAAAAAGTAAAAATGCCCACAGAGTATTCCCACCCAGGTAATTTTTCTCTCGTCAGAGGCAGGGATAAGCACATACCAGTGCTAGCATAAAACTGCCCTTTGAAGTAGTCACTGGGAACTAATGGCACCATGGAGAGGAGAACGGCGATCGTCCAAGCAAGAAATATTCCAACCTTGGCATTGATCAGGCTGAATCTGAACTTCCATGGATAACAAACACTAACAACTCTTTCCATTGTTATCAGACAGAGGAAGAAGATAGATGCCTCACTGGAAATGGTTACTGTTATTCCTATAAGAAGACAATATATACTAGATTTCCAGTAGTCGGCCCACCATACATAGACATCACGAAACACATGATCAGCCAATGCGATAGCCATTAGATATAAGCCCATCAGCATGTCTGATACACTCAAATGTAAGACTAGTAAGCCATTAGGTCGTCTCAAACTTTGTGGGGCTTGTGTTTGTCGCCATAAGATGACAAACGCGTTGCCACTCAGTGCTATTATTCCCTGGATCCAAACCATGGCTCGTAGAATGCTGCGCCTCATAAGATCCTTACAAGACGAAAAAAGATCCCCTATAGGGAAACAGTTTTTCTCTTCAACCCCTCGGGGACGGATGCAACAGAACTTGTATGCGTCTGTATGCAATGCTTTCAACTTTTGCACGGGGGCAAACATACTCTTGGTAAACACAGTAACATCATTCCCGGTGATGTCAAGCTTTTGAAGGTTAGCCAGACCATCAAATGCACCATCCTCAATTACTCTTATTCTATTATGACAGAGAGAAAGATTGACCAGTTGGTACAATCCTGTAAAAGAATGTTCATGTAACGTATGCACTAATGTCTGAGTGATTTCCAAATCCCGGATTTTTTTCAATCCAGTGAAGGCACCTGGCTCTATCGAGTGAAGGTATGTGTTCCCCAGCAGCACGAGTTTCCTCACATTAATTAGATCGAGAAAAGTTCCATTCCTCAAATAGAGTAGTACGTTGTGACTTAAATCCAATACACAGAGGTTTTTCAATCCTTGGAATGCAAGTTTTGGAATGTCCTCGATATGATTACTCGACAGATTAAGCTCTGCTAAAAAATCATACCAGCCCAAATTAACAAGGGATAAATTAATATAGTTGTATGCAACATCTATTTTCCTTGCAGCAAACGACAACTGTGGTGTTATGGAACTCATATTGCCTTCAATGCACCTGTAGACCAAAGATGTGCAGTTGCAGTTTGTGGGGCAAGGTGGACGACAGAAAATCTCATCATCTACCTCTGGGCAGTGATTAACGTTATCGCATATATTTGACAATGGGATACACATTCGAGAATTGTGACAACGATAGTATCCTTCACATAGCCATGTATCTGCAGAACAAATATATATATATATATATCAATAAATATTTACATGCATATACATGTATATATACATTTATATATATATATATATATATATATATATATATATATATATATATATATATATATATATATATATATATATATATATATCCCTATTTGTGATAGGCTAAGCAAACTGAGCAACATGTAACCATTTTTATGGATGATGTGATGAAGCATGTAAAAATTAATGTTGACAATCTCATAGATGCCATAACTTGGAAAAAACTATCATAGAAAATAATCAAATCCTGTTATTACATCACAGTGCGGGCGCCCAGTTTATAAGTAATTCAAAACACAATAACAGCAATATAACACTTTTTAACCGTATATCCCATGAGAGACAGTATAAATTATACTTCTCTTAAAATAAAAAAAACGGAGTTGTACACCTTTCCTTACTTGCATTTTGAAACACTTGCCGCATGTAACTTGTTTTTTTGTTTTATTTTTTCACAATATAGAAGGAAAGTTCCGCAAAACTTTGCAAATAAAGAAAAAAAAACAACAAAATCGACTCTTCTATTGACTGATATTCTTAAATATTACAAATTACTACAAGAGGTATTTTTGCAGTCTTTCAATTTGTGACGAATATTAGCTGACGATCGCGATTTTGCAATGATTTGACTAATCATCAAAAATAGGAGCATAATGGAAATAGGTCAGTCGACCATATATATTATATATATATATATATATATATATATATATATATATATATATATATATATATATATGTATATATACATGTAAAAAAATAGTCACTGCAGGCTTTTTCAGCTATATATTGATAAAGTGATTTAGTAATGTTCTGACTTATCATCGGAAATAGGAGCATACTTGAAACAGGTTAGTCGACCATATATATATAAAAGCGAATACACTTTCACTGAACTACAAAAAGGCGAACTTTTTGATATTCGACCAGAAAAACTATATAAATTCCAATGAAGGACTACACAGCTAAATATATGAACAAAGCATAGAATGGGTAACTAGGGCCAAATATTTGGTTGCGATGATAGACGAGAAGCTTATCTGAAAAAATTTATTGTAAATTAATACCTAGAAAACGGTCTTAAACAGCTGCCTTATTTATAAAGGTTAGGTTCCAAGTTTTGCCAAAACATATCCTTAGATATCTTTAGTACACATTTGCATATCCCTATATTGTAGGGTGTAATGTCCCGTGGCTTAATGTACCTTACAAACCTAAAAATATAGTGAACAAAAGAAAAAATGTTAGAAACGTTTTGCCCACTGAATACATCCACTCTTCGTTTTTGTTTAATACATCAACACTGGTGCAATTTTCTAACTCACATGTGTGTGTAATAAACACTTTCTTGTACAAATACAAGAAAACCATGTTTGCTGCATTGTTTCGTGGATGGGCTACTTTTCAATCTCTGTGCATATCTTCATTACCGGGCAAACTTTTTTGTTCCATTTACGGTTGCACAGAAATGGGGGGGGGGGGAAATCTTGAGAGTTCAAGGAGGAAAAGGGTTACACATGCTACCGTACGCGATACGCCACATTAAGACAGCAAGCACACCTAAAGTATCATTAAAGCAGTTTTTCTAATGAAAACAGTCATGATTTCATGTTTTATTTTCAATTCACTTTCTGTTATATGTACATTGGTCTCCTTAAGGGGCACCAACAGATGATTTAAATGTCGGCAAAACGTCTTTTATGAGGTTCCGCCATACAAAAAGAACTTTTTTTTTTAATACCAAGAGTTCGGGCACACCAAGTATTTTAATCATCCTGCCATTTCTGAACCTCTTAGGCGGGAAAAACTATTCCGTGAAACCTCATTAATATTCGACCATTACGTAGGAACCGGTAAACTTCACTTAGCTCTGACCACATACTGATGCATGGGTAGTAAAAGCAATGACAGACAAGTTTTTGAAAGTTTTTTCTGACATGCCTAAACACAGCGTAGGCGCTGCCTTTCTGAAACAACACAAAACAGGGGCAGTATTCATGCATTTCCGAAATCTGATCCCAAAGCTCAGGAACTATGGATCCACTTTGTGACGTAAAACCGAAGGGCTGGAAGGCCCCTTCAAAACTGAGCGTCCTGTGCAGTTAATTATTTCAGGAGAAAAGACTTTGACTGGTCATACTTGCACCACATGTTGTTTGGGCACGAATGTGAACTAAAAAGGTGCAATCACAAACATCAAAAGAGTAATACAAACATCAAAAGGTCTGTAGTAAAGGATCTAGAGGGCATTGACATTCATGAAGTGTCGGGAAGAAGACAAAAACACATCAAGATCTTAGTCCTAAGAGAAAAAGCCGAGCAATGCAGAAACTCTATACAAGGTAAATATATCTTTTGTGTATTTGCACTCTGATATTAAAAGACGATGTCACAATATAGATACGAGGAGTAAATTAAATTTTTTAGATTGTTCAAAAATTGCGACTTTTTTCCACTTGTGTGATAATCGCTCACTTGCTCACAGATGTTGCCGTGAACGGGCTAACCTTTTAGCGATCACCGGTGATATGGCTATTAAAAGCGGGTCCTTGGTGTTGCCTACAATTTTAATATTTAACCTGAACTCAATAAGAGCATAACTTTCAGAGCTTTGAGCACATGCAATCTTATAACAGACAACGTTTTTCTTTTGCTATGATTCGAGACAAATGGAGAGTTCTATCCCAGGCAGTTTTAATGTCATATATATATATATATATATATATATATATATATATATATATATATATATATATATATATATATATATATATATATATATATAAGTGTGTGTGTGTGTGTGTGTGTGTGTGTCCTGGGGGTCAAAATAAATGGAAAGGAAAATGCAAATAGATAGCTAAAAAAATTGTTTGCGGTTATGTCTAAAAGAAGATATATTATTACCACATTAATGTCCAATTAAATAATGACACGAGTTCAGTTTGTGTTTTTCAAATAGTGAGACATCTTTGAAAGATGAGGTGTTGCGCGGACTAAAAACTGAGAGATTACATATTTCCTGAATTGTAACAGTACTTCCATAATAGATCTAGCATCTCTAAGATGTGTAAGAATCATGAGCTGCAGGGAAATGATCATATTATTCCAAATGTCATTGGGAATAAAGTTAGGGTACTATTCTCTCCTGGTCTTGTTTGACATTAAGAAACTAATTCTTGCCTACTGTTACTGTTAAATGATTGAATCATAGTAATCTTGGTTTTTATTACTGAAATTACGTGGCCTGAATGTTAAATGGGTTCAAGTGTGTTACTTTAATTTCATTATGAAACTTCAGAAACTTCATGAGGAGCTTAACTGGGCGTACTTCTATTGTGTAACAAGCACGTTACGCGTTTCATACATGTCTGTAACGAAAGATGTCTTTCTGTGACATTCAAAACTAAATTTTACCAAGTAACCAACGAAATAACTAGCTGACTAACTGACTAACCAACCATTTCATAGATCCAATTTAAGCTCATTAATTTTGCTTCCAATCACTGTCCTTTATATTGTCCAGGTAATCCGAGAACACAGTTCCATGGTAGAGCAACAAACAATACATGGGCCCGGGAAGCTTGCCCAGATGGACGTGGCTACTTTCTCTGTTTCAACCCTAACTAGTGCTACAATATGCCTCAAGTTAGAGGACGCGGATCTTCTCAATTGGAAGTATTGCACCCAAAGTGAGCTTTTGACCCTATTTTTACCTTTTCACAATGAGATATTTTACTGAGGATAAGGTTGAATCATATAGATTAGAGAGCTGTGGCAGCTCTCCGTATATATCAACTGAATGAAGGACGGGAATAAGTGATAGGGAAGGATGGTCTATTTTGAAGGCTGTATTTTCAATATCCTTGCCGGAATTAGAAAGTGAATTCAGTTAAGACGAAGTAGCACACCTGGTTAAAGAAGCAGTTCGCTGCATATCGGCGCAAAAAACTTTAATTCACATATTATGATGATCAATTCCACATTTATAAGCAAACCAAGCCATTTATTTAATTAGGAAAGAACAGTAGTATAAGGACGAAAGGAGTGTGATATACGTGTTCTGTTTACATCGACCTATTGTAGCCATGAAGATGCAAATCGGGCTTTTTTCAATGGCATATTTTGTCTAGTCAGCGTTTCGTCTTGTCGCCTATTTGTCAATTCGACCTACTCTATGTTGACTTTTTGTCGAGCAGTAGCACCAAGTCACTAGGTCCCTCTAGCCGGCCATTTAATAAACTAGTCTTGAGGGCGGTGGCCATAGCTCCTTCAGCAGCTGAACGAACCCATTTATCGTATAGCCTTCCTTTTTGTTAAACCCTGTGCCAAAGATCTTTATAATCATTGAAATAGTGTCGTAACCTATGGCAGAGTTGTACAGCGGCCATGGAGAGGGATTGTATAAATTTCGCATACCAAACCAAATCTGAGCAGACATTGGCAGCATTTCTTTCAGGTAAGACGCATAATGCGCACCAAATGTTACATACTTTCCGATGTGTATGTAGGTTACCTACACAGCTGTGAAATTGTCCTTTCCCACAGAACCCCACTTTCAGCCTTAGGAGTGTGTTTGCCAGATGCAGGTTCCAACGACGTTTCAACAATGCAATTTCTTGAATCGTTTTTATTTATCACACTTTATCGACAACGTTTCATGAACAGACAATGAATTACTGACTTTATTTCCAGTAAGTTTGGTAAGTTTGAGACTTTGGTGTGAAAAAAAAGTGGAAATTTCACGTGATGCGTAAAAAGGCTGTAGTGCCGCCCATGTGCGCATGCATAGTATAGTGTGATGAACAAAATCAAATTCAAAGACTAGATTAGACAACTAAACATTCTCTTGTGTCCTGTATTCATATGTATTAATATTAAGAGCTTGCAGATGCTCGCTGTTATTAATTTTACAATGTTGTCTCAGTTTAGTATACAATACAAGACATCAATTATCAGCAAGTCAACTTCAGTAGAATAATATGCTTTATTGCAGTGCGCCTTTTCTGCAAAAATGCAGAACTACGGACAAGGAGGTATCGATGTGGGCTTGATAATGGATTTCAAACTCCAAGTTGGCATGCGTTATTTCCTGGCAAAACATTGTCAAAACATGTACGTCTCAGGCCCACAAAGCAGTGGTAAACACAATGACATAAAATGTAAAAACTTCATTGGCAAATTAGCATATGTACCTTAAAGAGTGATATACAGAGGTTTGTATTTGTGAATAGGCTAGCAATAAGGGATGGACTCTGTTTTTGCAAAATGTTGTTTGGTCCATCTCTCAGGGGACGGGCTGGGTCGGTAGAGGAAAAGGGTATAAGAGATTCGTTGTTTGTTTCTTGGCTGGTTGGTTGGTTGGCTAATTGGTTGTTTGGTTGAAAATAAACCTTTAAAGTATACCTTGGTATACAGCATCAGTGTCATGATGAAACCTCGTGAGTCACTTTTTCTGTCAAATAAGGTCTGTGCACCAAACGGTAGCAGGGTATCACGGGCATGTTCTGGTGAGGTTTTGTCTGTAAAAAGCACTCTTGTCATTGTATACACCACCAAAATTGAATAGCACACTACAAAACCCAGTGTTTTGTTCAATAGACTTTTCCCAGCCTGTAATTGATGATACAAATGTTGAACGCATGTATGTTTCAATCTAATGCCTTTCGTCAGACAGGTCTAATCAACATTACACAGTCAGAAATGGTGCGGAACCTTCAAGGATCTGTGATACAGCCTAAAAAAGCTAAAACAATAAGGTAACAACTAGGGCTGGTACACCTGTGCTGCTTGTTTAACAGGTTGCGAGGCTGCTGTACAGTAAGTAATTTTTTTTGGATGAATGACAAGTAGCCGCTAACTCTAAGAAGGGCTTTTTCTGTCTTCAAAGGGTACCTTTAGGACTTTTGAGGAGGCTAGGCCTACTTGCATTGATAAAATAGATGGGACATGTTTGAATAACAAAGCACGGGGTCTTTTTCCCATGCTTTGCATACAGGTTGTTTAACCAATCATAGAGCCTAAATCTGCTATGTTTTGCTAAGTAACGTTTCAATCTCTTTGCTGTCACAGCTGGATTGAAATTAATGAATATGTGTAATATATGTTCGAAACTATTTAATAGTCCGCCGCACAATACTTCTTTATACCACCAATGTCCGCATCACCAAAATTTAGTAATACACCCCAAAATCATGGGATTTACTCCAAGAACCTTCTTTCAGCTCTCATCTACTTTTATTCATGATAGAACTGTTATATATGATGTAATCCATAGTGTTAGCAAAAAGGGTACCCATGTGGACAACCAGTTTCAAATTTAGACACCCAAAATACAATTTTTAATAATGGAAAGAATGGGTAGTGAACACCCTGAAATTACGAAATCTATTTATGCTTAGGACTTTGGATACCCAGTTTTAAAATCCTGCCGTACAGCGTGCTTACATCTGATCCCTTTCCACAAGCAGGTCAATTCTACAAAACACAATTAAAAAATGGCGTGCAACCTTTTTAAAGCATCTGTGACCCAACTATATATATATATATATATATATATATATATATATATATATATATATATATATATATATATATATATATATATATATATATATATATATATATATATATATATATATATAATTGTGTCATATTTGGCTGGTTATTTCACATGTCACGTAGCTGCCACTGTACTTAAGAAAGTACAGAGTATAGTTTTTAGTATTGAGGACAGTTGGTCTTTTTTGTCCAGTGACAGGAAGTGGCTGACTTTACGTGGACCTTTTCTGTCTTACGAGCATACGTTTAAGGCAAAAAAGATAGGACATGTTGAAATTACAGGACAGAGAGTCTGAGGTTGCACAGGTTTGAAAGTTTCAACTGTGTGTAGGGATGGTTATTCTTTACGCCAATTTGCATACACGGAAGTGTGAAATTGAGAAAGGTAGTTTTAGTCGTCAGATGCAAATTAAACGTACCTGTGCTTTTAATACGAAGCACGAGCTTTTGTTTCTGGACTTTACTGTCACCTTTAGTATTAAACAAGCTGATATCTCCATGGACAGGTTTCGGTGTACATATGTCTCTCTGCATGGACAAGTTTCAGTGTACATATGTGCTTATTAACATGAATGTGGAGTGACCAGACCCAAGCCACTGTTTTACAACATCGGATTCATTTTCAGGGGAGCGCCTTTTTAGTGAATGTTGGAAATAAGTGTGTGTGTGTTTGTTTTTTATGGGCACACATGAGTATTTTCATACACAACCAGAGCAAATGGAAAGAATATGATAAATGCATAAAAGTTATCGAATCTTAGGCACATGTAATATCTGTCATCACATGTTTATTCATTTTGTGATGCACATATTATTTCTCTTGCAAATGGATAGCTATTCTTGAAAACACAGATAATTTTTTTAGTACCGAGTGCCAGTGTAGCATAATCCAGCCTGATCTATGGTGCTTTACACCAACAAAACAAAATGCTTCAAGACATATATTTATCACAAATAAAAGTCCAATATAAATTTGGATGATGCAGAGGAACAGGAGACAGAAAAATAGGAATATGTTCCAGTTGATGACGACGATGGTAACTTAACCTCAGGGGAAAGTTTTGCCAATACAGAAGCAGATGCAGTTACACCAAAATGGTATGCACTATGACAATTGCTTCTAGTTCCCTTGCTCTCCTTAATGTATTATAAAAGAAATTAGCCACATCCCTAACTGGCCATTGACGGATTTTATAGGAAATGTCATACTCTTCCAAATCAGTACCATGGCATGTGAGGAATATCAGTCTAGATTGAACAGGCTATACAGGGAGTTTTTTTTTTTATGGAAAGAACTTCTGATTCACATATTCACATGCTTACTGTAGGCAGTAAGGCTAATAGAAGAGAAAGGTCACAGTGCAGGATGAATATGGCAAACAAACTTGGGCAGTCAACATTAAAGGCAAGACATAAAATGAAATGACTCAAAACACATTTGCATTATTATTTAATTTGATAAAGTAATTATTTATCCCTAAATTGCACATCAACATTTTCATGCCTATCAAACATAAATGACTTGTGCACAATCAAGTAGGCAGTGAAAAATATAAAATGAGACTATTTTTCTATGTTTATTTGTGACAGGCCACAGGACACACTCTTAAATAAAACCATAGAACCCTCCCCATTTCAGTCATGCAAAAAAGGATGTATTTCAATACATGTACCACGGTTTCATATGTTTTTCACATTCTTTAGATGTATGCATATTATCAGGTCTTCTTTAGGAACATATGAATTTGTTTGTTTATTTACATGCTGTTGTTTTGCAGAGTATCAGGAATGTCACCAACAACAACGAACCCCTACAAAGAGGACAAATTTACATCTTATTTTGGGGCTTTTTCTACTTCTGCCTTGTCTGTACAACTCCATGTAGTGTCAAACTTTCCGCTGAACAAAAGAAACAAATGTGCACTGCAATGGCAGTCAACCAAAAATGCCAAGAGCAGTAATGAGAGGTCTGGCGTAGCCAATCATTTATCCGAAGAATAGCAGCAGCAAGGTACCTTGTGTGTGCAGCTATTTCTAAGTCCAGCAGTTATTCAAAGATCTAATCCTACCCGGTATAATGCAGGAGTGAATTTGACAACTATCAAAAGAAATGTCTCGTCCCCATAGTTTTGACCTGCTGGGAAAATGATCACAAGATATTGATCCAGCATCTTAAGAAAATGAATAGAGGAGTGGATTTGACTGGAGATTGTACAGCTGACAATCCTGGACATTCTGGTAAGTAAAGAGCATATACCATGCTCGGACTGATAATGGATAATTTTGGTGAGTTGCTGCTAGTACTGGTAAATCTCTTCAGCACAGCTGCACACATACGATGGATTCAGCATTTGCAATATTGTTTACACAAACACTTTCGATTAAGGCCTTGTGTCATTTAATATCGGAGTGATGATTGTGTGGACTTGAAGGAAAAATTTGATCAAGGAAAAGTAAATCCATAAATGGTACAACCTGATATTTGAGACCACTACTGTGAAAGCCCACCTATTGTTGTCATCAAACTATTGTGGGCATAGAAGCCTTTATCTTTGTATGTTTACCTGTAGTGCAAAGATCTCCTATCATATGTCACCACTATTTGCCTGGTATTATCTGTGATATTCAGCAGCAGGTACCAAAGTATATTATTATCTTTGGGATTGTGGCAAGTATCCTTACAGAAGCACATCAATTTTTGGTGACTAAGAGGTTCCATGTACAATGATGAAGTCCCTCATTATAGGTAGAAAAATAAAATGGTGGCGAAATAAAGGGTAGGCGCCAGTTTCTAAGATTTGTACATATGTGTAAAAGTCTTGTTCCTGCACAAATGTGTAAAAGTCTTGCTCTGACTTTCGGACTGCTGTCTACAAAATAAAATAAAGTAGAGAGCCAGAATTCTGCTGTAGAACAAATATACATATTTACATGATATGCTGGCATATTTTCCTGACTTGAAAGTCTTTATCCACTGGGCAATAGTGTCAAAATTTCAACCCACATGGTACTGGAAGAGCTCATTCCGGGCAAGCTCGGGCAAAATTGCTCAAGCATCACCCTGACTCTCTAGTTTTTCAAGTGTGATACACCTGTGTCACAAGTGACGTTGACCTTCTTCGGCACACCTTGGCAACAGGCATGCCCGTAAAAATCTACTGGCTCATGACAATGCGTTGTATTGTACCAGCCACTTTGTAAAAGGGGCTTAGTTAAAGAGGTAGGGTAACCCATCAGCTGGAATATTTTTATTGCTGCCAAGTGTTAGGTATATATGTCTGGGTTTTTAACAGGGTGCATGTAGATGAAGGAAGTGCTGCACTTTTTTAGAATTAAAACTGCCTCACAAATGCTAAATTTTGTATGTGATATTTTTAATACATATATGCTTCATGCGGATTGCTTTCATTTTGATACAACACACAATTAGGTCATAAGTGCTCAAAAGGTCATCCACTATTACATCGATCAATATGGCTGTAAATAGTACTTTTCATCAGGAAACAAGATATAACAATATTTGAAGTACTGGGAAATCTTAATAACTGATTTATTGTAACAGGTAAATACGTACCAAGATATTGGGAAAGAAATGAAGTGTGTATCTTGATGAAATAGGGGCATATATATATATATATATATATATATATATATATATATACATATATATATACATATATATTTATATATTTTGCTTTCCGAATAAAAAGTAGTCAGTGGTATGGCATTCATTCAGCATTCCCTATATGCAGTTTCCATCAACAAATACAAAGTTATAAATTAAATGATACTTATTTTCACCACACAAATAAATTATGACACATGGGGTCAAAGGTCAAACTTAAAACTATTGCGTCAATCAAAGTAGACTCATCTGAGTATACATGGGTTAATATATTTTGAAGTTTTAAATGCTGACGGATCGCATCACCAGGCAGAACCGGCAGCAATGTACATGGTTCGAAAATGTATCAGTCTTCGTATGGATAAAAAAGAGTTCCCTTAGCATTAAGCTATTAAAGCCATGAGAGTTCAAAGGGCACTTAAGTCTAACAGACATACATGCACTAGATGTGTACTTTTCTTTTCCTATAAACTGCACATTCCTCATGTCATATGTTCACTCCTCGTCAGAATATGTGTCTTGTGTGTATGGTACACTTTATCTCAGCTATCATTGTCACATTTATATGCATCAGAGGACAGCAAATCATCGTTGCGGCATTTGTATTGCCTTGGCATTTGTATCGCCTTGTGGCACAGTTACCCTAACAGCCACACGGTACAAACGTAAGAATGCCATCAGGAGCAGCAGGAGGCTCCATCAGTGTGGGAAAAAGGTGTTCATTCATCATTTAGTGTCTAACCTTCGAAGCCATTTTTCACAACAGATGTAACGATTTTCCGGCAACTGACCACACGTTGATTTGTCCTACAATATCCAGTATTACTGCGATATCAACGGTAGATATGATTTAAAGCAATGAAATTGGAAACTGAGTTTAAGCATGACTAAAAATGTTAGAAACTGTAGATTCATTGCAAATGTACTGTATCATTATCCAGAAAGGCATGCTTTTGACGGCAGTGCTCATTTCAAGATGGAGCCACTCACCGAATTGTGACTTTTCACCAGAATAACACAGGAAAGGTATATCTGTAAAATACAACTCTTAGTCCCTTTCTACACGCCCAACCGTAAACTTGAGTGCTCGCTGATGCTCCTTGTAAATTTGTGCATACTCTGTTGTGACATTTCACTTGGGCTCTCATGGACTAAACGAATACTCAGTAGTAGTAGGCCTGATCCCGTACCAGTGATGATAAATGCCCGGATTTGGGCAGAAATACTGATCGGGTATTGAGATAAAACACAAAGATAAATCAATTTTCGAAATATGTCAGAGTAAAAATATATATATACCAATGCTGTATAATTATTTTTTTTCAACTGGTCCACAGCAGAGGATTTCAGAAATATCTTTAGGCGTAAGCAGATTGATAATGGCAGGCCTCAGCTTTGATGATAAAATCAAATTTGCACATATTGTGATAGCAAACCATAATAAGGTTAAAGCTTAACTAAAGCATGAATTACGACATAAAAAACATCTAATTCAGTATTTGTGTGAAGAATATTTATATGAAATTGGTATAACCCATAAGAAGCAGACAAGGTGACCCAATTCCCAAAATATTTGTGCACTTAGCCAGACTGCTTTCGGGGTCTAGCTTATTTAAGCCTTGCAAGGGTGCACCAAGCACGCACTGCGACGTATGTCGGTTCATTTCCCGTTGGAGGAATCAAATTTTGCTTGATGGCAGCACTGACCCTTTGTGACATGTTTTGATTGGACCCAAGAGCCATGCAAGAAAAGTCTATAGATATGATAATGTGTCTTAAAAAAGCAAAGCATTGTGCTATTCTTAGATTGCGTTTTGTTGAAACGGAAGCAACTGAATAATTTTCATGTAATGTGTATTGGGAAAAAATTGATTGCTGAGCTTCCATAAAAAGTACTGCTTCCGGAACAGCTCCTCTCTTCTGGTATGGTTTCGCGAAACTGGAAACACCACCTGACTGTGAGTCATGTTCTTCAAGAGGTCTTGTTCCTATACCATTGCAGCCGGCTTCTCCAGCTAGGATGTGGAAAATGCAGTTCGGGTATATGAAAACAAATAAGTCTCTGTGTCATTTTAGGAAAAAAATATTGGTCATATTGGCCAAAATTAAGCCTCTTATACATCTATATATGCAGTATTTAAGTGCACGAAGTCTTGTGAAAACCCATGTATTACCTTTTAGTTGGAATTAACAGCTGTATTATGGTAAGTTTTGCAACTCGGTGAACATTTCAATCCCTTGAAAGAATTTTTGGTGTAATAAATATGCAATTTCATTCAATTTATAAAGTAGCCTTTGTTTTGCGTTTTGATACTTGACCGATATGGACAACATGTTCATTTTGGCAAGAATGCATGATATTGTAATATTGTAAAAGTGATGCACAGAGAAAAATATGTGTTATGGGTGATGTGTGCCTGATCAATTTGCCAATTATTTTTGTATCAAATTCAATTACCAGATACGCAAAGGAAATTGAATCATCAAACATTAAAAACTATTGAAAGCTCGACGTACATTACTCAGCTCATTTATATAAGACGAATCAAAGTCATGAAATAACACTAAATAACTTTCATTGGATTTATTTCATTTTTTAATCCATGGCAATCAAGCTAGGTTGGACAGGCACAGCTTCAAAAACAAAAGATATGTGAAAGATAGATTCACTTTCATTAGGGTGAACGGGACACTAACAAGCCAGCGATATGTAGATAAGATCCTGCCTACAGTTGCCGAATAGTCTAACAATATCCAGGACCACCGTTTTAAAAGGAAAACACATGACCACACACTGCCCGAGTCAGCATGCAGTATCTACAGCAACACAATATCCCACTGTTTTCATTGGCCAGCCCATTCTTTTGACTTTCCTCCCATCAAACATTACTGGCATGTGCTTATCCATTGAATCAGGGATGAATATGAACAACCTGCATCCTGGAGCACCTAGCACAAAGGCTCACAGACCAGTGGAATCAAATTCCCAAGTCTAAAATCACCAAGCTGACAGCATGCCAGGGCCGATCCAAACTTGCTTACAAAAGCGTGGTGGTCACACCTGCTATTGATGTTACGCAGCCTCCTAACAACAACAACAACAACAACAACAACAACAACAACAACAACAACAACAACAACAACAACAACAACAACTGAAAATGTCGCATTAGGGACCACCATTTCCTGGCAAAAAAAAATGTGAAAAGCAATGGCTTATTCAAGTAAAAATACACCCCCACATCCCATAGCATGTGGATTCTGTTTGACATGGGGGTGGTATCTTATTTCTCCTGAGCATTACATGTTTGGGTTGACTTGCTTGGGGCTTCCTTATGTGACCACTGATGAAGGCATACAGGCAGGCACCTCTGTAAAAATGATTTTACTTGGTTGTAGTTTGGACAATGGTATATGCTATATCAAAATTGAAGTGTCTGCCTAATGGATGGTGCAGGTTGGGGGTTGGGGTGGTTCTGGGGTGCCAGGTGTGTCGTTGTCGGGTTGAGCTTTAAGGCGAAATCTCCCATCACACAGGCTCCCTCACAAACTAACGATGATACCAACACTACAAATGAGCGAGAAAAAGTAAATATCCTTGTAATGGGAAACTCGCAGGTGCGTGATCTGGATGCAAAGCGAATGTACAAATTTAAAACTGTCAAAATGGTGTCCCTCGACAACAAATCCATAAGTGGTGCCAAGGAGTACGTGTCATCTTGCAACATTTCCCCTCGCACCGTGGTGCTTCAAGTAGCGGTAACAACTAAGCTCTTTGAAAAAAGTACTGCATAGTCATGCGAGGATGAGCTTAGGGATCTTGTCACAGATTGCAAAAACAAATTTCGTGACGCTCAGATATGCTTGGTGGAAGCTCTGCCATGCACATAGCCAACGTCCAGAGCTCAAACTATAGCTTACACCGAGAAAGCTAATGCCTTCAATGAGCTACTACCCACCATGCCAGCTAAAGTAATATCAGTGACCGACATAACACAAGAAAAATGTTTCAAACAGGATGGCATACACCTCAATGGTCTCGTTTGCAGATTGTTGGGCAGAGCCTATAAAATAGTGCTGAATCCAATGCTTGGCATGAAAGCCTACAACTCCTACGAACACACTGACAAACCTGCCGACCATTGGAATGGTACAAGTGCAGCTCCTGTGTCTGGTCAGGCAAGACCCAACCACCGTGCATCATCTGCTTTTAAACCACGGCGAGAAAGGGGCTTTCCTAACTTTAGTGAGAAAACGAACTTTGAACAATGTGCAACATTTACTGCTTCCTCACGAAATAGAATCCCCAGACGCGAGGATAAACTTGACTTTCTGAACAATTTGCAAGCGCTACTAGAACACCACTTGGGCTTCGACAAATTTATTTATGGTGGTATTGCCTTTTGTGTCAGAGCTGAAATAAGCAAAGGCATAAAGATCATGCCCATCACAAATAGCAAAATTATGTGGCTATAACTAAAAAAGTCGTTCTTCAACTTTAATGAGGAACTTTACTTGGCAATAACATATGTTAGTCCAACCAGCTCAGCATTTCATAGTAGAAACGACAACATTTTTGAATGCCTTGAATCGGACATTGCGAAATATGCTAAATGTGGAGACTGCTTGATATGTGGTGATTTTAATGGGAGGACTGGGACTGAACCAGACTTATGTGTGGACGATGACAGCCCAGTCACGGACTCAATATGCGGGTACATTAGTGATACTCCCATTGCTAGAAGGAACATGGACACCAAACCAGTAGATAACCATGGTGCCAGCTTGCTGTCACTCTGTTAACCGTCAGGTCTACGTATTTTGAATGGGCGAACTCTAGGTGACTATAGCGGACACTGTACATGCTATAGCTACTCAGGTCAACCAAGCGTGATAGACTACTTTCTAGCCTCCGCCCACGCGCTGGAGAGGTTTAAATATTTTTATGTTCACGACCCTAATGACCTATCAATTCATTGCATGCTGTCTTGTCAAATTGGTGATGCACTGCATACTCCCACTGAGGATGATGTTTTGAGCCGCCACGCAAAATTTGTGTGGTCTGAGTGTGATAGCACCAATTTTCTCAATGCTATGGCCCATTCAGACAGCACGATAAAAATAAACCAGCTTACTGCTGACATAAATGCTGTCTCTGTGGATCAAGCAGTAAATACCACACATACTATTTTACTTGATACAGCTAAATTGGCAAAACTTAAGCTGAAAAAACCTTGTAAGCAGAAGAAGCTCATCACAAACAAAAATAAATGGTATGACAATGAATATAGGGACATCCGAAGCCTACTGAGGAAAGCTGGCAGACACATACACAATAACCCTTTTAAACCATCCCTTCGTGACCGTTTATATGTGTTGCGAAAAAAAATACAAAAGTGTCCTAAATAAGAAGAAGAGGTCTTGCAAGGCACTGATTCTAAATCAGCTAGACTCAATTAGAGACAAAAATCCAACTAAACTTTGGAACATTTTCAATGATTTGAAGGGCCTGGACCATCAATCCAAAACAAATCCCATTCCACTTGCTGAATGGGTCAACTACTTCCATAAGCTTCTAAATAGCCCCACTGATGCTGATGTGTCTGTGGGCAATGATGCGGCCATAAATGCCTTTATTAGTGAGAATAGATATAAAATTTTCAATGAATTAAATTTCTCTATCTCTCTGACTGAAATTGATAGTGCACTTAGGAGGGTCAAAACTGGCAAAGCCTCTGGCCCTGATATGATATAAAATGAAATGTTAAAAGCAGGCAGACCCATCCTGGTTCCAGTGTTACACAAGCTTTTTAACCGTATCCTGACTGAGAGTCACTTCCCACAACAGTGGCGTCGTAACTTCCTGTCACCACTCCATAAAAAAGGCGACCCCCTACTAACATGCAATTACAGGGGGATTGCAATAGGCAGTGCAATCGGCAAACTCTTCTGTACTATACAAAATCAACGTTTGACAACATTTTCGGAAGAACATGGTCTCGTCCCCCGCTGTCAGATTGGCTTCCGCCATAAGGCAAGCACAGCTGATCATGTATTAACCTTGAAAACTATTATTAAAAAACATATAAATCGTGCTAGCCAGAAATATCTTTTTTGTTGCTCTGTTTATTTTAAGGCAGCCTTTGATACAGTCAAACGGAAGATGCTGTTCTTCAAACTACTGCAAGCAGGGATTGGTGGGAACTTCCTTGCCACCCTTGAATGCATGTACTCACAAGTTCTATACTCTGTAAAGAGCAACTATAAGGTCAGTGAGGCCTTTACATCAAATACAGGCGTCAAACAGGGTTGTGTCTTAAGCCCACTACTCTTCAAATTATTCATACGAGATCTCCCTGCAATTTTCGACTCAATCTGTGATCCATTTACCCTGCAAAAGTCAAACATCAACTGCTTATTTTTTGCAGATGAACTAGTCTTAATGTCCCTATCTGCCAGAGGGTTGCAAACTGCCTTAAACAAACTGGCTGATTATTGTAATGACTGGAACTTAGAAGTCAACCTCAGTAAAACCAAGATCATGATCTTTAATGAAAGTGGGCACTTACTCACCAAATACAAATTTGTTTATGGGGGATCACTGCTTGAAAAAGTTAACCAATATTGTTATCTTGGCATAATTTTCAGCATCACTGGAAATTTCAAGTTGGAGTGTGCGACCAGGCAAAGAAAGCACTATTTAAGCTAAAACAGCTGAATATAAGGGAAGACCTCCGAACCGCTTACAAACTATTCCACTCACTAATTTTTCTTATCTTGAGCTACTGTAGTGAAATATGGGCCCCATATTTTCTTAAAAACTTAAATGATTCTAACTTTATGACCCTTTGTGACAAATTACCAGCTGAAAAGATACTACTGAATTTCAACAAATATTTACTAGGAGTAAACCGAAAGACCACCACTGCTGCAGTGCGCGGTGAGTTAGGATGTTTCCCGCTCTTGGTCACAATTCTCCCCCAGGCCGCTAAATATTGGTTTAAATTATGTTCACAAGACAAGCCACAGCTAGTGGACTCTGCCTATTTGGAATCCTATTTGTTGAAAAATAGTTGGGTCGACCATATAAAATTAACATGGGCTAAGTCCGGTTTTAATAATATTTGGGAAAATCAGGGCAGTCTAAGCATAAATAAGGCCATCACAAACTTGAAAAATTGTTTACAGGTAAAATTTGTTAGTGCATGGTCCAATTATGTCCAAAGAGAGGACCCTAACTTCAAACTTTGTAGCTACAAATTATTCAAAACTGAATTTGGGGTCGAAAATTATTTACTGGCCACCACAAATTTTAATACCCTTAAGGAATTTTGTAGATTGCAGACCAGCGCACACAACCTCCAAATTGATCTGGGTAGGCACACCATACCCAAGACTCCAGTCCAGCGCAGGATCTGTAAATTATGCACCATGCAGTGTGTAGAAAATGAGATACACATCATATTAGATTGCCCATTTTATCATAAAGAAAGAGAAATTCTTTACCATGACCTATTTGACACAGGATTCCATGCCCATAACCACAATCAAAAATTCCATTTCATTATGTAATATAACAATGGCGATGTGGAAATATTAAAAGCTATCCAAATCTTTATTACCGACTGCTCAAATAAAAGGAATGCCAAACTTGGCTCATCCACTTAACATAATTCATGTATATGATGCAAGGTGGCAGCACTAGGTTGCTACTGCTTGATCCACAGTCCCCACAACCCCGTTTCATTGTAATGTAATCTTGTATCCATGTGAGATTATATTTTACTGAAATAGTTACTGCGTTATAAAATTGTCTTGATTGAATTACCGTGGTTTGTTTAATTAGATTATCTTAGTATTTATATCTTCTGTATATATTACTCCATTCTTCACATGTTTCACTATTGTATGTTTCTTATGTCCTGTTGTGGAATGATGCAATCAAAGTATTCGTATTCGGTCATGATAAGCCTTTGTATAATTCAGATTGTCAGCTTGATATATTGCAGGATATGTGTGGTGCCAGACCTGTCTCTGCCTCAGCAATGACGTGGTTGTGTGGCCAACTTCTGTCAGCCATGGCCACGACCACTTGGCTGCTGGTATCCTGCAAGATCCAGGCATGTTGGGGGTTTTGTTACGTTATCTCAAGGTTGTAGCTGAATTGGCCTGAACAGCTACTGTGAGACTAATCCTTTAGGAAATTCAGCCCAGAAGTATGTATGTACTGCTCACTGTGGCATGGTCCTGCAGAGACCAATTTTTGTATACTGCTGGGGTGCGGAGGAGGATTGCCTGCTTTCATCTTAGATAATGTCCCCAGCATCCATCCTACCTACTTTCAGTGTTTCAGGATGCAGCATTGCACATCAATTTCTTTAGCGTTTTAAAAAGCTGTACACTGGGGTGGTGGGCAAGTTGACTCGAAGACGCTCTTTTCATCGACAAGGCAGAATGTATCCACAGACTGTGCATACATTCTTGCATTGTTTAGAACCAGGCTAAAGCACTCGCTGAGAAATGAACTGAAATAGTAACATTTATTGTATCCCATTAACTCAGTATCATATATACATAAGCATATTTTGCTTCAGTATTTGGGTGACCATATATGCATACATGGACAAAAAGATAACCCGATTTTGGGGGATCAGTGTTTGCTCCCCCTCACGTCTGCAGTCTGCCTAAGTCATATGAATTAAATTATGTATATATGGACCACCCATTGTGAAATATTCATAAATATATATATATATATATATATATATATATATATATATATATATATATATATATATATATACATATATATATATATATATATATATATATATATATATATATATATATATATATATATATATATATATATATATATTTATATATACATATATATAGAGGGGGGTATTTCTCAGGACATGTTAGTGACAGTAAAAGCACAGTTTTAGCAAGTCGGTAGAGGCTATTATCACGTGTCGTAGCCATCCAGTTTACCCGAAATGCCTTGTGGCATATAGCCTACAACTGTAGCTATAGGTTAATGATCACAAAGTTGCATTTAAGCTTTGCTACTTTATGCTGGTGCACTTAAAACCCGGTTATATGGTGTACCAAGCACGGGCTGACTGTAAAACTACTGACAGTTGGTCAGTCATTTTCCTTCTTGTTAGTTTTAAGGATTCTACCGTTATATTACCTAGGGAATGGCAAATGATATTAAAGATACATGAGCAACAGGCCAATTGTTACCATCACCAAAATTTTATCATGGCATATGGTGTTTTATTGTGCCAGTACAGTGGACTCTGTCATGTTTGCATTGCCAATAAATAAATAAATATCTTAGACCATCACTATCCCCAGTTATTTTTGGACATAAAAACATCCAAGGATCCCCCCCCCCTGCAAAAGTCCATTTGTTACAATTATAATCCACTACACGTTGAAACAATAAGAAACCTATTTACACACAAAAAGAGCACATGGAGGTTTAGAGCATTGAAGCGGCTGTCTGCACTGATAATTCATCTAATAGGAAGAATTATGCAAATTATGCTCATGACTTAAGAAAAATCACAAACACACACACACACACACACACACACACACATATATATATATATATTGAAAGAGACAGAGAGAGAGAGAGAGAGAGAGAGCGAGCGAGAGAAGAGAGAGAGAGAGAGAGAGAGAGAGAGAGAGAGAGAGAGAGAGAGAGAGAGAGAGAGAGAGAGAGAGAGAGAGACTATGACTGCAGAGATGTGATACAAAGTTGGAACTATTCACTTTGATTTCTGGTTATATTACCACCAAAACCCCAATATGATATACTATGTCATGCTTACCTAAAAGACACCTTATGTTACAACGGCACACATGCAAGAACCGAGCACTGTAGTAAAATCCCTTCGCATTTTCTGTAAATAAACATTTATAGACTTATTTCCACAATTTGTTTGATTCCACCAAACCTTGCCAGAGGAGCATTTCTGAACGGAATTTCTCAAGTTTAACTGGGATTTATATGCGCTGGATAAAGTAGGTCTGCATGAAGGTATGAAGTCAAACCTTTTTTTTTTTTGCCTATTATTGTAAGTATTCTATTTCTCACTATTCAAAGTTTGAGTTGAAACAAAATGCCCTGATATTCAAAAATGTATGTCTGGTATTTACAGTGTGTTTGAATGAGAGGCTTCAAATGGCTATTTACACAAAATAAATTAGGGTTATCTAATCTAGTGATTAAAATATGCAGATAAGATTCAAAGACGTCCTGGCCTCTATCACAGTCTCTACAAGCTTCCACAATTGCCCATATAATGTTTTTCGAGAAATGATTGCATATCTGTGCATAGATTCGCCCTTTCCATAAAACAACAAGCTGCCTATGACTTACATTTGCCCATCCAAAAATCTGTATATTTAAACTAATGAACACTTTGTTATGAAATTGAACCAGCTTCCAGCTGAACAAAAGACACAGAACTCGCATTTTACTCAGAATTTATGTTAATGATACACAAATTGTGTGTATTCATGTGTGTGTATAGGTGCCTGTTCTTAAATATTAATTTCAGTCATGTTGATATTTAAACGCAGTAAAACGAGAACATCCCCAAATCTCCGCAGGTTTATATAGGCGAGCAGCCAACTCCCGAAAAGAGCTATATTTTAGGAGTTTAATTAACCCCACTGTACAGAAATATACAACATGTCCTAAATTTATCTTTAGCTTCTGGAGATAATATTTCGGCATGGTGTCCTTACTTCTGGTTGTTCCAAGGAGAAGAGACAAAGCATACATACAAGTATATATTTACTCTCACGAGTTCACATTTTCTGTATATTGTACTATATTGAAGCTGCCAAATTCAATTTTAGAGCTTTACTGAAAACAATTTAGTGATTTTATATTACAGTCACCACTATTGTAGGATTCCATGCAATCGCTAGTGTAGGAAGGGTAATATCTTCACACACCCCTTCCATTTTTTTTCGAATTTCGATAATTTGTTGATAATCATTAAACTGAAAACAGCATCGTGTAGTGACCAAATTCGGTTGTTATCAAGGACGGGTACATCCGTACTGAGTTTTTAGAGAATCTAACATATGGATTGGAAGCAAGAAACAAAAAAATCGAAAACGCACACAACCACAAAACAAGAGGACTGTGACAGTCCTGTACTCAGCTGACCCTTTATAAACAAACAGGAGCGATCAATGCCACTTACTAAACTACTTTCTTTGACCCTTCCACAATGAACATTTCCACCAAGTTTCAGTATGATCTGCATAACGCTTTGGAGAAGATGTCAAAAATAGCGAAAGCATAAAAAAATTGATGAAAAAAAACAAATTAAAAAAAAAAAAGAGCGCCACCTTCTGAGCAAATAAAGTTCCAGGGCTACCCGGAGTGTCCCCCTGTAATTTCGAAGTAATTGGCCAATTGATTTTAGAGATTTTTTTGAGATTTTGCTAAAAAAAGTAAGGTGGTGCTGAACAAAGTAAGAACTAAGAGTCTCTAGGAGCATCCCGTGTGATATCAAAACAATCTGGCGAGATGGTTTGGAGAACTTTTTGGAACATTTGCAGGTTAATCTGAGTGGCGGGTCTGCAGAAGAAGTCAAAAATAGCTAAAACACACAAAAATCATTAACAAGAGGATTTTGATAGTCCTGTGCTGAGCTGACTATTCATGAACAAACTGTAGTGCTCAATGCCACTTAGTGTACAGGTTTTTTTGACCCTACCACGAGAAACATTTCCACCAAGTTTCAGCATGATCTGAGTGCCGGTTCGGAGCAAATGTCTAAAATAGCAAAAACACACGTTAATCATTTTAAAAAGTTGCTATTTTTTAAATCAGAGCTCCACCTAAACAAATTAGGATGTAAGGGTACCCAAAAAGTGTCCCATTCTAAGCAACTGGCCAAGTGGTTTCAAGAAGTTTTTTTTACGATTTTGCCAAATATCAGGTGGCACTGAACAAATTAAGTAGTATATGTCTCTAGGACTGTCCCTGTGTGTAATCAAAGGAATCGGGTGATCAGTTTTAGAGAAGAAGAGTTTTACAATTTGCAGCTGACTCTGAGTGGCAGTTCTGGAGAAGTCAGAAGTAGCGTAAACACAGAAAAAAAATCATGAAAAATAGAATATAATTGCGGCGAGACCCGATGAAAAAAATAGGGACTAGGAGTCTCTAGGAGTGTCGCCGTGGGATATCAGGCAATTGGTGAGCAGGGTTGGAGAAGATTTTTTTTTTTTAACATTTGTTCCCCCCCCCCCGACAAATTTATAAAAAAGTCCAAAAATCACTGGAGCACAAGCATTTGAACAAACCTTATAGACACCCACCCAATGTACATTGCCACCAATTTTGAGGTCAATCTGGATAAAGGTTTCGGAGGAGAGGTCAATATTATGTTTTGATATTGGAATGCCTGTTGACTTACATAGGAAAGGTGCATTTATTGATAAGTACCAGAATTGAAAAAAAAAATCGTTGAAAATCAGGAATCCATAGCCATGCCATATAGTGAATCTCGTTGTTTGACCCTTGCACAAGGAACATATCCACAAAGTAGCAATTAAAAGGAAAGCTGCATTTACCTATAAGTATCTGAATTGATGAAATGCATAGCAGTGCCACCGTGTGAAACCCATTTTTAACCCTCCTACAAGGAAATTATTCACAAAGCTTCAATTTTATCAGAGTGACGGGTCTGCAGAAGAAGTAAAAAAATATCAAAAACACGCAAAACATCATTTAAAAATAGGGAAAAAAACAAAAGGCCACACGGGAAACAGATTAGGAAATTTGAGGCCCTAGGAGTGTTCCTCTGTGATATGAAAGCAATAAGGTTCGCGGTTTCAGAGTAGAAGATTTTTCAAAGATTTGTCCCCCCAAAAGAACAAATATAATTATCATAAAAAGTATAAAAAAAAAAAAAAAAAAAACTCACTGGAGCGTAAAACATGATGGTAGAGACCCACCGAAGGCACATCCCTGCTAAGTTTGAAGTGGATCTGGCTGATGTTTTATTTTAGAAGTCTAAAATGGAAATGTTGACGGACGACGCATGGACATTGGACGGAAAACCATAAGATAAGCTCAGTTGACTCAAGTCAGCTGAGCTTAAAATAATAACAAAATGAAGGAGAAGGAGCCGAATCGTAGCAATACCTGGTGAGTAAATAAAGGTGTAGGGATCATCGGAGGTGTCCTGTGCAACTTCGAAGCATGCAAACAATTGGTGACGCGTTTCTGGGGGAAAAAATGCCAAAAAGGAGCAACAAATGTAAACAAGATAAAAATACCTGGGCAGTAATTATTTGATCAAACATGGAAGAGACTTCCCAAGGTAAATCCCCATCCGGTTTTTTAGTAAATCTAGCTGAAGGATTTGGAGAAGCCGAAAATATGAATTCCTTTTGTAATTCCCATTGACAAACATCATAGTCAAAAGGAATGTATAAATAAACTGACAAGTATCGATATTAAAAAAGTTCAAAATCAGGAATAAAGGACATGACCACATAGTGGACAACTGTTTTTGACCCTTTCACAAGATATATTTCCAGTAAACTTCAAAACAATTTGAGTGACTACTTTGAAAAAGTCAGAAATTGTAAAACCACGCAAAAATCCGTTTAAAAAGTATAAAAACGCAGTGCCACTAGTTCAAGAGTAGATGATTTTTAAAAGAATTTTTGAAAACATGAACCCGCCAAAATCCTTTTAAAATCTATACATCACTGAAAAAAATGTGGTTGAAACCGATCAAAAGTACATCCTCGCCACGTTGGGAGTGCATGATTTTTGACAAGTTGAAAATGTGAATTGAGGACGGACGGATGACGGACCATCCTACAAACTCAGTTGATCGAAAAGTCACCGGAGCTGAAAATAAAAGTGATGAGCCCGTTCTCGGCTGACCTTCAACTTATAGAAAGTCCTACCCTGGTCTAAGCTTACTCAAAAGTGTTTCATCGCAATTTTGAGGCAATGCGCTTAAAAGAGAATAAGATGTTTTATGATTTTGCGATTAAAAAGGGGAAAATATGATAATAAAAATCTAAAACGTAGTTATGCTTTCGAAGAAGTCGACAATGTAAAAAACCATTGTAATTCCCATTGACTTAGACTGTACCCAACAGTAATGCATGCATTAACTGATAAAAACTCAAATTAAAATTTTATCAAGGGTCAATAGCATCACCATCTAGTCAACAATTTGTAATTAGTCAGTGGCATACCCCACCATCTATTCCCTCGCTGACGGCTTGTTCTGTCCATTCATTCTCTTGTGACTGCTGTGCTAAATAGTATGGCATATGTTATCACAATGTGCAATTTAAGTCATAAGAAAAGAGGAAGATATGCTTTGTATGTAAATAATGATAAGATACTGGGGTAAAAGAGGAGCACAGGGTACTCATTGCCTTTTCGACAATTTTTGAAGACTTTAAGTAAAATGGTTCTACATGTAATTAAGCATGATTTTTACTTTTCAAGTTTCACATTGTAGCATTTGTTACCTGTTTAAGAGCAGAGAAGTATTATCTTAGTATGGAAAAATTATTTTAATGTATGTTTGGTGTGGTAAAAGCTATATAGATATGATAGTTTGCTAACAAGCAATAGCAGATGGCACTAAATGAACTATTTTGCCGAAAAATGTGAGGCTTAAAGATGTCGTTTCCATGGCAACCAAACACAGGTAACTGAGGACAACAAATCATTTTAGGGGACCCTAAAAATAAATAAAAACCATATTATAGCTTTTTGTACCGTGGGGTAATTAAATTCTCCAACATAGGGCTCTGGCCGCTCGCCTATGTATACATGCTTGGTGGGCATAGTTAGATGATGGGATCATTTTAATTTTAGTAATTATATGCTTATCTGTCGGTGCTTTCATAGCAGAGGTCACAATTACCATATATATGTGTATTCAGCTGAATGCATAATCTATTAAAACGGACTTTTTCAGGGCTAGAGACATGTATTCGCATTGGATTGCATGTTAAATTAACCTCAAATTAAAAGACTACTTACAAAGGTTGAAGAATAATATTTATGTGAATATTTCAACTATGTACACAATTTGACCACACAAATATTGCTGGTACTGCAACGAGTGATTTTAAAGTTATTAAGCTATAAATAACAATGAAAAGCAATGGGTATCAACAACTCTAGCCATGGATGACTAAAAAGACCTCTACAGGACAGCTAGGAGAAGCTTCTGTTCTTGCTCTCCCCATTACCTTCCTTCCAGGGGCTTACGTGAATTGCCCTGGCTGTCAACAATGGAAAATGATGAACAAAACTATGACAATCAAGTTTTGAATGGAGACTAAAGACAATATTTGGACTTTTCAACAAAACACTCCTCCATTTTGAATACATTAAGTAAAGTAATGACAGCTAGAAGGATAAAAGTTCATTCCTATTTGATCAGATAGTTATCCAAATGGATGAAATCTGCATGTTGGTTACATTTCTTTAATTTTTTTACCAGTCTTACCTGGTGTACTTCAAAGGCCAACTCAGGTATTGATCACTGCTCTATTGCCTAAGGTTTCCTTTTGACTTTCGTTTTTTCTGGCTTACCTGATTATTCGTTTACTCAATATAAAAAAGTTACTTAAATTTGACAGTATTTCTTCTAATGTCACAAACCTTACGCATTCCGTTGAAACATTGACTCAGGGTTGGCAGCGAAATAGAGCTTTATTGTTTAGAGACTTTCAAAGTGACGAGTATGTGACATCATGGGGTTTGTTTTACATTGATTATTATGTGGGTTGTCTGAACACTTAGCTTAGACAAAGAGCTGCTAGTCAGAAGGGTATGTATGGGTGAAGGCTGCGAAACATGTTCTGAGTCGTTACCCACTGAAGACCCTTTAATTTATTTGGGCTAAGACAGCCGATGTCAAAATTCTACAGAGGATCGTGCGCAACTTGGGCAATAGTACTTCCATATGTGTATAGGTTGGGCAGTGACAGGTTTGCTCATGAAGAGTAAAGGGCTCGGACTGCGGAATAGGGGTAATGGCTACTGGGAAGTGGTTCTGGACAAAAAGACACAAATCCAGTTATGCTCATTGATCTGATAAGTATGGCCATGCCATTACTTTTCCTTGCTTAGGACACTAAGGGAGTGTGGCCCATCTGGAACACAAAATGCATTTTTCACATGGACTGACTTACTTATGTGCATCGTAAGTTTAACTGTACTGTTCGAACAGCAACAACAAACACAAATTTTGTTGACTGGAATAAAAATGCCACATGCTTTCTGTCTCATCTGGATTACAAAGGTTATGGTACAGTGTTATTTAGATACAGTGTCATTTTGCACAAAATATGGGAATGCAAATGGCTTTTTGAAAGTCTTGACTTATCAATGGGAAGTATTGGAGTCAACTCACCACAGTCAAATTCATCTTCCCCATTGACACAGTCCATATTTCCATCACAGATCTTCATCAAAGGTAGGCAAAAACTGTCTGCACATTTTGCAAAATTCCTTGGGCATTTAAAGTTCTCTGTTAAAAGATTAACCAGTTAAACAAGCATGAAGTAGAAGAAAATAGCCATTCAAACACGCCTGGTCCATATAAGTGGTTGAAAGGGAAAGACCAATTTGGGTAAAGTTTTCACTACTCCCAAACTGCCAAATATTGCTAAACACTAAATTAAACTGTTCATAAACTAATGCTCTGGCTATACATATATCATGCAAACATAATCTTGGTAATTATAATTTCATTTTTTCTGGGTTTTGATTTTTCGAAATGTGAATCATATATACTACCTTGCTCCCCTACATTGGCTAAAATGGGAACATAAGTTACACAGCGAAATTGAGCACGTATACAATATATAATGAAACAAAATCTTGTGCTCAGAAATTTCAGGACCATAATACAATATACCACAGAATTGCTTCTATATGTAGGAAATGGACTATTACCTTCTAACTTTAAATTTGAGATATACCTTAACGTTTCACAGCACAATTCTATTCATTCCAATGGGAATTGAAATATTATTACCAGCTGCACACAATGTAAATTATCGAAGACTCCCAAGAAACTGATTATGCTAAGTGTGAAACCTTCACAAGTAAGAACAATGTCCATATTTCTACAATTAAATGAAATCTAAAGTGGACTTTGCAATAACAAAAATTGAAACCATTTACCACACTGTTCAAGATGAGACAAGTCTGTGCATACATTGGACCGCCCTTGTGAATCAGTCACGTGCAGGCATCTCATTACAGCCCTGTAACTCTTCATGTTTCGGCATTTTAACAACTCGGACAGTACTGGTTTTTCTGAAAATTTAAGAACCAAATATGTTTATTACATAGACCGAAAGGGCATAATTGCTTTGTCATGCACAAGCAAAAGGCACCATATAGAGAATTGTTTGCACCGACAAAGGCTTCCCAACAAACGCAAAAGCAAGGTTTTCCTCTGTTAACCAGGAGTCAGAAAGGTGAGTCTCAAACCCGTATTGTTCTGTATTATATGTACTAGGATACTTTCCAATAAAATTCTCAACCGCAGTTGAGCTGCAGAAAGCTTTAGCTGCAACTTTAACTGACCTAAGAGAAAAACAACCCTTCGTTTGACTCCTTGTCCAAGGTAGGTAGAAATTCACTCCAGGTACATTGCAAGTATGTCTAAAAAGGATATGGCCAGCCGACTTTAGGAGGTCCCAAACCTAAAACGATTTAGAGGGACTACAGAGATTGTGTCAAATATTATTTTCACAAAACCGAGCAGAATGGCGCAGAGTGGCTCGGAGAAAGCTAATATTCCTAATAATTATATACTCTTGTTGCCATAGCACCATCGGATTAAATTTAGGTCCAGGAGTTAATTTGTGGGGCAGCAAAAATACTAAGGATGTAGCCCTGGAATTTGGTCAGAGTCATGATACTTCGAACTTAGTCTATACTCTTAAAGGGTTGGTAAAATATTACGTTGTTTATAATAGCTGATCTGGTTATTCATATATAACATGCAAAAAATTTAAAGAGAAGGGAAAAGAAAAGTTATATAGTGGTCAGTTGCACTCAGGACAGACTTTGAAGGCTATAAACAGTTTTGATACAAGCCTGAAACAACGCAAGAGGAGATATACTGGGTAACTTGTTGCATGTGAGGCTAAGACTCGATATAATGGCTAAAATTGAACCCAGCAATGCAGTATACATTTATCTTATCAGCAAAAGTGTTAAAAAGACACACCTAGGAACAAGGACTAAACATGGCCACATCCAAGAAGAGCATGGACATTGAAGAAGGTATAGTGAATTAGGCATATAAAAATAGAAATGTGGACTTTATACACAGGAAAATTGCACAAATATCTGTGCTGTTGCATTTATATTCTGTCTGTGCACACTTACCTCATGATTTGTGAAGATTTTCCCCCGAAATATGTTGTTGCAAGTAGGATAGTGTAATTGTAGTTTGTTTCAATTATTTTGGATCCTAAAGAGGCAGAATATGTTTTACGGACAGAAAAAGGAATGAAGTGTCAGTCCTTTAACATTTTTACCTCAGCAGATGTGCCAGGCATTTTAGATTTTACTCAAAAGTAATTGATAACAGTTTATTGATTATTAGTAGATTAATATTTACATGTGGAGTTATAAAATGCATTTTTACAATGCAAGTATAAAACCCGTTAATTTTACTCCAACTGGTTTACCGTAAAATGCAGTGAAACGACCTTATGCTTGGACAAGGACGCTTGTAGTACCCGGCTGGGTTTTGAGCAATATGCCTCATGGGTACATTCACTCTATTGGTAGTTTTGGTAGGTACTTTGTAGGCCATAATCTATGAGGTACAGTCTATCTATGTTTCGTTGAGGCATTTTGCCCTCCGTACTAGGAGTGATTGTTTTGGAAGAAATCAATATAGATATAGTTTTAAAAACTATTTTTTGATGTTAGCCTTTTTTCTTGCTGCCTCGGTCCATGAGTGAATGTTTTTTTAATCCCGGTATTTCAAACCTTGTAGAATTAAAACCCTGAACTGATCAAAAGAAAGTTTTTTCATACCAAATATGATATTTTCAGAGATAAATAATTTTTGAAAATATAATTAAAAGTCTTGAAGATTGCAAGTTCACAGTTGATGGGTTTCATGACCATTTTGACAGTTCTGTGCATATTTACCATATGAGCTGACGTGCAGTGTTGCAAATTAAAAGCACAGTCATCTTTTTATGCCGAGCATATACTGCCAATTTGCAAGTTTAACTGTGTTCATGTGAACTGGAAAACTTGAATTGTATTTACATGCCACTGGGTGAAACGCCCGTTCAATGAGCCATAAAGCTCCTCCAAGTTCAGTGAATGGGCAATTGTCGGAAGTTATCAGCGGTTATCCTTTTGCAGATACACGGTTGTTCCGTTGACAGTATATGGCATGCATACCTCGACCTCTTCCCCAGTGATCCTTTTCCTTAACTCTGCATTTGCACCATATAACTACACCGACTTATCTGTCTCTACATTTGAACCTTTCCGCCAGTGGTCAGACAGTCAATGACCCTGTACAAGGTTTTTCTAAAGTGACAGAGATATCGTACATCAATGGCACTCACAATTCAAAATACAATGAGTAATGAAGTTTTCGGTAATTTTGAATGCTCTTTGATCCAGATATAAACTTATCACAACTGTCGACAGTGTGCATTGGACAATAAGCAAATGAAACTGCCCAGGCCATTCTTTCAGGATAAATGGAGAAAATTGTCACTTTCTGTGTTAAATCACAGGGCTAAGCACTATTCGTCAGTGCATGTTCGATGTGGAACTCCCTGCACCACCACAGTATGCCCCTCATGTTAGTGATGGAAGCTAGAATTTTTTTTTTACTTCAAGGACTTGACATTTTTCCGTTGGTTGCACAGAGGGGAAGAGTAAGACAAACGAGTACGCAAATATGTAGGATCTTCACTATCTTCCTTTTGAAAACTCACCCTGCATTTAGGAGGATCAGCAAAGGTTTGGATTTCAAGCAAGCATATAGTAAAAAGAACAGCATTGTACAACAAAAGCCTAAGACAGACAGAAATTTGGCGCTCCATAACCTTACTAGTAGTTTTTACTTTCCGCCAGGCTTTTTGGCAGCTAAAATTCGGACATCCCACTTGCAAAACATCACCTTCTCCCAATAAAATTTTAGCATGTGCGTTTCTCATTTCAGCTAGGCAAGTGGTGCCACAGGTTGCAAGTTCGAGTCTCGCTCATTTCAAACAAAATATATCACGATGAAACACAAAAAAGGTCTTCTAATGTGGTCGCATTTCACAATATACTATAAAGGCACTGTGAGAGCTCACTATCCTAATCAGTTTCTTCACCGCCATGCTATTTTGCCAGATACTTGGTGCGTGATGTCTTCTACATTGCCAGAGTGTACCATGTATCGTTGTCAGCCCATGAAGCAACAGTAACTGTTGAAAATGTTCTGTGTTCCTTAACTCCATAAGCCGTTTAAAACCTATCTTACAGAGTTCGCCTGTTTTTATTTTATTCCTTTTTTTCTCAATAATTTTCTTTCTAATGAAATTTATTTTTTTACTAAGCAGTACAAACAATGTATCATGCGTCATAATTGTAAATACACTGATAGCTTAATACTACCAGTACAGTACAATCATCTGTCCCACTGCCTGCCTCGTCTGTGTCCATCCCCTTCCTGCGCGTCATATGCGTCCTGTGTTGTCTTGTGATCATCTTCTTTTGCTACAGGGATTTATATAGGGCCGTGCCCTCTTTTCCAAGTGCATGTGACTTTCATATGTATTTATTGTGTGCTTTGTTGAAATAAAATACGTTTAAACCAACTCCATAGACAAACTCAGTAATGTTTACTTTTAAAAACTAATAATAAGTTGTTAATGAGCTGTACTGCGTTTGTGGTTTGTTGTTGTCTTGGATGTTTAGCTATATCCCACTAAACCAGAATGCAACCAGAGACTGTAAAATCTATGCCCCGCCATCATGCTACTAGTACTGATACTAGTCATGGCTCTGTGATCTTGGGATTTTGGGTTCAGGTGATCCGCCTTAGAACTTGTGAGAGACAAAATAATTTAAACCATATGCCATAAGAAAAGGCTATATCAAAAGCTGTTCAACATATTGTTGAACGACCAAATCAAGTAAAATGGCTCTGTGATCTTGAGACTTGCAACATCGAAATCTTTTCGGACCTAATGCAGGACTGTATGCATGTACAGTATTAAAGGACTATGTCACTTTTCAACATATCATATAAAAATCAAATTCACTAAAACGGCTTTTTAACCTTCAGAATTAGATCAACGTCACCAGCCTTCGAACTAATTCAAGACATTATATGCATTATGCATTATATTGCTGTTGAAGCGACAAGTATTTTCTTAATTATACTGGCGTCCCAAATGAATATGTGCAATGTGAACGCGTATGTCAAAAACTTATCTCGCGTAAACCAAGTTCAATAAAATGGCTCTGTGACTTTGGAAATGGGGTTGAGAGAGACAGAGAGAGAGAGAGAGAGAGAGAGAGAGAGAGAGAGAGAGAGAGAGAGAGAGAGAGAGAGACAGACAGAGAGACACAGAGAGAGAGAGAGAGAGAGAGTAAGAGACAGTGAGACAGGCAGGGAAAGGGACAGAGAGAGAGAGAGACAGACAGACAGACTGACGCACTTCAAGTCTTCTGTAGCTTTCTTGTTCAAATAAATATGTAGTTAGTCAAAATCCATTTATTACAGTTTATTTTAGAATTCTGTCATTTTTCTCTGAATGCTTTCTCCATTGTTCAAAAATTACCCATTCAGTCCACCTTTCTGAATCATCTTTCATTTTCCATTGTAAAAATTACGTTAGAAATATGTTACGACCTATTGACTCCCTTAAAACGGATCTGTTATTACTGACGAAGTAAACCAACACCTTTTTTCATAGAATAGCATGATTTATGGACACCGATGCATCTCTTAATCTTCATTTCCAATTCAAGACAAACAGTGGCAAAGATTGGCAGCTCATGCTACTGTTGCCAGTCGATAATAATAGAGTTAAACAATCGTCGCTTTACTACCGTACTCTCCCAAACAACATGACGTGGCTCTTTACCAAAGTATCGGGACGGTAAACTTTAACTGGGAAAATTTTTGTTTATGGCCAAGTGGCATCATTTAGACCCACAAATCCTAATTGTATACCTCTGGGTACCTCCTTTCTATTGCCACGTTAGTGGCCATTACCATTTCTAGAAAAAAAATAGATTTTTGTCACATACCATCATTTTGTGGAAATATGTTAAGTTGGAAGGAAGCCTGGAGAAGTTCGTTTTCAGTGAAAATCAGAAGGTGCAGGAGTTTGTGGGATATGGGTAAGCGGGAATGGAATATATTGCTGTCCAGGGGTTAGTGTTTAAAAAATGTATTGCTGTGCCTAAGTTTACTATATTTTCACTCTGTTTTCAAAATTTTATTTTATATAGAAAGTGTCACCTCATCCCGCCTCTCGGTTCGACAGATAAGGTAAATAATCGGAAGGCCAAATAAACGCTGAATTTGATTGTGTACCGATTGTGTCAATCTAGCCTTGTGGTACCCGACTAAGAAAACGATTATTGTTATTAAAATAGGTAACAAAAGTAGACACACAAAAAGAGGACCACAATGTTACTACACCCTAGTTAACATTTGAAATAAACATGATAAGACTTTCAGTACAATGTAATCTTTATGAAGGTTGTCTTGGGTGTGTGGGTTTTGAAAATATAGCAAATGCGAGTCATTCATGGACAGAAAAGAAGAACAGCCCAAAATAAATATCACCAAAACATAAAATAAGTTGACTTGTGAAAGCTTTCAGGGCAAAGATCAAGACACAGTTACAATGGCAAAGGTTATTAAAGGACAAGATATGTAAGTTTAACAGACGCAGTTACATAAAAATAGGCAAGGCAGATAGGATAGGTTCGCAAAATCAAAACATACCAAAGGAGGAAATTTTGTGGAAACATTTTTCTTTGCCACTGTCTCATATGCATCGAATGCAGGTTTGAAAAGGGTCAGTGGTACATTTTGGAAGAGATTTTAAATATGTCCATTACTGACAGACACAATAAACTATGGATGCAACACGACACAATATGATGGACAACAAAATAAGCACAGCTGATGAACCATTTGCACTGAAAAATCTATAGGTACTATAGTTAGGGATTCCCATGTAATGGTAGCGATTACACTGGTAAACGAGGAAAAGAATAATCATAAAGCGAAATTGACTTGTACCTTGGAGATATCTCATTGGTCCCACAGTGACGGTCACCTGTTCAAGGTTGCCTATGTTTCCAACTTGTATGAGGTTTATTGGGAGAATGTGCTGATCAGAAATGATTCCTTCGTCTGTCCACTCTTTGTCCCCATGCAATAACATCTTGTGCGTTGGTTGGGAACAGAAGCAGCTGGTACGATATAAATAAACAACTGTATGTATGTATGTATGTATGTATGTATGTATGTATGTATGTATGTATGTATGCTTGTATGTATGTATGTATGTATGTATGTATGTATGTATGTATGTATGTATGTATGTAAAAATATGTCATCTTTTTTTCTTTTACTGAAGAACGGAAAAGAATAGCTTGACATATTATCAGAATATAATCGGAGTATAATAAAACTCTCTGGAAATGATGGGGATATGTTTAGTTTTGGTAAATTTAAGGAATGTCAAACGTTGGTACAACATGGCATAAGTGCTATGACTGCACATGGAAAATTATGCATTATTTGCAATAGTGTGACAATTGATGAGTGGGATACTTGGCTTTTACATATAGATGTCCCCACTTGGACAACCATGACATTTGTCAAGGAGATGGCAATGCAATAATTAGACATCCTGTGACAAGGGATACATATACAGCATTTAAAAGAATACAAATTCCTTAACTTATCAAATATGGCAGACCATATTCATAGTAAAATATCATAGGGTAACACAGGGTTTCTGTTTGTGTTTATATTCACCATGAGTAATCCTGAAATGCCAAATTTATGTACTGGCTGATGTGTTAATTGTAGATCTAACTTCTGCAGTTGCTCTTAAACAAAGGTAAAATTAGTGCTTATGGAGTTTTTTCGGCAGTGTTAATTTTGACTTTGAATGATCTTGAAACATAAAACCAATACACTTGCTTAAATCTCTGTATTATCAAACGTTCTCTGCCTTTTGCTCTAATTAACTATCTTCTTTTGCTGTCAACTTAGCAGACTGACAAGTCAGGGAAACCAAAAAGTGGCAGGTCTACCATGTTTCTTTTTGTCTTTGTCACAAGTGAAAAATTTTGGGATTTTAAGTTGTTAGAGCTATATGTTTTGGGCAAATTAAAGTTTGTGGTTAATGAAGATTAATTCAAAGATTGAGAGGACTGGTTTCAAATCCATGTATGGATGAATGCCTGCCAGGGGTGAAATCTCTTTCTTCTCATGGGTTTTGAAAGCTGAATGTTGATGTTTTGTTAATTCTTGAATCGACTATTTTCTTCCCTTCAACTTTGCTGTCAGTGTCAGATTAGAGCTTATGAATGTGAGTAATATTTTGTTGAACAATTTGCTTTCTTTCTTGGGTAGAGTATTATGTATATGGCAAATGTGTTGTGAGATATCTGACAAATGCGACATTAACAAGTAGTGATGTGAGCTGTTGCGTCTTACCCAGAGTTTTAATGGAGAGATAGGTTTTTTTCATATTCGTATCACGCAGACGACATAGTCCTACTTTATTGTTTTGA
>OZ026626.1:17393261-17425761 GCA_964020975.1 Hermodice carunculata | reverse complement strand
CAACTTTATTTATTTATTTATTTTTATTTCATTATTTTTGGGGGGGGGGGGGTATAAGCTTTTTATGAGGATGGAAAGTGCATGATTTAATTAAATTCTGATTCTAAATTGATATCATTTCAAGAAATGTTTAAAGTTTGGAGCATTAGATATTAATCTTTAATCGTAAAAAGTGTAGTGTTAAAATCTCTGGCATTTTGGAAACCAATTTTCATGTGCTCACTCATTCATGTTGTCGAGTCCCTTATTAGGAAGTACAAGCTTACATTGGTAATTTTGTGTCGAGTGATGGAATACCGAAAATAAAGGCGAGCGTCATGCATAGAGGTGATCCTAATGGTGGTTTGAAACTATTACAATTCAAATCTAAAATTGCTGCACTGAATTTTAATTGGATTTAAATGTTGTTTGAGTCGGAGACTCAAAGTGGAAAGCTACTTTTCAAGAATTCATTCCATATATAAAACTGCGAGACGTAGTCTTAAGTAAATGTGTCTTGATGTTCAACTTGGATGGACCCTATTCTCTTTTATCTTAATTAAATCAATAGGTGGGAAGATGCTCAATTAAATTTTATCCCAATTTTGGTGGCAGACATCATGAACGAAATGTTATTTAATACAAAGAGAAACTTAACAAACCTAATTCTGTAAGCCCATGTACCGTTTGAACACTATCAAGTCCGATATTCTAAGAGCAAAGTCCTATTCCGTACCATTCACTGAAAAACTGTATTGTTCTAAATCCTAATAGCAAATTAATTTATGGCATAATTGTATAACAATTGAGTGAAAGCCTATTTTTTAACATTGGTACTCAAAAGGGGTTAAATTCATAAGAGACATTGTCAATAACAGCGGTCCTTCTTATCTGAAGAAGACTTACGGAACAAACTTGGTATTGTCACACACCTTTCAGAGAATTATTCTTTACGATCTGCCATACCAGTACATTGGAAACAACAAATTTGTATCGACACTATAAAAATAATGAAGAGGTTCCAGTCTTACATATAATTGGTTTGTTTCATAGTGTTACATCTTACTTGTAAACAGTTCTTATGGTTCTTCATTGACTCTAAATGTAGAATGTTTCGGCTGTGCCAAACAAGATGGTCGGAAAAATGCGGCGTAGTTGAATCAAATTGGGACAACATGCACCCTGGAGGTTTTCAATTTTCTTTACTTCACCGATTTGTACCTCATGAATCTAGACTAAAATGAGTTTAGTAGAGTCTGAAACTTGTGATTATTGCCCAGCGAAAGATTTCATTGTACACAGATTCACAGAGTGCTATCAGGTTAGAATATTTTGGAGAAGTTTAGAGGATTGGTAGAATGATGTTCATACTAATGCAACCATTGCATCAACCTCTTTCAACATCACCTCTGCTGTTTATAAGTTAGAGAAATCTTATGCATTGAATAACTGCATTCTACAAACAATATTTCATTCATATCCAGGCATGGAGGAAAGACACTGTACAGTTTACAAATTTTCCATCCTATCTCAAAAATAAGGTTAGCGTTGCAAGACATGTATTACTTATTCAGTCCAAGCAAGAGTTATTTCATCAACACTGGGGTTGCATGGCATCTTTTTTGTTACAATAAACTATGAAAAGTTGCATGTGCTTATGGCAACAGTTAAAGTCAATGTCAATGTCTGTACATATATGGAGAACCAAATAAAAAGCTATTAAAAAGGGAGTATCACAATAATGTTTCAAAGCAATTAGCCAACTGCTTCATTTACAACTCTGTGCAGATTTCCCCAACAAAAAAATGGAACAGAAATCATACAAATATAGAAACATCACTAGACCGTAATCACGTAATGGTATGAAAGTACATACGAAAAAAACGTACATCCGCACCAAGTTTGTAATGAATCTGGCTGATGGTTTTACAGAAGGGAAAAAATAAAACTTACAATCACCTCTCACTGACGTGAAACTATTCAGTGACAATTTATGCACTAGCGCACCCAAAGTGAAAACATATTTAAAGACTGGGATCCAGGGATGATAGCACAAGGTGAACAATTCGGTTTGACCATTCTCCAGTGCACGTTCACACCACATTTTAGTATCTTCTATGCAACTTTGTGAAAAGTTAACAAAGGGCAATACAAGTCCGAAAGCCAATTGACAGTGACCATTTGAATAAATTTACATCATATTTATGTAAGTTAGATCCCTAAAATGTTTGAAGAGGATCTAACGATCTAACCTACACTTTTTAGTAAATGGGGACAGACAGATAGACTGCAGACCCATGCAATAAATGCAGCTGACTGCTAAGTCAGCGGAGGTGAAATAAGGGATTACAATCATTTTTCCCAAATTATTCTGGTTACATATGAGTTCATTGGAGGCAAAAGAAAATAGGGATAGGAATCATATGTGAAACATGACTACCTGTACTTAATGGATATCGGCTTGATTACCTGAACTTCAGTGCGTCGGAATGTCAATGAAATATTAAAAGAAAACTTATACTAAAGGGTAATGCACTCACACCGGCATCCAAATACTGTTACCACTTTAAAAGATCCATTATCTATCATGACATAATAATTTAAAATCATTACAATAAGAAAGTAGCACTAGCAACCAGTTTTGAAACGTTCGAAGGACTTTAGGGCAAGGAAAAAGCCCTACAAAATCTTTAAAAATCTTAACTACTGGAGCTACGTCTGAAATTCTATTCAAGATTTGAGTTCAAAGCGATTGTGATATATTTGATTCCAAATGCAGTTGTGGTTAAACAAACAAATGAAACAAATAAACAAAACCTAAGCAACATTCCAAGTATATACTCATCAAGTTTTTGGGTTGGAGACAAGTGTAACACTATTTTTTAAAAACATGAAGAGTGGCCATGTTGCGCAGATATAACGAGGAGAAAAATTGCTGCAAAATACAGTTAGGATTAAGGTTTTGTTTTAAAGTTTGTGTTAATTAAAACATTAACTTCTAAACAGAAGTAGAAAATATTAATCTCGCATCTTTTGTCAAAAATTAAGTGACTTTTCGTAGTAATTCAGTGCAATTGACACATTAATTTTGAAGAGGAGTCAATACAATGTCTTTCTACTTGAAATAGATGGTGTGTTGTATTCCACAAATCACATTTTCTACTTTCAAAAAAAGGCTGGTGGATCATCTCCTTTAGACTGGGAGATCTACCCTGAGTAACTGCAAAGTTTGTTACTCGTGATCCCTGTTATTTGTAGTTTATAATGAAAATGTTGGAAAACTTGTAGACAAACCCTTCAAATTGTCTTTGCAATATCTTGGTTGGCTGATAACCGCGAACGGAGAACAGAACGCTTCTTGATACCCAATCAAATTTGTACAAAAAATAATAACACTACTACTACTACTACTACTACTACTACCACTACTACTACTACTACTACTACTACTACTACTACTGCAGCTACTACAACTACTACTGCTACTTTTACTACTACTACTACCACTACTACTACTACTACTACTACTACTTCTACTGATTATTATTATTATTGTTATTATTATTATCAAAATGTAATACTTTTCTACTAAAAACAACAACAGCAACAACTAGAGCAACAGTAATAACAATAACAAATATATTATATAGAATAGCACAAATATATTGAATAGCAAACATGATATATGTAACACCATGCCCATTCTGTACCAGCCTACTCTTGCCTAACTTGAACTACAAGATTCATTCGATTGTATTATGTTAAGAACAATGAAGTTTTTTTAATCTGCGCTGACTGGTTGTTTGCCTTACCAAAGGTAAAGATACTAGAACTCGTTACAGATTTATTCTTAGCCGGAAATATACATAAAAGCAGGTTTTGTGCATCACCACGTGTTTGGAAACTATCTAAAGCAATTTTTAGCCACACAACTTCATCACATCTATTCCAGTACTTTCGTTACCTTTGGCGTCAACATTGCCAGTTGAAAAAAAATGTGTTTTGCAAAAGATTCAGACACACACACACAAACACACAGAGAGACACACACACACACATATTTTATATATATATATATATATATATATATATATATGCCATTTGAAAAAGCCAGTTTCAGGAGCTTCCCAGCACTATAAATTTCTGATGTTACGTACTGTGTACAGAACCTGCTTGTTCGTGATATATTTCCGTTGAAGTGAAGGTCTTGATAGACAGATTCAGGTTTAGTTTGGTAATGTGCAAACACACAAAGCATTTTACCTTTACTACTGTCCAGCTTTATTATCACTCGATACAAAGCATTAGACTCTCTAATCCCTTCATTGAAAAAATCAAGACAACTCTGGAAATGATCTTCATGAAGAAAGGCTGGACATTTGCCCCACTCATCCTCGTAATTTTCCCCCGGACAGTCTAGATACCCATCGCAGAAAGATGTCTTCGGTAAACAACGATTGTTATAGCAGGTATTGCTTAGGTTTGCCTGACATTTCTTGATGTTTTCTGAAAAATAAGTTTTTTCTTCCATTGGTATATGTATACATTTTTAGGTTGAGTACATCAAGCAAGTGGTGGCTTATGTTACGATTTTCCATAATCAACTAATTCACAATAGTCATATACCTTACATACCTACTTGTGTTGGTCTGTGAACGGATCCGATGGGAGAACAATTTTAATACCTAAATTTCAAACTTAATGCTATCTGGTATTTTTCTGACTTCAACACCATGTGGAATGTACCCAATTAGACCACTCTCGCCTTAAACACCCTATTCTTGGTGGTGGCTGTCTGCAAGAGTGAGATAAAGTAAATTTTCTTCAGATTCTATACACAATTGGTTTATGGCGTTTGGTTGACAAGAACAACAGGCTTAATTTCACAAGTTTAGCAATGGATATCGGTTCAGCCAAATGCCATGTCCTTTTCTACCATTAATTGACCATCAAATTTTATTTGTAAAGAATGTAATACCGCATATCATTTTATGGGCTATTCGGTAAGTTTTGACCTTGAATCAGCAAAATGTGCAACCAAAAATACGCCATCGCAATACTCACCACAATCCTCTTCGTCGGACTTGTCAATACAGTCAAATTGATAATCACAGAACTTGTTATTTGTTATACACTGACCATTAGCACATTTTTTATATCCCTTACGACATTCCTTTTTAACTGAAAGAATTTAAATACAATATATATATATATATATATATATATATATATATATATATATATATATATATATATATATATATATATATATGCCTGTGTGTGTGTGTGTGTGTGTGTGTGTGTGTGTGTGTGTGTGTGTGTGTGTGTGTGTGTGTGTGTGTGTGTATGTGTGTTTCAATTGTAAGGTAAAAAAACATCAAGATAATGACACGGAAAATAGGATTCCCAAATTGTACCCCTGGAAAGGTACCGTACATCTAAAAAGTATGCGCACACTGGCAGCACGTTACATGGCAATGTTTGTTCCGTTCCCACACATACTATATCAACCAGGAATTGTGTGGTACTTTCTGCTAGTCATTTGGTCCAAAAAAACAACATTAGAGTGTAAAACTATTGGATGTTCGACTTGATTATGATGATCTCGGTTCCTTTATTTTTCCTTGTGTTTGGGTGAAAGCCAATGGGATTAAAATTTGGCCAGGACTGTGCAAAATAGGAAGTCATGCGATTATGATCCATCTTACCACAACCTTGCTCGTCTGATTTGTCTTCGCAGTCGTATATAAAATTACAGTACACACTAAGTGAAACGCAATGTCCATTTTTGCACTGAAATGATCCATCAGAACAAACTCGATCTGCAAAGAAAAGCATTTCAGTTTGATGAGATATTTAAAATATTTAATTTACTGTTTGAAATAGATGCTTCTACAGTCCTGCAATGTCAATATACCTTTTATAATGAAGTGTATATTTGCTTTATTGATAAAACATGGAGCTACTTTGGAATGAAAGCATAGAAGAAAAGTTGGTACTTACCACATCTGGTCTCGTCGGAATTATCCATACAATCTGCCCTCCCATCACAACGATAAACGTTATAAATGTTTTCTTGGCTATAACATCGGAAGATATCGTTGAGAAATGTGTTGTTTTCAGGGGGAATTTCCATGACAATATTCCTATTAGCTGGGTTTAAAACACAGATTTTATTTGACACAAATCGTTGACTGCATTACCACTTTCCACCTTTAAATATTGTCTCCAGAACTGGGTGTATAGGGACAAATATTGCAAAAGTGAAGATGGTCTTAAAGAAAAATCACTTTCCCATGTTTTCAAGAGCACAAGAGACTCTCACGTTCCACCATTCATGAAATATAAGTCAATAGATCAGACTTTTTACTTTTCCTAAGCTTTAATGCTAACATGTGCCCACGTTCCACCATTCATGAAATATAAGTCAATAGATCAGACTTTTTACCATCCCTAAGCTTTAATGCTAACATGTGCCTATACTTTTAATGATACAATATCTTACTTAGATAATTCACTTTTAAATAGTAAAATAAAGTAAATTAAAAAAAAACAACACCCCCTCTAAAAAATAAGAAGAAAAAAGAATAAGAAAAAAACATATGATGTGACTTTGCACAGCCACCAAACGTGGGGGAGATTGAGAATAAGTAGATAAAAAAAAAACCATAACCAGCCCCGTCAACAAGAGTAATGAAAAAAAAAATGAAAAAGTAAAAAAACAAAAGCAAAAACAAAAACACACACACAAAAAAAAAAACAACAAAAAAAAAAAAACAAAAAAAAAACAGGAAATGTCTCCTGCTTTGCACAGTCACCAAACGTAGCGAAGTTTGAGAATAAGTATATTCCCACCACGGTTTAAGAGAATGAAACATGTCGTTTAAAATAATCAAAAAATGCTGAAGAATACAAATTTGCTAAAAATACAAATGTTTCGCAGCAGAACAAGTTAAGGTCTATGTATGTCTAGAGGTCTCCCTAAAAAAACTTTAAGGTATTGCCATATGGTTGGCCAATAGAGTTTTAAGATTTTGCCTTAAACGAAAATACCAAAATAGCAATTACTGGATCGCTACAATTAGAATAGACTTAGCATAGGCCCACCTAAAGTATATCCCTCTAAGTTTGAAACAGATGTGACTGCAATTTTGGAGAAGTCAAAATTACTGTTTCAATTCCCATTAACTAATATATACTGAACCAAACAAATAACGCAACTTTTTCATTTGGGTTTATTTTCACATTGGAACTGTATTTAAAGTTCAGAAATATACGAACCGTTGTTAAATCAGTCTAAAGTAATGCACCAAGTAGTGTGACCTCAAGGTCGAGTACCCTGACCTTGCCATGGGGTCATTGTCATTAATCAAGAGTGACTACAGCAGGCTATTTTACGCAAGTCTCTGACACCTGAAATTAAGGTTGCCAAGTCTTTGATTCTGGGACAGGAAAAGGCCACATTGAAATCCGCCCAAGCGTAACTGTGTGCGAGGATATGAGGCTTTCAAAGTTTGGTGGTTGTGCTGAATCAAGGACAACTGCAGGATTCAGTGTTACCCACATGACTAAAACATTTGCACCTTTACTGGTTGGGTGTAGCCCCTCACGGACAATAAAAGGGTAGCATGGGATTCATTTGGCACAGTATTCCAAGAACTATGGGTCGATTATCAACAGTAGATCGGGAGAGAGGAATTGGCATGCTACAGGCTGGTTTATCTGCAGCAGAGGTGGCAAGAAGACTGTAAGTCCACAAATCCACTATATCCAGACTTTCTACAAGATTCCAGGAGACTGGGGCCACAGCTGATAGACAGCGTCCTGAGAGACCAAGAGAAACCACACCTGCACAAGACAGACACATCAGGGTGTCACATCTGGGGAACAGAACTCGACCAGCCACTAGAACTGCACAAGAGACACCTGGCAGAACCAATTACAGAATATCTGCCCAGACAGTCCGTAATAGACTACAAGAACACCATCTACATGCCAGGCATCCTTACAGGGGTCAAATGTTGACACAGGCAAGAAGGCAAGCCCAACGACAATGGCCTACTGCCCATACTTGCTGGACCCATCAACAGTGGAGGGATGTGCTATTCACCGATGAATCCCGCTTCACCCTGTATCATGCAGATGGTAGGACACGTGTTTGGCGACGAAGGGGAGAATGCTACTCAGATGCCTGTGTGCTGGAAACAGATCGATTTGGAGGTGCATCAGTGATGGTGTGGGGTGGAATTTCATTCACAGCCGAAACCCAGCTAATCTTCATTGAAGGCAATCTTAACACTGCCCATTACAGGGATGAGATCCTTCAGCCTGCTGCTGTCCCTTTCATAAGACACCACCAACTCCACTTGCTTCAACAGGACAATGCTCGGCCCCATGCCTCTAGACTGACGATGGATTTTCTGCAAGGAGAAGGAATAAACGTTTTGCCATGGCCAGCCTTCTCACCTGATATCAATCCCATTGAGCATCTTTGGGACTACCTTGACCAGCGTGTTCGGAGACGGGATCCAGTGCCCGCCAACCGCCAGCAGCTTCGCCAGGCTCTTAAAGAAGAGTGGGATCGTGTGCCCCGCAGATGGTGCAGTGGCTAGTGTCATCCATGCGCCGACGTTGCATAGCAGTTACAGATGCTGATAGTGGTCACACACAGTATTAGTGGACATGCCAATTTGTGAACTTTACAAATCAATGTTGCCCTGTTTATGGCCAGCTGGTCGCGCCCTCGTTGACAGTTTCAAGTTTTTGTTTTTTACATGTTATGCCAAAAAGACTGCAGAATATGGATCTAATTTGTTTCTGTGATATGAAAGTAACAATAAATATTTAAGTTAAAAAGTTTAAGGGTTGCGTTATTTGTTTGGTTCAGTATAGTAAAATCCAGGATTGTGTGCATTAAGCAACAAGTAGGTTAATTGAAAAAGCCTTTTACATTAAGGAACCTGGTGCATCAACTCCTATTGAACCTCACCGTTAGTCCATTCCACAAAAAACATTCACAAGTTGCAGTGCAATTTTAGGATCGGCTTTGGAAGTTAAAAAGATTATAATCAGAAAAAAAAGAAAAATCGTACGAAACTAAAAGGAAAAAAGAAGCAATTGGTCGTGTGGTTTTGGAGGGGAATAGTATTCTCTTTCCTTTCTTACTTGTCTACAAGAAACCTTCACAATCGTCCTCCAAAACAACAAGTCCTATTGATTTTCTATTTCTGTAATCCTTTCATTATAGGTTTATATATATATATATATATATATATATATATATATATATATATATATATATATATATATATATATATATATATATATATAAACCTATAATCAAGGTATTGAGACAAATTGAATACGCTTGTCAGAGGCCACTTGTGGTATGACGGTCAGCAAGTTTTAAGAGGGATGCGCAGAGGTGTTTTCCCCAATTTTGAAGCAACTAGCCATGCCCTGTCAAAGATGTATTTTTCAAGATTCCCCCAAAATATGTACAACAATTTATAAAAAAAAAAAAGGATTGTACTTAAGGTTCATCCCAACCAAGTTTGCACGGGATCTCTTTTGGGGAAGCGTCTGACCAGTTTATATTTGTTTCATGATGATGGTGGTGGATTTTGTACCCCCATTTCTCTTTTTGCTAAGTAAGTTAAACATACTTTGAGGCGAGCCGCTGATCACGGCACGCACACACTCAGCCACCTTGTTTGTCACTTTCTCTTTACAACATTTTAACTTCGGGTTACATATGTTTGCAGGTATAAAGCTGAATTACTAGTAATGGATGGACATCTCATGATGTGTACACCTCAGCTACCAAAAAGGTGGATTTTGTACCCCCATTTCTCTTTTCGCTGAGTACGTCAAATATACTTTGAAGCCAGCTGCTGATCACGGCACACACACACACTCAGCCAGCTTGTTTGTCATTTCTCTTAACGTCTTAATTGCTAGCACAACTGTCTGTTTTCTTTGTTCCACGGTACAAAATAGATTCAAAAGTTTACTTTCTGTCAGCTTGTAATCATCAGTGTGTCAATATAAAATAGCATTTTCTCAAAATTAACATGGTTTCTTTTTTTTTTTTAAATTTGAAAAGAAAAGTTAATGTAGCAAATCAGAACCTATTGACTAAAGTGATATCTCGTTGATTACATTATAGCAATTAGGTTGAATTACTTGGTGTTGTTTGATTCCAGGCCAAGTCAGACGCCTGCGGCCAAGACTAGCAAGGAGGAATTTGCTCGAAAACTACCCTGAGAAATGGCTCTAAGCCAGGTGCCTTTAGCTGAAGTAAACACAGCATATAATTTTGGTTACGTTGTGCATGGCGTGAAAAATATTAGGTTTGTTTTTATCCACAGAAATACAAATGTTAAAAACATCTTTATTGAGCTATTCGAATACTACTATTGATATTAAATGAGGAACATGTTAATATTCCAACCTTTGTGACTGTATCTTTTTTCACAGATATAGGATCCAGTTGCTGGGAAATTGCAAGCAACAGTGACCCACGTTGTCTGCTGAGCGAAACCTTTTTTCTTTATCATAACGCAGTCTTTGTAGCCAGTTATATGTGGATGCCAGGCTTTACGGCGATATGACATTGACTTGAGCTTGTGATGATCATCTTTGAGGTCCATTTCTGACCTAATTAGGCAGACACGTCAGGTGTTTTGTTAATGGGTACTTCATGAAAATTGGAATGTTCATACGTTTAAATGGTAAAAGGGTAAAGTTGTTTGATGTGATATAAAATGTTTGGCACCAAACGTGTTTAAAATTACATAATTTATTTTTCAAAATCTTACTTTTGCACTGCTAAGATAGAGTAAGTATTTTCCTTTCATATAAGATGAAAATATACCCATGCTGGCAGATGAATGACCTGTACTCTTGAAATTGAAATACATGATTGTACTTCAGATGAACATGGTGTTTGTTGTTGTGATTTTCAGCGAAACAATTTGCAGGTGTATTTGATAATTCGTTGAACATCTATGTTTTGGAAATTAGCCTGGCAAAGCACAAATGTTAATCAAAATTGTGAAGAAAACATATATGGTTTTATTTTTCCACTGCTTGATTGGGGAATACAGCTTGTAAAAGGCTTTATTTGCAATGATAACTATGGGTAGTGCTACTGCCCGAGTAGCATATACTTGGTATATTCTTCAATTCAATATTTGAGCAGTAATTTTCAGGATACTAGGTTTATGACATTTGTTTGAGTCTAGTGACTTGGGCAAAAGCCACCCATATCAACAATTTTACAATTAAGGCTACCTCTATGTTTTAAGTAACCCAAGGCTTTTTTGAGAAAATACTTAAACCCTTTCAGATCATTAACGCAGTTGTAAAGAAGATATTATGGTGTGAAAATTTCCACTCAGAGTCACTTTTTGGAAAGCCTAAGATGCTTCTCTACCGAGTTTGTTGTAGTTTATATGCTTCACTACATTTATAATTTTATAGCTTTTCTTAAATATTAATGGAAATGTACCTAAAATGGTTGTTACTTCTTTCAGTGGCCAGATGATGCCACACTAATTTCTTAATATCGGAGAAATGTTTAGATCCGCTGTCTGACCAGTAAAATAAACACATCTTATGGCCTTGCATTAATCAAAGTTTGTTTTTTTTTAAAGAAGGTACATAATTGCACCAAATGATAGTTTTTATCCAGTTCGTGGTCATGATGACTTAACAGAGAATAAATGACAAAATATAATTGTGAAAAATCTGATTTGAATGATGTGACACAAATATATGAAACAATATCGAGCTTCTCTTATTTGAAAACACTGTTAAAGATAAACACGATCATTTGAGCTGTTAGATCCATTGGATGTTGGGATTATCCTGCATACCCAAACATAAGAGAGCGCAAACTGTCCAGGGAGAACGAAACAGCTTTTATTCAACAAGTGATAAAACAAAGTTATACTTGTTGTTTTTTCTGTAGTAATTGAATGATGAGTAAAAGAATGGTCATGTTGAAGTGATTTTAGAGATACCAAATACAAAACTAACCCACTGATACCCATTGAATTATTCAAAGACGAATTCTTAATATGTCTGAAAAATTTTTCCGCTCTCTCTCTCTCTCTCTCTCTCTCTCTCTCTCTCTCTTTCAATACAAATATGTATAAATATATGTGTGTGTATGTGTGTCTTTCAGACACACTGTATAAAATATGCGATGAAAGAAACTTAAAATCTCATAAATTTGCAGGATAGTTATAAAACTTGAGTCTTTAGAAATGTAGTTCGTTGATACAAGTCTCGCAAGACGTTTTTAAATTACACCAACATATAATTGATAATTTGATAATCACATAAAAATATTAGAAAAGGAATTTTAATATAAAATTATATATAATTTAATATTAGTGAATTTGCTACATAAATTTACCCAACAGTTATCCCTGTGGAGGGTAACAATTCATATGGTTTCAGAGATGTGTTTCAGAACTTGGATATTCGGGTCACTAATGAAAGTTATTGCAATAAAGTTTGTCATAAAATTGATATGTTAAACCTTGCAGTAGTTGACTATCCTTTCCCTGACTGTAATAATTTGAAAACTATCGGACATAATACATTTCTGTCACAGAATTTGAAATTGGTCGTTCTTGTTCTAAATTTCAGGATTTTGTATCTAGAACCAAATTCATTTACAATAAACTTAGGGCAAGATGATTGACAGATGTACTTTTGATCAAATAGTTCTACGAATTGTGCTGTAAATATCAAAAGACTGCTGGAAAGTTTGGTTTCAATAATTAAGAGATTTGATAATTTCCTCTTTTGCCACTTAATTTTAACTGTTCTTATATTCACCTTTGAGACATTTAAGGCTAGCCTGTTTTCTGTCAGGTTAAACCCCCTGGGGCTATTGGTAGCAAAAAGCTACCTGCATCAGTTACAAGTTTGCCTTTGTACTTTCTATCTGGCTCAGAAAAAATATATTTTGATTACATTACTTTGACTTAAAAGCTAATGGCTTTCATTTGGTACTAAATTGCCCTGCGAATTTTGCATGTTATATCCAGAGGTTGTTGTAAAGGTTGGCTGCAACAATTTAAAGATTTTGGACTTGCCGTTTTTGCCAATTAATTGTATCTTTTGCAATCATTATGTTTTAACATTCCCTTTGCAGACACTTTAGGCTTACATGTTTCGGACAAGTGAGACCCCGAGGGTATATCAGGAGTAAACAGGCACCTACGATAGTTACCAATTTGTGTAAGTGTACTTAAAATATGGTTTAGAAACATAATGTCTTGATGAAATGTTTCTGACTTAAATACTAATGACTTCCATTCTTTGCTGACATGCCTAATTGCACATTTACTCAATGTTAAATACTTATGCAAATTTGACAGTATTTACTCAAACGTGATGAAATCGACCAATTATGTTGAAACACTAGCACAGGGTTCGCAGCAAAATAGAGTTTAATGGTTTGGAAACTTTCAAAGTGAGGAGTATGTGTCTTCATGGGGTTTGTTTTACATATCTGGTACTGGATATCTATTGTTGCAGTAATTGTTAAGGTTTCCTCCGGTTTGTACAAGCAGTATAAAGTAATTGTTTATTTTATACTGATTGGGACTGAAAAGTTACCTGTTAGAGGGTATAGTCTCTTCGATCTCTGAACATTTATCTTTGATAACAAATCAATCCTTAGCAACGGGGATTTTTCCTGACAGCCTCCAAATTCCTTAATTTTTGCCAATCTCAAAAAGGAAATGATACTTTGATAGAAAATTACCGCCCTATTTCATTACTTCCATGTATATCTAAAATTTTGGAGAAAGAAGTCTTTAAACAGTTGAGTAACTATTTAATGTTAAATTCCCGGGTTTTTTTCTCTCCAAAAGTCAGCAGGGATTCAAAAAACTACATTCCACTGGAACTGCATCCATACAGTTTATGGATCGCAGAATGACATTTTTGGATACAGGAACATTACTTTTAGCCAGATATTTAGACTTATCAAAGGCTTTTGATACCTTAGATCAGTTTAGCTTAGCTTACTGTCTCTCTCATGTGGTTTATAATTTTTAAAGCAATATGTGTCTCTTGTATGCCATTTAAAGATGTTGCTAATTAGTTATATAAACGTTTCCTAGGTGACCCCTGCTATAGAGGGATTTCATACCCTTAGTTGAGGTCACCCTGACTTAATTTCGGTGTATATCCTTTATTAATAGTTAACCACACTATTTTACACATGCTGTTTTACACCTATGATCATGGGTAACTTTGCTGGTTTTTGTAAGTTAAATACAACACATTCTGAGTTCTGAGTTCTATACACCAACAGGTGGTTTATACTGGTTCAGGGGTAAGTCAAATTGTGCTTATCTAAACTTGTACTATTCAAATTTAGTAAATATGATTAGATTGACAAATATTCTGCATGCATAATGAGGTTGTCATATTAATATTTATACATTATAATGTTTGTTGTCTTTGCTAAATATCTAACTTAGACAAGGAGCCGCCACTTAGAGAGACATGTACGAATACAAACTCTGAAACATGTTCTGAATAGCAACCCGCTGAAGACCCTTTAATTTATTTGGGCTAATACTGTCCGTGTCAAAATTCTTCAGAAAAACGTGTGCTATATGGACAAAAGTAGATTCATATGTACATAGTTTAGACAGTGCTAGGTTAGCTTGTAGACAGTAAATAGTTCAAACTGTGGAATAGAGTAATGACCACCAGGAAGGGGTTCTGGAAAAAAAAGACAGGAACACAATGTACACACTATGAACAGCTTGTAATGAAAGTACTGGTAACTGGAGCACTCATATAGGTCGCACATATGAAACAATAAGAATAAACAAATCAGGTAGTGCCAATAAAAATAATAAACAAATCAGCCAATTCCAATAATAAGAAAAGCCTTGACAATCTGTTTGGAATACGATGGTGTGCTTAATTATACACTTGATCTTGTAGACGTCCTTGCCTGTAATGATGCGAATAAGTTTAACTACCTATGCCGTGAATTAGGTCACTTCTTTACCTCTATCCAGTGGTAAGAAAAATGTTTGATAAATCATGAAATAATCATCATGGATTGACGCTGCATAGTTTGTCAGGAATAAGGAAGTTTGACTTACCATGCTGTATATGTAACAGCTTGGTCGCTACTCCATATAAACTGTTTTTTGTCCTTTTGTAACCTGAGTCCTAGGACAGAAAAGCAAGAGTCTGCTGTGATCAGGTTTGCATTTTGTACTCACTATTGTATCGGAAATTTGATATAAAGGCCTTCTTTTATTCAGCAAAGCCTGTGTTGGTACAAACCAAGATGAGAATAAAATGAAATACAGGACAACACTCTTAGACACCCTTGAAAAGAAAACAAAAGAAGGCTGACATCGTAATATATTATTTTGTGCAGGGCCCAAAGTGTGTGATAATGTACTTAATTGACGAACAAGATATACAAGGTTGTTCATATATTATATTTTTCTCTTTATAAACACTCGATACACCAAGGGCGACATTGAACTCACAGAATGCCTGTTGGCGTGCACCCGTTTAAAGTTAAGCTTACATTATAGATATTTCTTAAATCTGCCCTCTATACCAGGTAATTACAAGTTTGCATACAACTATCCCCTAGCCGTGCAACTCGAGGCGAGGCCTTGCAGTTGTGAAGCTAGTACGGTTTCTACTTACAAATTAGTTTTATAAATGAAGAATGAAAAAAAAAAAAGAAAAAGAAAAACATGCATTTGTTTTTTTGCTTTGGCCCGCTGGAACAGCTTTCATGATGTCAAAAGTGCTAACTATCATCCAACCATTGACAGGCACACCACGGGAAGTGCAAGTGAACAATACTTGGTCAGAGCAGTAATGCACTAACACAAACATTATGTTGGTTAATATTTACCACTTCAGGATGAAACAGCCACTAAACCCATACCGTTAACATCATCTTTATAGCATGTAGGTTTATGCAAGCCCTGCGCTTACATCTGTGGTCCACTCCATTTGAGCAAAAGGCCGCTTGTATTAACTCATAAGTGCCATCGGAGTAAGTTTGTCTTCTGCAGAGGTGAAAATTCCCAGTGTAATTTGGTCCTCCTCCTGATTTTCTTGCTGCTGCTGCTCCTCCTCCTCCTCCCCCTGCTCCCCTCCCCCTCTTCCTCCTCCTCCTGATCCTCCTCCTCCTCCTCCTCCTCCTCCTCCTCCTCCTCCTCCAGTCATACCCTTATTTCCACGGAAATGGTCACCCACAACACAGGCTGTCCTGTTTTTCTTTCCTAAAAGGGGAAGCTTGCTTATGCTCCAAATGGTGTCCAATCTTAAAGCCCCTAAGGTTCAGATATATTTACATTTAATGCACTAATTTATGATACATCATACTCATCTGTTGTATTCACCAAAATAATTATTTATTTGGCGTTATGTATTTTTGACTTAGGAGTAAAAAGTCAGCACCCGTTTTTTAATTGATTTTTTATGCAGAAAATATGCATCAAATCACCTCTGTATGCCCTTCACATGACCGGCATCAAAAATGGCCTTATGATCTAAATTCATACATAATTTTCCCCATTGTCTACGTACGATTAACTCCAATGGAATAACGAAACATTAAGGAGCACTGATAGAGCTATATAGAGCCCTGTCTAAGTCTTGAATCGCTGCCAAATAGGTTTTCGTTCCGTGAGACAGGACCGAAAATCTGCTGCTTATGTTTTATTTCAATAATGTTTATAATCACGCATAATGTACTATTTTAATCTATTTGATCCGAAGGAACACACTGAGATCGTATTAGCCATACCTGATATGATTTTAGTACCTTTAAAATGAAAAGTGCATGTAATGGGCAACTGGAAGGAATAAAAAAAAATAAAAATAAAATTACAAAAGTGAAAGAAACTGTGTAAAAGCCTCAAAGTAATTTGCGATAGATATAAACACAATTGCTTTATATGGAAATTATGACCAGCTTCTGAATTAATAGAGCAAATAGCGTGGCAAATAGCCACTTCTGCCGATCAGGGTAGGGTTTTTGTGACATTATAGATTTGCAAGATCTTTAGGGGCAGTCCTTGTAACCAGTGGCAAATTGATGATTAAAATATTTTTATTTAATTCCACACGAACAACCAAATGCTGATTAACACTGTTAATGACTGTCACAGTGGCCTACCTGTGTTGATTTACAAGGTAGGATGGAACAAATGATACTAAGCAGTATGGATTTTCAACACCCAATCAAAAACAGCAGGGGTAGTAGTAAGGTACTATGGAACACCAGCCGACCTAGTATGCACCTGGTCCATGTTAAAGGTAATAAAGGCACAAGTACGAAGTTAATCTCTATCAATATTGAAGGGCATCTGGTGCACAGCTGTAGCGAAAATTACATACCGTGTATTTGCGGGATTAGCCTATCTTTAGGAATATATTTAAGCTATATTCTAATCTGGCATCCCAGTTAGAAGAACCTCGAATATTAATTTGGAATTATTCAAAATCATACACACAAACACACACACAAATCGAAAACTTAGAGCATCTCCTCTTGAAAAAATCAGTGTTAGTGGTACCGTAATAAGTTTTCATGGGATTCCAACGCAATTAGCCCAGTTGTGTGAAAAAAAATTCAAAAATGGCCAGGAAAAACGAGCGCCCCCCTCCCCCCCCCCCCCCCCAACAAGTACACATTATGTAAAAATCATTGGAGTTGATCATTTGAACAATACCAAGACTTACCTAAGACATATCAAGAACAACATTTGCAAAAGGTTTTGATTAAGGATTTAAACAAGAAGTCAGAAAAGCAAATTGTGGATACTCTCACAAACAGACATACTGGCAGCGGATATTAACTCAGCTCACTGACAAACTCAAGTGGATGGCTGTGACAAATGTTACCCCTGCGTGGAAAAGAGATGATGTTTAAAGCAATACAGAGTTTTTTTTTATTGTCCTTACCAATATAGACTGCAGTATTAACGAAATCACAAGTTCCAGTCTTGCATCTATAACTTATCATATCTGTCACCATATTGTTCACGAAGGTATTCTCTGCAATAGAATTTATACTGGCAAGATGTGCTCCAATTTGCTGACATCGTTGACTGGCAGCTTCCCACGTTATGTCTACTTCGGTTCTGGATGCTCTCAACCCAGGGAGTAAACGAAAACAGCTGTCACCATATTTCAACCATCGTCTGAAGCAGTGAGCTGCTCAAGTACATAATAAAATTATTGCATATCAATCACTCATGTTTTCCTCATATCGTGCAGCTCACAATTAAGGTTTTAGATCAGCTGACCTATCAGTGCAAATGAGCAATCAGGAAGGCCACTTGTCTTTAATCCATCCAATTCTTTCATTCACAACTCCTATTCTGACTTCTTTTCCAACATATTTTGCAGCATCCCATTCAAACTGGATTTGAGTCTACCCTTGGTAGGCATCTATCAGGGTTGCTCAAACGCTCACACCCCAGTTATTTTGGATTTGATTTATCGGATTACTTATGTATTATTTTGTTAAAGGTAAGAACAAAAATCTCTGGGATTGCTTGACAAATTGTTTTAAACTTTAACTGGTACCCTTCTGGAAACTCCTGAACCTTGAGTTCTTCAACAGCTGGATCTTCGGGGGCTGGGGTTTTTTTTTTTTTTTTTTTTTTCGTTTTTTTGTTTTTTTGTTTTTGTTTTTTTTTTTGTTCTTTGTTTTTTTCCCTTAATTTTGAAATAAAATTTTGTTTGGTTTCACGTTTCTTACTCCTCCAAAGCCACCAGACACAATCTGATACATTACGTACACACATATATACATTCGTGCATACATATATCCATAAAAAACCTTAACCTTTCAATGATTCGCTTACAATGTTAGTAAGTTAAACAGTAAAATAAATGCAGATTCACATGTAGATCGGAGTTTAAGTTTTTGGTAATAAGCATTCCGCAATTGATATATATTAAATTGTGATCATGTTTTCAATATCGTTATCTTTTTGTCATTTCTATTGTTTCTTCAATTCTTGTAGCAAATTCTTAAGTTCGCCTAATGTTATCGATATCTCTTTTTCCCATATTGTTGAAAAAGTTTGTGTTATCGTTTTAAATTAGTAACACTCTTTTATAAAAAAAAGTCTGTGACGTGGCAAGCTGATTTTGATGCAATTATATAATGTATTGAATAAGTTGCACAGATGGTCTGTACTCTTTATGAATAAGAAGTTACCTGTAACTCGTGTTTTTGTTTGTTTCGTTTCGTTTTTATGCTTACTACGTTATACTAGCCTACCTGACTGTGACTTTGTGCTGAATATAGAACCCAATGGACTAAAATTGGTCATTAAGATACGTACGAACACTTCTAGTACTGCACATTTCCCAGTGGAATGGAGTTTTTATCTGTAGTTTACAATATAAAACTGTGTTTTTTTTCTGTTCTCAATGTGAAAATTATGTTTGCCTTCAAAATAATAATTGCAACTTGGTCGAGTATATTGTTATTACATTTTGCAGCACTTATAGGCAGTGACGTTACTTCGTTTTTGTTTTTGTCATCTAACGAGATATCAGAGGCGTGTGACATGTATAATTTGCTACAATGTCTGAACGTCGGATATGTCAACACATTGCAAGCTCAATTTTGTCCAAGAGGAAAGAATAGAGGGACAAAACAAAAATGTTCTTCTTTGTAGCTCAAAGTACAGTCATATCTTATAAGGCTTGAGCCTTATGTTGTGCTATCTATAGGAGTCACAACTACCAAACTTATTTAGAACACAACGTAAATATATACGTGTCTAATTGGAACATAATGCAAGCAATCAATCCCACACAGGCGCTCTGTTTATGTTGCAAGAGTGAACTGAATGCTCATTGTATCACTAGCAACTAAAATCGCATCACTTAATCTGATAAACATTGCGGGCTGTAAAGATACTAGAGGATGCTGATCACTTATTTTACAAAATCAAAGTGGAGTGTTACCTTCAACATTTTATCATTGTCTCTCGATAAACATTGTGTTTACTGTCTCTTCAATACCAGGTATTCTGCATGAACAATGACTACAAACCTTCGGAGCCTTGGCTAGTGTCAACCTCGTTCACATAATGCCTCTCCTGGTGATAAATGCCCATAAATCCTCTCGCATTTCTTTCCCAACTTAAGCCATCGCTCCTCCTTTTTCTTTCATGGAAAAGACTAAAGCTGTCGTCCAATGCAGATATACTCAGTTTAACTTGCATCAGATGCCAGGTTGATCTAAAGATTCGTGGGTAATAGTGACCTTTGCAGTACTTTTTAATGGAATTTGGTACATTATATAAATCTAAGCTGATGAGCTGCACGTTGTTACCACCACATTCCTTTTTAAAGTTTGGTAAATCTACTTCAAGCACACGAAAGACGACCACATATCCCATTTTAACTGAAATGTACCAAACACAATTTTGCTGTTTTGGAACATACACTGGATAACCTGGACTAAGCACCATTCCACACTTGTAGAAGCATTTCGAGCCTAAATGTAAACACCTGTGATATCCCACCTGACAACCGGGGCAATCTGTAAACACGAAAAAATAAAGTGTAACCGTTAATTTGGATCATTTTGTAATATTATCATTATAGTCACTCCATAACTGCAATGGCTGCTGGTAAATTTGGTTTTCAGTACGCAATTAACAGTATCTTTTGGTACTAGTAGTCCTTTTTACCTATACGTAGCACATAACCCATGTACTTTCACCATTCCTAAACATTATCATGTCGAACTGCCTCCTTAAGGACTTTTTGTTACAACAGAAGCCGTATTGATGAAGAGAGAATGTTGCGTCATATCCGTTTTATCTCCCCTGAGCAGATTATAATGTATGCCGAGCCGTGATTTTGAAAATATTTGCAGAGCTGCTATTTGGATTTTCATGTGAAGCCACTCTGCTGTTTTCCTTTGTATCTTTTCTTCTGAGGCATTGCCCCAAAATGACATTGAATATTATGGTAAATTGATGGCTACCAACTAAGACTCAGAATCAGATCATATTTATTTGACATCAGCCAAGATGAAGCTATTCAACATTTTAATTCTGTGTTCTTGCCTTAATCGTATAAGTTAAAAGTAAGCAACTTTGGTTTACAGACCATTGAATGGGGCTTTGCCACACACCCATGACTTGCAGTAGGAATGGAATCTTTATCTATAATAGTTTTGAAGCTATTTAAAATTTATATTTTGCATGTTCACCTAATTTGCAAAAATTAAAATTGTACAATTTGGGATCATGGTCCATTGGATACGGCTTTGCCTCAAACTTATAACTTGAAATAGGAAAGGCTTGCCCATGAATTATAAGTGAAGGAGACATTCAACTTTCATTTTTTTTTTCATTGCCCCTTAATAGCTGAAATTGTACAGCTTATATACTGTCCATTATATTGGCAAGTGTCACAAACTTACATATACACATTGAAATTTTGAGTGTGTCTGCTATAGTTTGGAGAAAAAGGAAGCTTTTAAAAATTTAATTGTCTATGTCTGGTATCATTAGAAACATCATGACTATTGCAAATGATATACTCAATTTCACTGGTTTGATCAGTCACCATGGCAAGTTTGGTGGTTTTTGGAATAAAAGTGTATGAGAAAAACTCCAGACAAACTTGAGTATAAAGAAAGATAGAAACAAACAAAAAAATAAAAAAAAAGGAAAAAGGAAAAACACAAAAAACAAGAAAGAAAGTGTTTACCGACTAAAGTCTCACACACTGAAACCTATCTACAATGCCCATCTTTGGGACCAAAGAAAATTGCCCACTCCTAAGAGAGTCATCCCTTCTGGGCAGTATGGATGAGTATATGTGTGTGCACATGTACCTTATTCATGCATGCACATAAACATGCACAGTTTATACATATTATAACTGAAGGGGATGTATATACATGCAATACAAAAACTGTCTTTCTTCCTTTATTACATAAACAAATTTGAACAGAAACTGTCACGAAACTATGTCTACATAAACCTGAGCTGTGAAGTGAGACAAGCACTATAGTGTCCCAATAGTGTCCATGAGGGATAGGCTTCATCTCACTGGTTGCAAGAAAACAAAGGCATGTAAGTGTCCACAGAGATGACACTAATGCACATATTGTATCAAAAGTCACAAAGCTGTGAAAACAGTCATTCAGGACTGGAAGACCATACTTTGATGGGTCTGGCCAACTCAGAATTGTATGTAGTCTATGTTTGAACAGAGGGTTCGCTTATGCTTGTTCTGCCTAGAGGTCCAGAGCCTGTGCTCCCTTGGGACTGCCAAGCCCAGCAGACTCATAGCCACAGGCAAAAACACACCAGCTAGGACACCAGTCACAGTCATGCTGCACTGGCGGCTCTGTACAGCACTAGTGAAAACTATACCCTGTCTGATACATATAGCAGAATGGAGCAGATAAGCTCTTGTCTGAACAGAAAGAGATTCTCTATATTTTATTAAGAACCTCATTACATAGTTTTAGGCAGTATCCCACCTTCCCATTTGCTGCAACCTTCCAAATCATCCACCTAGCACGCATGGTTAGACGGCTGTTTATGAGGCAGGTCCAAACTACTGATGTTTGGTTGCCAACCTGAACATTTTGTTTTTCCGATAATTCTTCTTTTCTTTCCTTATCTCTTTCCCTCCTTCCCTCTTTGCTTCTTTCCTTTTTTCTTTCTTAATTCTTTATGACCAAACTTGTCCAGAGTTGTTCTCTCCGACACCATTATTCTGAAAACCGCCAAACTTGCCATGGTGACTGACCTACCAGTGAAACTGTGCATTTGGTTTGGAATGGTCATGCTGTTTAAAGTTATGCAAATTAGGGACACTAAAAATTTTGAAGTTCCATATCTCCCACAGTATTGCAGATAGATACAAAATTTCAATGTGCACACATAGGTTTGTGACACCTGCCACTAAAATGGACAGGAAACTGAAGTTGTACAATTTCAAATGACGGTAATTAGGAGCATTAAAAATTGAAATGTTGAATATCTCCATTATTATTATAGATAGACATGTATTTCTCACTTCACTTTATAGCTTTGTGGCGAATCAACATCCAATGAATCACGAACCAAAGTTGTAGGACTTTAGTTCATGCAAATAAGGTGAACATGCAAAATTTGAATCACAAATAGCTTCAAAAGTATTATAGATATAGGTGCCATTTCAACTTAACTTGTGAGTTTGTGACATAGCTGCATCCAAGGAACCATTATCCAAAATTGTACAATTTTGATTCCTGTAAATAAGATGAGTACTCGAAATATAAATTTTGAATAACATCAACACTATTTTACATAGAAGTGCCATTCCAACATGAAATTGTTGATTTAGCCCCATTTAACGAATCATAAATAAAAATTGTAGGCTGCTGATTTATGCAAATAAGGTAAATATACAAAATTAAATTTTGACTAGCTTCAAAACAATTACAGAGAGTAGTGTCATCCAAACTTCACTATTAAGGTTTCTGACATGGAAGAAAGAAATAATGAAAGGAACAAAGATGGAAGGGAGGAAGGAAAGAAAAAACGAATTCTTAAAAAAAAAAATTCTGAGTTTGCACCCACACATAACAAGCAACCCTCTGCCTATACTCTTGGTAAGGCATTTATTTGAGAAAATGAGTATAGGCATCTACTCAGTACCAATATGGTCAAGCAGAAAAGGGGTATTTCATCTATGGTCTTTGTATATGAAATAGCCCTTATAAGCATGGCCACAGTGTGATGTTATTATGGAGAAAATATGATTTTGTTGGTAGCATAATCAGTCTCTTGTGTAATTCATTAGAAAGCTTTAAAAAAGGCCCTAGCTTCATGTCTTTTTTTTTTTTGCCTGTTATTTGGTAAAGTATGAACATGAACCTCACTCCCTACCCAAAGCAAACTTGCGCACATGCATACAGGGCGGAGTATTTCTAAGAAAAATACATCACCATCACTATGAAATATTAAAATATTTTCACCTGGTCTACATGTTAATTTCATGTGTTTCTGTTTGTCAACCAGGTCATATTTTGTGATGTGAATAAAGCTACAATTTCTCTCTTTTTTATTTTTACAATATTTAAACAATCATGCCACCAATTTCCTTACTATTAATCCCTCAATTGTCAGCCATATACAATGAATTATCAAAATTGTAGCCAGTTATAGCAACCTTTGTGTTATATTGACTAGCTAGCTTCTCATTCACATTACCAGGCGCACCTACTTTAGACCCTGTCACTGCATACACTTGAACATGTATGTTTTATTTTTTAATCCTTCTACAACATTGACTGTTTACAACTTATGTGAAAGACTCGCCGGTTCTTTTGGACCTGTATCCACTATTGGGGCAGCCCTCTCGCCCAAGCTGCACTGTTCACGCACCAGGGTGTCGTGGCGGGTCTTAGTTGTGCCAATTAAAATAAATGTATTGGTTGTGCTCAGAAAACGCAAAATCTTGCCTTTTTATCAACATTTGGACAAAATGAAAATCATGAATGCATTTCTATCATTGCCCATGCTGACAGTCTATAACCAAGGAGGTTAGAAAGAGAGACTGAAGTATTGAATCAGTTGTTTTAGTCTTTTTGTGTAATGGGTACAAACACTTTAATGTACTTCTTGAAATAAAATATATATTTCAAATAATCCCCCCCCCCCCATTTTTTTTTATTTCGTGGTTTACGAGCTCGACGACCAAAATCTAAAGATAAGAGGAAGCCTTGAAAATGTCAGAGAAAATATAGTCTGAGAAGAATGTTCTTTTTGGTTTCGCTCTGTCAAGGTATGTAATTTGTATAAATGTATAAACCTTGTATTCTAGAGCTTTGGTATCAGAAGGAAGCAGTGAAGAGCTGCTTATATCTGAGAAGTGTGTAAATTAAAGACATGTCAAATGACTTTTCTATAGGTCTATGTACTGATTTTGAAAAAAAGTAGAAAGAAATCACAATTTTTGTAATTTAAAAAAATAAAAGGTCATGTATACATAAAGCAGGCGATCATTAAAAGTTTGGCTGGTGTATATCATCTTGCAAAGCATCCATCCTTTTTATGATGCCCATGCAGGTAAAAATCAAATTACCATTGTGACAAGGGGAAATGTTACCTATACTGCACCGAACCCTGGCATCTCTCACTTTGAATTGTCCCAAATGATAAACAATAAATATGTAACACTGACCATTTTACATATAGTTTCTACTGCAAATGAGCTTCTAATTTGGATAATTATTTCCATTTTAAACTATTTTCTAGCTCAGTGACTTATATGTATGAATTTAAATACAAACAGGTGCAAAATTCGAACGAATATACATGTAATATATTTGGTATACATTTCTTCTTCAAGGAATGTTATCCTGCATGTTTATAAATGTACATACTAACAATACAGTAAAATAGTCATTTAAAGTCTCCCATTAAGAGACCACTCCCCTATTGCAACCAACTATGTATAATCACGTTCCTGTTTGCACTGCATTCCCCTGTCATTGCCTTTGACCAAAACAAAACAAAACAAACACAAAAACAACAAAAACAAAACAAAAAAACAAAAACAAAAACAAAAAAAAACAAAAAAAATCCATCATAAAAACTGCTAAAAATACTCAAAAATAAGAAATTTTAAATATAATCATAGAAACGTATGGTAGCATATTTTAGAATAAACACTAACGGTAGAAATTCATAAACTAACATCAACTCATGTCTGAGATTCGTGGTTCATCATTCCACAATAAGTTTTTAGAAAAATAAAGTTTTCTTATATAACCAGTATATCAAGTGGTCATCAGGAAGAAAATATTTTAATATGTTTTGAAATATCAGATATACATTGGCTCGTTTAATGCATTCGACTGCAGAACCTGTTTAGCAGTTTTTATGGAGAAAAAACTATAGATCATCATTTGAAACCTCATGAAGTGTGCACCAAATATTACTTTGCGTATCACACATTTTAAGCTGTACAAACATCTGAGTAGGGGTACCAATTGGAGCCCAAATAGATGGACTTTTAAATGGAAAGTACGGGAATGCTAGTCCTGTGCAATGGTATTTGACAGAGGCCACTACATACATGCACTTTGCTAAGATTTTAATGGCACTTTCGTAGACCACAGACTTTGCATAGTTAAGAAAGGGCCTTCATGTATTCTCGTCTTCTGAGAAGGGCTTCCCAATAGTTTTTGAATGGAAAGAATCTGATGGGTGGCCAATTCAGGCTACAATTCTGTAGAATTTTGACAAAGGCTTGATTAGCCCAAATAAATTAAAGGGTCTTCAGTGGGTAAATACTCGGAACATGTTTTCAGAGCCTGTATACGTATTTGTCTCTCTGAATAGCCAGGTGCGCCTCAAGATATTGAGATTAAAAATGTACTCCCGACTGCTTACTAACATTTGGAAGCAATGACCATTAAAATGGCAACACTTTGTATCAAAGAACCAGACAGGGACCATACATAGCCTGACATTGGATCGCAATGAATATACACTTAGTGCCATGTATTATATATGATAGTTTTGGGCTGTAACCTCGCTTGGATGTAGCCAGTAGCCAGTAAAGAACAATCATAGACAAAACAGTCCACATAAATCCAATAATAAAGAGCTATACTAATGTAATTAGTTAAATTATTGCAGCTCATCGAGCTGCATTCAAGGTTTTACAATTTTTAAAACTGAAGATCCAAAAAACGCATTAAAACAAAAAATAAAAATGAAAAAAAGAAGAGAGATATGGTTATGTTTCGCCAAGTTTCGGTTGGGTATAGAAATAGTCATGCAATGGTGAAATGGGCATTTAGACAAGCAACAGGAGAATGGACATTTGAGAAGTACCAGGTGTATAAAAGGTGTAGGTAATACCATAAAGGTGCGTGAGAAAGCAAACCAAGCAACCTGGTGTGAGGGGCAGTCAGGAATAAACATTGTATGTAAACATGACTGCATTCAGCTAAGTTAGGCCAAAATAAGGTTGTTATATCTATTGCCATTAGGGAACAGTTCAGCTCAGATGAAGTTGAGAGCATAAGCCTATGTAGGTCTATGTCAGTGGCGATCGAAATGTGATGTCAGTCTTCATTTGCAACCTCCTGAGGTAATGTCATAATATGACTTTTGTTGCATAATATTATTATTGGGAATATATTTTTTATACGTCAGAAGACTTAGCTCATTTTAAATAATGCAAAACAAGCTACCTGCAGCAAGAAACATAATGAGCATATCATAGAGTCTAAATCGTTGTACATAATTTCCGCCATACAATAACTATTTTTATAAAGTTTTTGCAGTCAGCTAAGAATATGGAGTGGTACGTTGGACAGTTGAAGGCCATTTGATGGTTTTAGTTTAGAAAGATTTCCCTTCAGGTCTTGGGAAAGACAGGGTCGTGTCCATGGATGGTAAGCTATATGTAGGTCCACGATTTCAGATATGTGATGCGAGCCTTTGACTCTCATCCAACACATATTATACTTGTATCAATGGACGAAAAAAACAGTGCGTATGGTAGTCAGTTATTTGCTAGAGACTTTTTGCCGTCATGGAAACAGCTATTACACCTTTTAAACTTAAAACGTGTCCACAGTATTGATCAAGAAAGTGAAAAGCCATGTCTGTCTCTTGGTGAATAGAAAGAGTGCAATAAGGATATTGTGTTTTTTAGTGAAAGGGAAAACATTTTATACTACAAATGAACTTACTTGTGAAAATATACTTGACTTTAAATCCTCGGTTCATATTCAGTAAACCAGACATACATGTCACAAATGTCAGCGACGCAACTCCCATGTGGCCAATAAACAGGACACCAAATGTATGTTGGTTCTTATATGTATAGACAGTGTGTGGCTGAGAATATCTATGAGCGTAACTACTCCACACGGTCAGCATATCCTGGCAGGGACCCTTCAGATTCATTAAAAAAAAACAGTAAACGATAGATGCTGTGCTGTTAACGTTGGAAGGGGCCAAGCATAAGGGCATATTAGTACACAGATTACTGACTCAATTCGACAAATTCAGAATACCATATCACAATGGGCAGTTGTTAAACAGTATGCAAAAAATATATATCCAAATACTCTTTGCCGCCTGATTAGTAAAAGAACAGTGCTTAAAATGTACGAGCATTTAGTTGAGCAGTTAAAACAGCAACACATCCTATTGTTAGTAAATATTTATCAAAAATGGAACCATTATTTTCAAATGTTTTATTCTTTCAACTACATACCTAAGGTCCACCTGAAAGTAGAAAACTGCCTGCCACATCAATAACATGAACATGTAATTACTTTTTGTTTTGAAACAGCTTTGGATATAAAGCAATGCTATCACGGGAACGCAATTTTAAAGGTCTAGATCTATGTAACAGAAATGAGGCCACAGAAAGGAACATTCCTTACACAAAATAGGTATCCAACCTTCTACAGTCATGTAGCGCTCATTAAATTATAATCAAGGATATTTTCATCAACATTGTAGCGGATTGTCAATGCTTTAGTGTTTTGAGGGATTTTGAAAATTCGTGGTTTTCATAAGTAACTATCTTAACCTGAGGATTACAAAGGTTCATTTAAAATACAGCTGATTCTATGACTCTACTGGCGGTTATTAACAATTTTGGAAAGACGAAGTTTCAAATTCAAAGTAAACTGGCCTGAGATTGTCAGTCTACCATTTGGCCTAACTGGAAAATCGGCGAAGCTGACGACTGTTATAAGGTTAGCCTCTTCTCAAACTTGCAAAGTGCCAGCCATTTTGTACACACACACACAAACACACACACACACACACACACACACACACACACACACACACACACACACACACACACACATACACACACACATATGTATATATATATATATATATATATATATATATATATATATATATATATATATATATATATATATATATATTCATTTTGCAAGGACATTGAGTTTTTCTCTGGAGGAAGTCTCACTCATAAAAAATAAAATTGAAACGGCATATGTATATATACATATATATATATATATATATATATATATATATATATATATATATATATATATATATATATATATATATATATACATGGGGAGAGATAGAGAGAACGGGAGAGACAGAGACAGAGAGGGAGAGAAATTGAACGGTTTTCAATTTGCATTCATCTATGAACTTAGATTTTGACGCGTAATAAAATTATACTACTGTTCATTATTATTACTCGCAAAATATCCTTGTGGCATTGATTTCTGTGTTTTCAGTTTTGACTTTGAGAGTCTTACGTGACATATTGACTTATGTCTTGGTAATGGCAGATCATATCCCTTCTTTATTTAAACACGATGACTCAAGGCGTGTGAGCTAAAACGTTGGTATTACAATGACTGTTGTATTATACAAAAGTGAGGTTGACTTAATGCCGAACGCTACAGGGCTACTTAAATCTTTGCATCCATGTTCAGGTAAATTTTGGTAAGACGAAGATGCACTGTCACAGTCCTCGTATTGTGATGTGACTGACGCACGCATGGGTATATGAAAAGAAACGGTTAATCAAGTCTCATATTAAAATCGTTTCCACAATATTTGGTGCCATGATTTAACGTACCGGTAGGTCTCGTAGATCCAGATCAAAAACGAAAAGTCTTACAAATTTTTTCCATGGTGGACGTATTGTGTACGTGCAGCTTAGTGAATCAGGATATCCCTGGGGGTATCCAGGGGAAAATATCTCACCCTCTGGATCCCTGATCATGAATTCACATGGTGAGAAAGAAGATTTTCCTGAAAGAAGAAATAATTACCAGTCAGCCCATCTGCATTGTCTGTGTAAGATAATGGTCAGCAATGTCCCATTTGTGCTCTAATGGTAACATGAATAAAGATGATAATCTTGATGACGATGATGTTGATTGAAAAAGATCCTTTCCCTTAAGAGAACTTTTGAACTCTGCTGTGGGCATTTTCTCTGGCCATTTGTCCGTGATGCTGGGTCATCATTGGCGCTTCAATGGAGGAAGGCTGGGGCTTGCTGTAGGCTTCAGGACTGCTTTAAGCAGAAAATCCAATGACTCAAGCCAAAGGGAAAAAAGTGCGGGTTCATGAATTTAATACAAGGCAGTCGCAAAAACTATTATTCATGAACCATTATTTGCTGAAAACTGCAGATATGCAATGAAATGGACCCATGTGAGCTGATTCAAATTGGCCGTCATGGATCAAAATGTAGCGTATTGATGTCTATGTTATGTACAAATTTGCCACCTGGTGTGCAGGATGAAATAGTGCTGTGCACAAAGAGTACAAAAATGTGTAAAAAATAGATGCGATTCTTTTGATGAGTAATGGTGGCACAGTCCTTGATGAAAACAACATCAAATGTATTACAAGCTATTATAGCATCAAATCCATACTGACTCGTGTGTTATTGTTCAAAATAACCACACATATGCAACAAAGATTAAAATGTCTAAGGGTTTCATTTATTCATATATAAAAAGGTAGTTACATAGTGTGAAATACAGAACAATTAAACACACTTGCAAAAATATTTACATATGTGTATATCTTATTCACATATGTAAAAACCTTTTACAATTGTAAAAATTGCAAGTTATTCGACATATGAACAAAAAGGAAGACAGATATATATATATATATATATATATATATATATATATATACATATATATATATACATATATATATATATATATATATATATATATATATATATATATATATATATATATATATATATATATATATATATATATATATATATATATATATATGATTATTGCAGTTCTCACTTTTAACGTCTCCAAAACTGTCTTCCTGACTTACTTTAAACTTTGTGGGATGTATTGCAAGTTAGTCTCTCCTGAATTGGTTCAAATGGATAATGTCTGGTGATTTTTTAATTTTACAATTTTTTAAAAATTATTGTTTTGTGAATCTCATAACATTCTCCATAACCGCTTAACACATTCTTTCACATTCGCATGGGAACACTTCTTGGTACATCTGGGCTGGGATGAAACAAAAACATTCTTGCTATATCATACCTTATGCTTGCTTTAATGCTGAGAGGATGCTGTGTGCCATTGTTTCTTTTATTGACTAAAGTGAGATTATTCTTTGAATGTATAGCTTCCCTGTGGTAATGATAAAGTGTCTAACATTGGTGATGACTTTGGTGAGGCATCCAATCATATTGGGCTTAAGCTGACCCTGGCTGACTAAGAAGATGCTATTATGGGTCGTAACCTAAATGCTGTTCTCGCGCGCAATTCTGCACATGATTAACATATGACAGACATGGCGCACAGATAGAACGTAATCTTTGTATTGTATTTGTGTCTTTTTGTCCAAAACCACTTCCTATTGCCATTAACCTATTCCGCATTGCGAACTTTTTACTCTCCATAAGCTTACCTGTCCGTGTCTAACCTATATGCATATAGAAGTACTATTGTCCATATTGCACACGTTCCTCTGTAAAATTTTGACAAACAGTCATCTTCTATGGTCTGGGGATCTAGTTTTTCGTGGTATTTATTTCACTAATCATGTATGTATTGATCTTTTCATTGTATTATCCGATTTTAAAAATAAATAGGGTAAAGATATACTTGTGACAGAGTGCAAACACTCGTTACCCACAGCAAAACAGTTTGCGGTAAAATTCGAAGTAACCAGTGTCATAAAGAGTCAAATAAAAAAAATAAAAAAACACTTGAAGACATTTAGCTATCGGGCAGAATTGTCCAATGTTTTTTATTCCATGATGTATGCATTTATGTGTTCCAAAGTTTACAGATGTCTTTTGTGAAAAGATTCCTCATTCCAGTGAGATTCATATATGTTGTGTATCAATTTAAGAAGCTGTATTGAATGTGGTGGCAAAGTATTTCCCGGACTGAAAAATAATATATGTCACAAACCATTATCGAATAATATCGTTTTCCTAAAACGGGATGATATATTTTTCGGAAAGACCAAAGGCAGTTCTGCTTGGAAATTAACAAAGTAAACCCTAGCACGTATTAAAATCCTGCGTATATCGATGGCATCAGTCGCTAGATATTATTATATGTTACTTCAGGCACACGTTGGATTCCTTTCATAGCTTCTGTCACAATCTACCACCGGTTTGACTGCCTCTTTTAGAAAAAGTCAGTTTAATATAGCGAACTGCCCATCCTGATTGCAGTACGCTTAGAGTTTTATACAAGAAGTCGCATTAAAAATGCCGTTTATCAGCGAAAAATATAAAGTGATTTATGACAGGATTTTGGTAGCAAGATAAGAATAATTTCACTACCTGTAAATACCGCTGAGGATTTCCCTGAAATTTTCGGGCTACGGCAAAGTTCAAATCCGTTAAAAAGAAATTACATAATACACTGTGGTTTGCAACTACCGAGATATGATACATGCATGAACATACTTTG
>OZ026626.1:17378261-17390761 GCA_964020975.1 Hermodice carunculata | reverse complement strand
CAATGAAGATAACGATATTCAAAATGACGCATATTATAATCAAGTCGAGTCAAATTTTTGGAAAGTTGTGGCAAACGCTAAGGATGTAAAAACTCCCGTTCCTAAAGTTCAGTCATCCAATCTGTCCGCTTCAAACACAACAGTTGTAGGATTGTTATTTTTCCAAAATTGGAGCTTGAAGTGTTCACTGGTGAGCCTATAAAGTACCACACTTTTGTCAAAGCCTTCAAGGCGAGTGTAGAAAAATGCACTGACGACGCTGATGTACGCTTATGTAGATCGTTTAAACATCTAAGTGGTGAAGCACGTGACAGTGTAAGGTCGTTTTTAATCATTGGTGTCACTTTGTTTACAAATTAGCCTGGCAGACACCTGAGAATTTTTTATGGTTCGTCTCATCGTGTGACGCAAGACATAATTAGACGTCTTTGTCAGACGAAGCCAGTAAAATCATGCAAGGAATTTAGTAGTTTGTCGTATGAATTTCGTAATGCATTTCAAATCCTTGAAAGTATTGGCTGTTTGTCGGAAGTGAATAGTCAGGTAATCATACTTGACATAGTTTCGATGTTCACCAACTATGTGCAAAACCGCTGTACAAGCTTGAAATGAAAGGTAAGGAAGACAGTGGTACATGATTGAAATTCAAAGATCTGGTCTTATTTGTTGATTCTATTGCGGACGAATTATCAGACCCAGTAATAGATGAGAATGCACGCATGCTTAGGTATCATCGAAACAAGCAAGTTACATCACATGATACCCAGGTCTCTCCTACAGAGGATTTTAAAGATACATGTAGTTCTGAGACATCTGACCGTTTGAACGAAAATAGAAGTTCAGTTTGTCAGGACTACACAACTTTAGTTGGTCAAATTTTGTCATCAAGAATTTAGTTGATCATTGTAACCTGAAAGGTACAGATGTGCTTTATTTGTTAAAGACGATGCATGGCTTACCTCCGGCTGTATATCAGCACGTAAGTTTCACAATCTCGTCATCTTCAGGGCATGAAAGTGTTCATATGGCAGGGATTAAAGTGGTGGATAATGTCCCTAGTACTGCTGCCTCTATCAATATCAAAGATCTTCAGCATTTGCATGATCTTGATATATCGTCAAGTATATACAAAGAGAGCTTGGATATTTTGATTGGCAATGATTATACTGAATGCTTAACACCTTTGCAAGTACGTTACAGCTAACCAGGTCAACCAATAGGTATTCAGTACAAATTGGTTTGGGGTTTGAAGGGCAAGGTTCCTCGTACAAAAGTAAGTCACGTGGCTATGTGCAATTTTGTAATTGCTTCCTGTATGGACCGTCAGTCTCAGAGAGATGTGTTGATTATTCATTTCCCGATACTGAGTAAACCAGTTGAGTCAAACTGTACAGATAGTTTAGGTAGTTCTGTCGAGGAAAACCGTGCAAGTGATTTCTTTTCATCTCGTAATGAAGTATTATTGCAGGGTGGGTTGGTGCCAGACAAGCTCATGGTAAATGATACAGTCGTACATGACACTGACGTATGCACTTCAGAGGCACATGTACCTGTGTCTGACATTAACAAGTTATGGGAAATTGAAAATTGACCACTCAATCTAATATCTCTTTCTGTCGAAGAAAAGAAAGTCCTTGAGTTGTGGGATAATAATTGTAAGTTTGTTGATGGCCATTATATGCCCACTGTCCCATGGAATGATCCTAGTGAACCACTTCCCAATATTTTTTCTGTGGCAGCCAAGCGTTTAGATAACCTTGTAAACGTCTGAAAAAACGGATCTGTTGTCTAAGTACAATAAAAAAATTACAATATTGATTTATTCAAAATAAGCAGAAATCATACCTGATCGTGACTTGCATAAGTCCAACAGAATTTGGTATTTGCCCCACCATGGATTGGTCAATCCAAATAAGCCAGGGAAACTACGTGTTGTCTTCGACTGTTCAGCCAAATATGCTGGTGTCTCTTTGAATGAGAGTTGTTTCAGGGGCCGGACTTAGTAAACAAGCTGTTGCTTATTTTCCATCGATTCAGATCGCATGAATATGGGATGGGGATATCAAATATATGTACAATCAAATTTTAATCCCAGAGTACGATCGTGATGCAGTCCTTTTTCTTTAGTATCAAAATGGAAATAGGTTCATATGCGCATGCAAGTCAATGTATTTGGAGGTATATGGTGGTCCTCATCGTCTACACACACTTTGAGGCGGGTTGTTCTAGATAACCCAAATATAGATCCTTTGTTCAAGGAAACGATTTTACACTCGCTGTAGGATGACGATTTGACCCAATCATTGTGCAGTATAATTGAAGTGCAGAATATTATCTTTAATCTTCCTGATGCTCTTCGGCTTGGAGCTTTTGAGATCACTAAATTTGCAGTCAATGATGAACAGACTGTTAATCCAATTCCGATCGAAAGCCGTGCAAAAAAATACACGAATTTTCATCTCGCAATGCCGAGCACTAGGTGTGAAATGGATGGTCAAACAAGATATATTGTGTTTCGAAGTTCGGAAAATTCGACTTTGGGCAGGTCACTCGTGGAATCATGCTTAGCTTCTTGGCTTCAATATTTGACCCACTTGGACTTGTTTCACCTTTGATAGTTACAGGTAAACTGTTGCTGCAGCAGACTACCCGTCTACAACCAGACTGGGAAGCCCTGTGCCAGAAACCATTCATCAGAATTGGAATTCATGGTACAATTCATTGTACAAAGGTTTGCAAAATTTGACTTCCCCTCGTTACATTAAGTCAGAAGAGTTTGACACAGGTTATCACCAATTCCATGTGTCCTGTGATAGTAGCCAAGTAGTATTCGGTGCATCCATTTACATCAGGTGTTTTAGTTCGCGACGAAAGATTTCTTCTCAGCTCATGATGAGTAAGTCTCATATTGCTCCAATCAAAAATATGCTTTCAGTACCACGCTGAAAACTGCAAGCTGCCAAATGTGGAGTACATAATGAGACATGGCGTTTTCACACTTTCGTCAAGAATTGGGTTGGCTATATCAGAACTAAGACCAATCCATGATGGTGGTTCCATATTGACTCGTCGTCAAATCTTGCAGACTTCCTCACATGTTCTCTTTCTTCAATTCGTCAGGATGTGGTTGATATTTGGTGTCCTTGACATTTTTGTGTAAATACATACTGTCCATGATCAAGTTTCAAAGTTCACTCATTCCATTCAGTAATATGTTAGCATTAAAAATATTTTCTTGGTTTCTTTAGATTATTTGAGACACGAAAAACCAAACTCGGACAAATGGTAAAGAATATGCATGTCTACCATTTGTTCGAAAATCTCAAAATGAACTAAATTATCCAAAACTGGTTGGGTTGGCATTACCTAAAGGTGAACTTCTCTGAGTTATTAATGGAATTCAGTAATAACATTTGCCTAAAAATTTCTTTCATTAAAGTACCAGAATGCCTCTTGCCCCATAGACTACAATTGTCAAGCTCAACAGTTTTCCTCGGTGCACTATTGCACCCAAACGCACGGAGGAAAGCTATTGACTCAGTGCAAAGGTTAGCACTGAAGGGGTCAATGAACACTTCCCCATTCATTGCCAGTACGGCAGCACCACATGACAGGCACAAGATGCCACAATCAAAAACTGTCCTGGTCAACTAAACCGTTGCAATTTAAATATAAACGCCCCGCAGCCTTGATACGATGACAAATGAAAGAACAACACCAGATGCTGACAGCCAGTCTAGCCAGCTCAAATTTTCACCTTGATATTCTGCTCTGTGATGTTCGTGTCTGCAATGTATAGTGTGTTTTTTTATGGGAAAAACTTCAAATTGCCTGCCTTTTCTGTTCATTTTCACGAAATAACCGGAGCGTTCGAAAAGAAACAAAATGACTGTGCGCAGCAACATTCTCGCCAATTTGGACGCAAGTGCCGTTGGAAAATCAAAACTGCATATCTTGGTGTTTTGTCAGAAAATTTTCCACCCGTTAACTTTGCCTGGTTGGTTTGAAAGTATCTACCGATAACCTAACTTGAATTTCAGTTTTGCATCCTTTAAATCTTAAAACATTTCTGTCAGCCTATCTACTTTGATATACAAACGACAATGAGATGAATCTCAGATTTCGATAAAAGTTCCAGCTCTGACTCCCAGCAAATTGTATCTCTTGCATGACTGTCCCTGTGGCCGCTTTATATTGATTTGGCCATGGGCATTTGGGACTGTCGCAGGTAAGAGGAAATAGCCAAGCAGCTCCCGACTCAGTCGCTTTATTCAGCTATTAATAAGTATTTACACCATGCATACATTTGGCTTCATTTATGCTGCTAAATATTAATTTATTTATTTATTTAATTATTCATATATTTATTTATTTATTTATTTATTTATTTATTTATTTATTTATTTATTTATTTATTTATTTGTTTATTTATTTATCTATTTATCTATCTATCTATCTATCTATCTATCTATCTATCTATCTATCTATCTATTTATTTATTTATTTTACATACTTATTTATTTGTCTTTTTTCCTCATTTTTGTTGCACAATTATTTCCATTCGGACATGAAATCCACATGATAATAGACATTATTCCAGGAACCAATTCTGTGTGCATAGGAGTGTATGACCGCACGTCTGACGGCAAAATGTCTGACATTAAACAAAAGTGAAAATCATTAGAGTAAATTTAAATCGGCACATGTGAAACATTATATATAACTGTTCCGCAGTTTCCGGGTGCATGATAAGTGACCTAATATTAAATTGACTGCCTTATAAAAATCATTTACCGATTCATAATGTCTACTTGTCTTTGAACTGATTGTACCCCAGTCTTAGCCACTGGAATTTCTGCTTGGGTCTTTGGGTTAATAATAACGTGCCACTATAGCCGGGTCAATAGATGACATATAGCCACCCAACCCCGAACAAATTGTAGCAAAACATGTTTTACTGGCTTTCACTTCTAATGGGTGATCTGGTCAACTGAAAAAAGTCTCCCAAAATCTGATAGGGAGAAAAGGAATCAGGGTAATTTTTTCAGATAGCGGCCACCAGGCTTATTAATTGCTAAAACATCTATAACTTCGTCAATAATTGTGATAGAGACACAATTAGTGGCTCTTTTTATGGTTTTCATGGATCAGGAGTCCATTGGTGTCACTAGAATTAAGATCTGATCAGTTGTTTCACTTGGAATCCAAGATGGCGGAAAAAATGAAAGCAAGAAATCAGTAAACTCTATCTAATCAAACAACTCCAAGTGTCGCCCAACATGTGTAATGCACCTTTTTTCCACAAGCTCACACCATGTCCCATTCAGAAGTTATTTTGCCACTTCAGGTCTTCTACGATATTTGAGGTATTGCATATTTTGGAACACCAAGCCGAATCTGTAAATTTCGTTCCAGATTTTTTTATGTGCTTACATGGAATTCAACAAGTTCATAAACTCTCACAGTGTTTACCCTTTTTATCTAATCGTTGTTGGCATATCAAACTGGGTAGTTTGAATGTTAATTTTATGCCACGATGTGCTCATTAATATATATGAATATCTTTTCGCATGTTTACTAACAGAATGTACATTGCCAGAATGAATAAGTCTGATCCATGTTGGAGGATCCAATCCTATGTGTATGTGTCACCTGTTCCAAGATGTCATTTTGTGCCTGAAAAGTACTGAGATTTAACTTCTACATCCATTTGCAGGTACTTGTCTAGGCATAGAAATAGAAAATTACAAATACACATAATTTAGGTTCAAATTGCACACAGGCGCAGAATGTAGCAGAATTAGAATTGAAAAAAAAACAAACAAAAAACCTGATATATATGTGGCATACTTATAGACAAAGTTTAATGCAGAAATTGCTTTCCTGACTTGTTTTCGACCTTTTTGTGAAAGATCTGGTGTATGCCAATGTTTGCACTGAACAACTTTATAACAAAGGTTCTGTATTTCTCATCACTGCTCCTTGAACCATTATGTCACCACTTCTATCCTATCTTTAGATAGTGTCTTTGGATTCTGCTCCTGGGCACTAGTTTATCCAGGCTTTTTGTGCTTTTTTATTGGAATGTGTATTGTAAGCTGTTCCTGGTACGATATGATTTCATCAAATTGTCCACTTAGATTGTGTCATAGGGTTGCATTGGATCCTGGAGGATGGTCCTGATGAGGTGAGTTGTTGGTCATGTTCGTTTCATCGGCGAGTGACTTCATTGTTGTTATAGGATTAATCTTGAATCTGAATGTTTAATTCTTTATATTCCAGAATTGTGCTCGCATGGTATCCTTCGAATTGGGACCTCCCCCCTGCGGAATAAAGGTCTTACATTCACTTGTTAACATCATCCAGCATGTGATTCTCCCATTATTCTGGTGGTTAGGCAATACTCACGGGAGCTCCAAAACAGCCAAATTCATCTTTGTGGGACATCAATCTTTCCATAAATGCATTGATGGAATGTTCTGTTTTCTGCCATTGACAATTGAAGAATGCGTGCTGTTGAGGTAGACAATGAAAGGTGTCCAATATCCAAGGAAAGGTTTGTGGACGGAAGTGACATTGCACGAGTTTCTCAGAAGGAAGCTGACAGCATCAATGCAGCCAGTGTACAGAGAGGTGGTGATGTTTAAGTGGTCGCTGCATGCAAGGTGCACACAAACTGCTTTTAACAATGGATAAATCAACAATGCATGACATTCTCAATCAAAAAAACAAAAACAAAAAAAAACCTAGTATCCCACCAACCTAGGAAGAGTTCACTAATGTTGATTGAGCCTTTCAGCAACAAATTTGAAAGCTTGCTCTGTGCAACAAGAGTCCACCAAGGAGGTTTTGGCTATAGTAATGTGAAGACTGATGACTTTGCAAAATACATTCTAGAGTGCTGTGAGGATCGGATGGATGATTGGTCATTCACATTGAAAGGACAGATTAGAACTATGGTGAAGATCGTCATCAAGTGATACGATTTATCATCATCAATGCAGTGCCCATTTCTGCACTGGGTGGGATATACCAGGGCACTTTTGGCATGGCCCTGATTCTGCAAGTACCTGTGTATCTGGGTGTCCAAGAAAAGTGTTCATTCAGAACATTCCTACAAGGAAGGACAGCGGGAAGAAGATCATGATGCACAAAAGAATGACGTAATTGAGACAGCAGCAAGGCTGATCAAAAGCAACATTAAGACAGGTGTACCATCTGCTAGTGCTAACTACCCATAACCAGAAGAACTTGTGCTTGAGTCTGCAGTGGGATTTCTTCCAAACACACCCAGAAATATGTTAAAATCTCTGTTGTTGAAAAGAAAACACACACACACAAAATGTAAAATGCATAGTATTGGATAAGCCATTGTAGAAGCAGTCAGACAATGACCTTGGATTGCAGCACAGTTGCAGATTGGTCCTACTGTTCAGGTCCATCACCTATATTGCTCAAAGTTCCTTTTTGACACCCTGTGTATAATTGGCTATTGCTCGTCATATGGTGAAGCAACATAGTTTGCAAAGAATGCGCCAAGCTGTGTCTGATTTGCAAGTGAAGAAACATATATATTTGACTTATCAGTGTTGTTTGTCGGCGACAGTGTAGATCAAAACACTATCACTGTTGATGGAAAAGGTACCTTTCATGCAATTGGAATGACAGCTGTGTTGGCATTTGGCAAGAAGGACGAAAATTGCAGATTGAACATTGTACAGATGTCAAAACTTGATATCAAAGAGTATGTATTTACCGCCAATATTCTTCGCAATGTCAAGTTCCAAGACCTCCCTAATTTCCAAGCCTGTGACATGAAAGTTGGCATATGGGAGCTATCCTTTCATTTTAAGCAGACAGCAGATAATGCATACCCTCCATCCAGGAGAAACACATCCTGGTGCATTCTCCAAGACAAGTCTTGCAGTCTATCCACCTTGGACTTTCTGTCCAACATGGCCATAAGAAACATTTCTCTCCTGTTATCACGTTTGATCAAGCACTGTGCTGGAAGGCTGCCGAGATTACCAGTGCTGTTCCATGGAGTGGCATCAGTTGTCAAGTCCCCAAACCATCAATCAGCCTCTGTAGAACCAATGACCAATAATAAAGACTGAAATTGCAGTTTAAAACGTCATTGTGTAATGCTGCCAAACAAATGTTCCAGTGAAAGCAGGTGTTCAGTTATTCCACTTCTGAGGGAACATTGTCTGTTTTTTCGCTCCTGATTTTTCCGCCATATTGGATTTCAAGTAAAATACTTATTAGATCTCATTTGTATTGCCACCAGCGGATTGCTCAACCATTGTTTGTGCCCCTATCACAATTATTGAATCAGTTATGGCTGTTTTAGTGATTTTTAGGCCTGGTGGTGGCCATCTTGAAAATAATCCTGATTTAACCCTTTTCCGTTTTTCAGATTTTGGTATACTACTATGTGTTGATCAGTGCTTCCATTAGGAATAAAAACCAATGAGAAACCTTTTGTTGCCATTTGTTCAGCATCAGGTGGTATGATCACCCATGTAATAGAAAAAAAAAAGACAAAGATCCATGTAGTAGGCGAAAAATAAGAAAAAGATCCATGTACTAGGCGGAAAATAAGAAAAAGAATGGGCGTAAGATTTTCCAACCGTGGGTTCGAAGAATAAAAAAAAGATTCAAGTTATATGTTGTAAAGTGGATAAAGATGATTTTCCTGAAAACATCAATTTTTTTGTTTCATTTGAAATATTATTTCTTCTTTTTTTAATATAGCTCTTAAAATCTTGTTCCTTACAGAAAAACTCTACTTCGTTCAACATCATATTGTCAAATACAAACACTGTCACAATATGTTTGAATGATATGTCTTTCTTTCTTACCGTTTATTCTCCTTCTTTCTCTCTTTCTCCTCTTTAAATAAGTGTATGCAAACAATAAGGTATATAAGATACTCGACGTTATAAGTTTATTTGAATTCAGTTTATTTGTGGTAATATTTGGTAAAGCTGTTTACGATATGACACGCTACACAAAACAAAGAGACAAAATTCCCAGGTAAAATAATTCAATAGACCTCGTTTTATGGGAATATATATATATATAAACACACACAATTAAGGAAAATTTAGTAAAATTTGATGAAAAATACAGGTTGTAGAGTTGGTAGGCTTATCGCGTCAGCCGTTTTTTAAGATCTGAAAATATGCTGGCATAGCACACGTTACAAGAAATTAGACAATTCAAAGATGCGGTAGTACCTTTTACGCATACAGGCTGTGCATACGTAATGCTGGATTTCTGTTCTTCAGTTCCCAGACCACTCCGAGAGTGACGATGGCCAACCATAAGATGGCATTGACCAGAGTCGTGGTACCACAGCAAGGCTCGGGCTTCATCCAAATTACTTATCAGGTGAGTTTTGCATTCATCCAGCGAAATCCTGGGTACAGGTTTCAAGTACATGTGCCCTGCCTTAAGTCCACTCATGACTTCCCATCCTATGTTAATACTTGTGTCGGAACAACTGAAGTCTCTGTCAACTGAACAATTGTGAGTTAGCAATTTATCCACATTCATCTAGGGAAATATCTATATTATTCGTGTCATGTAGTGGATGGCTTTGGAACTGTTGTTTGATTTATTTGATTGTCAAGCAGTCGCCACAAGTCTGGTTTTCTGGTAATCTGCAAGGAGGTGTATCTTAAAGTCATTTGAGAAACAGGGGTGGTAGTGATATGCATTTTAATACAAGCAAGTTCCATTTCAGGCATGTTAGCTATAATTTAATGTTATTCATCATTCAAAATTTGCCGGAAACATATTGTTTTCCACTGAGAAAAGAGAAAATTGGGCAATATGTGTCTTTATTTCAGTGCATAATACCCCACAGGTTGTAAACGATCAGAATAATATACTTGGTATATGCAATAGGTCAGGGTACCCAGAAACACACAGCTGTTGTGCTTACCCAATTGCTGGCAGCCTATAATGTCCAGCCGAAGACACGCCTTTCGTTGAAACTCATGCCCCACTAACCGGATGTAGCGGCCCACGACTTTGCGGGGAAAATAAGTACTAACATTAGCCGTCATCCTGTCTTCCAGTAAAGACTCTTCGCCAAAGAGTGGAGCCCAATTATAGGTCTGCATAAAGCAACAAGTGCCCTCATATATATATATATATATATATATATATATATATATATATATATATATATATATATATTTGCAATGTTATAGATTTTGCTAGAGCCGATGCAAATAAACAATCTGATTAGTTAATAAAGTATATTAGTTTATCATGTAGACGGACAATGCATTTAATATGCTGTATTTCAGCAGCGTGTCCTATGCAGGGCAGAAAGGCTCAGAAAAAATATGCAATTCATTTTATTCCCTGAACGACAATTGGAACGGCTTACCTTTCCAGTGTCATGCAATTGGTCTGTGTTATTCCCATAGAGTACTTTGAACTTTTGTATATATTGGACATGGTCGCTGCTAAACGCCACCACCTGTACTATGACGCCTTCCATTTCCATTGGGACCAACAGATCAATCTTAAATATATATATATGTATACATATATATATATATATATATATATATATATATATATATATATATATATATATATATATATATATATATATATATATATGTATATAATGAATTTTTGGGAGCAAAACATATTGATTATACGGTGAAAATATTAGAACAATAGCACTCAAGAGGGAAAAAGCAAACGAGATATTAAAAAACCCCACACAACTCAAATAAGAAAACTCAAATCTCAGTAGATGGTCGCCATTCAAAAATCCGTATCAATGACGGAAACCACAATAATGATTATGATACATATAATTTTGTAGGAAATGAAGGTAACACTTCGAATGAGCAAAATTGAGCAAATCTCGCAGAATGTTCTGAAAATTATCTGTTAATCATCCCCGGCCAGTGTGTGATGTAGAATGGTAGTATCAGTTTTCAGTAGAAGCCCTTGCTTAAGATACGGCACCATCATAATTAAAAACTCCAATCTGACATGACGGAAGCGATACAAGTGTTGAACGTTGTAACGTCAATTTCTATTTTTTCAGTCCATTTAATTCCTTTGCACATTAAACATTTTCAACAACGCTTAGCACAAATGAGTACGATTTAAAAATAGCCAAAAGCTAATCCAGGGTACAAAATTGTGTCATGATCAATCTTTGCCATTGACTTTAAAATTACCTTTTTATACTTTATATTGATTATAGGAGGAAAGGTCCCTGTACTAAAAAGCATGTGTAAGGTGACAATAAAATCATTTACATGCCCCAATGTATCCATTTTATTCCAAGCAAAACAATAAAAGATTACCAGGGCTGTATATGCTACTCATTGCTCTTTTCTCGTAAAGTTGTCTATTTTTATATATGTTTTCAAGCCAAAATGCTTATTGGAGTGACGGTTTCTTTTTAAAGTTTGTTTTCAAATATTCCGATGGTGAAAGTACAGGACGTTGTTATAATTTAACCGAATCAATCCGTCAGTTGTTCGTGACCTGTATTTTTGCTAGTACGCAACCAGCCTATAGAAAATCTGTTTGAAAAAAAAGCAGTGCAAACGCCCTCAAGTGATCCTGTGGCCTTTGAAGTAGTACCAAAGTCACCTTTGTTTCCGATCACCATATATCAATTTACACGGTGAAGCAGTCATCGTTTTAAAGGAAATATTGCATGCTCCACTTATATGAATATCTAAGCGAAAACATGAATTTTACTTTCAGGTGAAACTTACATTTTGGTCATTTTAGGCACCCCCTTCAAAAAAAAAAAAAACATAGGTGGTTTTGCATTAATATTTAATAGTAAACATGGGCATAGAATTTCCATGTTTACTGAGATAAAAAGCCAACACGTAGGCTTTCAATTCAATTTGAAGATGAAATAAGCAACACCAAAAGAAAGGCCATATGCAGTTCCTTTTAGCATTTGCTAGCAACCATTGCCTAGATATTATACTTTCTTATAAATGTTTTACAGTAGCCATAATTACAGATACATAAGCCAATATGTAAGATTTGCTTCTGTTCTTATCGTAATAATGCTAAAATATACATATACTGTTACCAATTTTCTCTTATTCCAGTAATTTGTTAATACTCAATACACGACAGTGGCACTTTGAACAAATTTGTCGGACATTGAGCCCAGGTACACGGATACTCACAGAGATTTGCAAAAAATCCAACATATGTTTAGCGGAAGACACCAAACTTAGAGAAATACACAAATTAAAATATGATAAATTAAAAAACCTGATTTATTCTACCATGAGGTGGAGCCCGTCTACCTTTGAAGAGGATCCAGTCAAAAACATTGCTAAATGGTATTGCCAATCGATAATAATAGGAAAAATGTGTACATGTAGCACAAGGCGCGTTAACCCTTTCCCCCTTATATTAAGACTGAGTCAACAGCTTTCCTCGGCATGGGTTGGGCACTAAGTGTCCAACCCATGCCGAGGAAA
>OZ026626.1:17365761-17373261 GCA_964020975.1 Hermodice carunculata | reverse complement strand
ATTGATTTATCGTGTCTAATCTTCTGAATGAATATGAACATGAATATGTTTTGCTGGAAACATTAAAATGTAGCGTGTATCATATTGATAAAACATAAATGGCCCTCTTAAATAATCTAGTTTCGGTATGCTATAATAGATGCACAATTAAGTTTACATGAATATCAAATGAAGTTATACAATAAAAGATACATATATTCCGGAACATTTAACTTCGAAACGAACTCTGCGATATAACGCTCCTGGTTTTGTCGTGCCGAATGAGCCGTGTCCAACGTATCCATGGCAGAGAGAGATCCCTGAATCAAGACCCCTGCCCTACCCTAAGAAAGCCCCCCCCCCCAAAAAAAAACACGATAGCATTACCCAACTTTTTTTCAATCAATGTTTTTCTCTCATTGTTATTGCACACACACAGTACTTTACACGACCACGATAGAAGTCTTATCAAATACACTGCCTTAATTAAAAAACGCATTGCACTTTATTTTACTGTGTGTGACGCAAGGCACTGCTTTAAATGATTCATGAATTGCTCAGGTTTTACAGTGGTGGTGGTACTCACTGAAACTTTCAGCGCTTCCCTCTAGAATTTCAGCACCCCCAGAGCTATTGTGTGCACATGCTGTTAACTGCTTGCGTCACAAATTCATGTAAAGATTTACCATAGCTGACATGCCTGACACAAACCCATTTTATCCCTTAAACTGACATATAGATCAATATCAATGCATCTGAAGATCCCTGGGCCTCACGCTCTGTTGTTGAAATAAGGAGAGCAAGTGAGTTCTCATCGTTCTTCCTATAGCAGGGATAACTATAGGAAATTGGCACAGTACCAATTGTTTTCAATAAAAAATAACCTAAACAGTGGCAATATATACATAATGTTCAGCTAAATTTAGAATGAAATACCGGGGTTCAGTTTCATAAGATGGTGGTTTTGGAATCGGAAAAATCAGGTCTTTTCAAGTTCAAGTACATACTTTAAGCCAGTATATGTTTTTGATTGGAAAAAGGTACATCAATGGTAATACAACCTGAAACGAATGCATTTTCATGAAGGCTTGTGGGATATTCAGGTCAAAAAGTTGTCCCATTTGCCAAAAAAAAATTGCTATTACATACAGATTTTAAAGAGATGCTTGATATCTGACCTTTGCTATACTTTCCATCGATAGCTGCCCATGGTGATCCCCCGTGTGTCTGTTGACTGGTGGTCACAGAACCTATCAAGTGTCTTTCATTTCCTTCGAAACAATACAGAAAACAGTAAACCAACGGAAGAACATGGGCACATATCAAATATAAATGCAACTATGTCATCAGGTACCCCTGCATGATTGCTGCATGTTTGTTGCTAAATTCAGGACTGCACCAAGACGACAAGCCCTTATCTCAGTTTTGGGTAAGAATTGCCAAAGGCAATTCTCCCCTGAAGCAAATTATCCATTTCTGTACACTTGAATCTGTCAGATAAACTTACACAGTCATTATTATGAAAATCTATGGTTTATTTTATTATGCCAAAGACTGAAAGCTGTTTCTCTAGACTTGTTAAAATAAACACCTCGAATTGTCGAAATATATTCTCAATATTATATTTGTCAGCCCTAATTTTTCTTTCCTGTCAGTATGTAAATAGCCAAACACTGTCACAAGCTATACAGATGAGAGAATTTAGAGAATGTCTGTCCTACAAGCATAAATGATTCTGTCCTCTTTGTGAAGATGATGTGGTTGTGCTGGTGATGATGATAATGATGACAACGATGACGACAACGACGACGACGACGATGACGACGACGACGACGACGACGATGATGATGATGATGATGATGATGATGATGATGATGATGATGATGATGATGATGATGATGATGATGATGAAAGGTCAGCCGTCCAAGCTTTTCCAGAGTTGGGAATTACATGTTTGATACAGGTGCTGCAAATTGCTCTATCCAATGAAAAGTACACGTACAGCAAAGCACTTTCACCATGTTGACAGTGAAGCAAATTGTACAACATAATGATTGATGATATACTATGGAACCACGACTAACCTTGCTTTTCGGTATGTGAGGTTGACAATGCAGGCAGACAAATACAGCCAATGTACACAATTTTTGGCGGGAATAGATACATTAAAACGAAACTGCCATATCGATTTGTTTAACAAATACGGACACGGGGGTCGTTTACCACCTTATGAATAAATACTTGCACGCTAAGAAGTCCTAACAATATATCAGTTCAGCTCCAAATGTAATCCCAAAGGAAGAGAATAAGAACGATTTTAATTTTACTGAGGGGAAGCTCTGTTAAGTACAAATGTATGTACTCCGATGCATTGCCCTTTTCAATAGGTTTCACTTTTATTTTTCTTTTATTTTTTGTTTGTTTGTTTGTTTGTTTGTTTGTTTTGTTTTTTTGTTTTTGTTTTTTTTCTTGTTCCATTTCCACTTTATGTTCTTGACTTCAATAGTACTTTCTTCTCATAGCACAAGTCCTCTACCTTATAAATCCAATCTTTGAAGCAATAAAGATTTTCAGCAGACGTAAATTGGTGTCTGTGTTAGGGATGCGGAAACAGGCTCTGTACTTACCAATTCGTGTACATGTAGGGACCGAGCAAGGAAATTTCATATCACCCGGTAGTGAACAGTGTGGTCCAATTTCTCCTCCGTAAGGATTTCTGCACTTATTATCACCCAAGTCATAGCCTGTAAGGATTTCACTATTAGCGTGTGGCAGGGCATTTCTCCAAACAATGCAATCATCCCTAGCAACCTCTGAGGAGCCAATAAAACTAGGACCGAAATATGATGCCCCGTTATCCCATGCTTCTTGGCATGGCTCTGGGTCTGAAATTTCAAGAAGTAGTTGATGCGAAGAAATGGAAAGTAACATCCATCTAAACATTAGTAAGGCACTCATCAGGTTTGCAAGGCGTACTGTAGTTACAACTATATACAGTTATTTGGCTGAAGACAAGAGCAGTATATATTTGTAATATTTTATACTAGTCTACATTTAAATCAAATATTCCGTTCACAACGCTATCAGTAATTATCCCAATCTCAATCGATTAATTCGTTACGAATAAATATATTTAGAAAACTCAGTGAAACCAAAGTAGAGAACCATGAAAGGACGAATTTGTGAACTTACAAAAAGTGTCGTAAAAACACAGATTGAAACCTTCCCCAGGATGTTCTTCGCTTGGTGTCAAAGGTAATTCACTTCTAGTGAACTGTATCTTTTCCTCTTTCATCCTCCTTTTGCTGACATGTGGACAGTATTGGGACTCAGGGTGCTGGCAAAAAAAAAAAAAACAAACAAAAAAACACACACAAAAAAAAAAAAAAAAAAAAAAACCCTTAAGTAAGTTTGTTGGTAAATTGAGTTACCAAATTTCACTAAAAGGTTTTACAGCTGATCATCTTATGATCCTTGCTTGGTTTTTTGTTTTTGTTTTTGTTTGTGAGAAAGAACGACAAGTCAAATTGATTAAGGGATCGTGTGATGTCATTTACACCAATAAAGAATCAGGAGCGGGGGGGGGGGGCAAGATAGGGTAGTTTATGTGCTACTTATGTGACATAGGCCTGATGGGAGTCACCGATAAGAACTCATTGATCCTGCATTTGTGCGATTTTGATGTGATCCTTTAATTCTCGCAATATGACTGTGAACTACATGTTTTGTTTCCAGCAAAAATACAGGAGCAAAAATGTGACATAGCACATTATGATAGCTGCCTTTAGCGACCAATGACTGCACATACATGACTCTGAGTTGATATATGAGATCATATGGCTAAATACATCTCAAAAATGTTCTAGTAGCGGCTGATAATGCACCTTGCTACGCTTTTTAAAGGTTGAAGAGAGAGAGAGAGAGAGAGAGAGAGAGAGAGAGAGAGAGAGAGAGAGAGAGAGAGAGAAGCTACGTGCCTTATCTTGCATGTATAAATGGCCAGTGGACCTTTATATTCTTTACTTATTGTCTTCGAACAGGAAACTACATGGGACTGCGCTGCTATACTACATAATGGTTCTGATCATGAGCACCTCCCATAGGCGAAGAGTTGACCTTGAACAAATCTCTAAAGTAAGACGCTTTAGCTGGGGATGGTCTCATATCAACATGGGAAAAAATTCAGAAATCGAGGAATTGGAAGTTTTATGAAAATATCAAAAACTGGAGGTATTTTGCATCTGATTTCGGATTTTTTAAGCAAATACGAATTGTATTCATGTTCTGACTTGACATGACTTTTCCATCAATGATTTCCTTGGCTGTTTACTTCAATGTACATGTAAACTATTAGACTACTGGCATTGCCATTCAGACACTATGCTGAAACGACTATTGGGAAAATACCTTTCTGCACCAGGTTCCTTAGTTCTGTCAGAGAGGCTGTTTCGTACAGCTTGTCACACAATTTGCGATTTGCAACCTAGACAGGGATCAGACAGGGCTAAGAAAAAAAAAACCCTTGTGTCTGAACATAAATCTTAAATTCCTGAACTTCAAGTTTTCAGATGATAGTTGGCAAAAGTAAACTTTTGGCGCCAGACCAGGCAATGGAAGGTGAAGGGTCACCTGATTGTGAGCAACAGAAAGTAGTCACTTGTGAACATTTTGAAGTTTGTCTTTTGCTTTTCTTGTTGGAGAAAAATCGTAATGGTGTATTTCAATATTCTACATTATAACCAGTTCAATACATTTTATAAACCCTGTTAAATGGGACTTTTGTGGACTGCATGGGAACAATGAAAACAAGATGTGGGAGCTATGACACATGTTGACAGATCAACCTTTGTTGTTTCTATATTTCGTTTGTCACAATGGTTTGTACTAAATTTACAACCAATACAACATTATCTTTTGCCACATGATGCATCGATATCCATGTTTTTACAGAAAAGATTCAGGTAGGTTCAGCCAGGCTACACAAACACCTCGAATACCGCATTCAATATAATAAACTGTGAAAGCACAATCAGATTCTCATGTCAAATTATTTTTGACCGATGGAAAATGCTGAATTTTATTAGTGGGATCTCTAGGACCCCGGGAACTCTCTTGGAGATAGCTTTTTGGCCAGACAATATATCTCCGTGAATATAGTCACGTGGGTGGAATATAAACCGTGAATTAAAATTTGACCATCAGTTGACTTTGAAATGATTTTGAAGTATAAAATGGATCTGTATTTGCTGCAATTATAATTATGTTGGCTTTTATGTGTGTATATTATTTCTGATTATATGTACATACTGAGCCATTGTGTAATGTGATGTTATTTCAATGTTCGACTTATATGTATTGAACTTTCTCAATTTGCGGAGGTTGAATAAACTAACAATATTATATCAATATCGGGCCGTTTTACTTGCATATGTGCACATTTGCTATAAAAATGATGGCAATAATTGATAAATTCGGGATTTCAGGATATTTCTGAAAAATGTTCTAGCCCTGGCGCTCAAAATTAAGCATTCTCGTGAATTCTACCATAAAAAAACTTTCCAATGTATCATGACCTGCTTCGAGAAATGTAGTCAGATATGCACGCCAAGAGATGCAACTTAAGTAGCAGATGATCTTTTTAAAAAATGTCACAAATGATTAAATTTCAATAAATTTAGGTGAGTTGAAAAACAGAACCTTGTTTGGGATTTCAAAGAATGCAAAGTTTGTCACCTCCTTGGCTGAAACAGACGTTGATATCAGTGGTTATACTACCATCAACATTTGTGATATCATGATTTTTTTCTGAATGTTTCTACTTTCTAAGCTCATGCTGCTAGTGTTACTCTCTTTTTTTCCTCAAGGCGTTGCCTGGCAGTGACATTTAAGTTAGTATAACAGTGTATCTTTTGTACCCTTTTCCTTACTTTGGCCCAAATACGATTTTCTTACTTTTGTGAGCATTTTTCAAACATATCGTGTTTATGCGAGATATTATCAAAGACCATATAGAACATGTACGACAGTCCATGTTCGGTCATTTGGCCCCAGTATGATAATCTATTCAGTCCGAGTTGGTAAGAAAAGAGATTAGCACGTAGTTCCAGTCTGTGGTAAAGGGGCATGCATGTGGCACGTGAATATGACGAATCAAATAACACATTTTAGCATTCACATTTCAAAATTCTATTATCAAATGCTAAATTTACCCATTTTCTCTAAGGGTAGTGCACATAAGGTCAAGGTTAAAATAAAATTAATAATAATAATAATAATAATAATAATAATAATAATAATAATAATAATAATAATAATAATAACAATAATAATAATAACAATAATAATAATAATAACAATAATAATAATAATTATAATAACAATAATAATGATAATAATAATAATAATGATGATGATGATGATGATAATGATAATTATAATTTTAATTATTATAATTATAAATATTATTATTATTATTGTTATTATTGTTATTATTATTATTATTATTATTATTATTATTATTATTATTATTATCATTATCATTATCATTTTGCTCACCAACAGCTGTTCTTCCAGAACAAGCCACGTATGACACTCTCAAAACTAAAACCGTTTTGGGGGCCATATCAAAGGCAATAAGAAATATTTTTCACATTGACATACGCTTAAAATTAGTGCAGCATTTTCAACTGTGTGTCGTCAAGTGAACGTTATTACCTTTAGAATGCACGTAGGCACAGCTGTGTAATTGCCAATGTACTATGCAGAAAGAACTTTACACTTTGTATCAGAGTTGTACAGGGAAAGTTACAAAAATGCATTGGAAATCACTGAATAACTCAGCAAATTCACTGGAAACAGCACACGACAATCATCATGTTCTTAAAGACTTAAAGTCTTTATGTGGAACTACAGGTTGTCTTTGGATCCCTTGCAGCAGTAGGAATCACTAGACAGTCAGAAATATAAAGGAGAAAAAAAAACAATAAAACAAACAAAAATAAATAAAATTAAAAAAGAAAAATCACAACAGTTTTGTAATTACAAATTTAATTACTTTGCCAACCTCGAATTAATTGAGCTTTGCTCCCTCCATCTTAATGATTCACTTGCCTTGATTAGGTAAAAAGGATATTCATTCGGAAACGTGGTATGTACATTCAAATTTTCGTCCTGTTGACAACATAATATGACAGTAGTAGTTTTCACACCTCGTTCATTGTTGACGAAAATTTGTTTGTTTCCAATGAGAAAAATGTACCCAAAAGTTACGTTGTTTTGCTTGAAACCTGAAACATATAGTATTCATAACGGGCAACATTCAGATATTGTCTGAAGTCGGAAATGAAATTTATTTCTTCACATTGGCTAGGGCAGAGGCATGTTGATGGTTTTTTGAGAATTTACGAATTTCTGCCTTTTGCTAATGCTCTAGTGAACTATATTACATGTAGTACGACAAGCATAGAAATCAAGTTTGTATTCAAGGCTGAAGAAGTACCAGAGCCACATGGAATATAAATG